>JAANYP010003624.1:204724-334983 GCA_020465985.1 Centrapalus pauciflorus | reverse complement strand
AGGCAAGCAGCATTTTTGCGAATGGGCTATAGTTTGGACGTTACAAAATCATCTTATATGAAAAGCGGGTTGATAGGGCAGTGGCGATTTTCGGTCCACGTGTTCATGGTTTGTTTTGCGCCTAAGAAGGCTGGATTTGATTACATCGTCTCAAAGATTCAATCTGGGGTGATTGCCATGGTGTACAATAAGAAATTCAGCTTCTCACAGTTGTTTTTCTCGGAATTCATCCATCAAATTACTGCTCCTGAGAGAGAAAGATTCCTTCTGTATCCTAGGTTTGTCATGATGTTGATAAGGCACTTCTTGCCTGATTTGCCACAAACAGATGATGCATTGAGCGTGAATATTTTGGATAAACGCATCTACTCTGACTGTTCCTCACATCGAGGAAGGTTAGCGGTTCCGGTGGCGCGTCCACTATTTGGTGCAATTCTGGATAGGGAATTTCAAGCCCCAGATAATGCCAACTGGGCAGGTGAAGTAGAAGTTCAGCCTCGACAGCAACAACAACAACCGCAACAACAACAGCAACGTCCACGTGATCCAAGGCGAAGACAAAGAGCTACTGCGAGTCAGATTCAGGCATCAAGGCCTTCCATAAGTCAACAGCCAGAGGTACAGGAAGCAGGGCCTTCAAGTGCCGTTCCAGAACCCGAGCAAATCGCCCAAACTTTGGAAGAAATCTGGGCGTCTGGACCTCATGCCAATGAGGAAATAACTGCAGAGTTAGTTGATCAGTTATTACAGCCTCCGGAAGGAGCAGAAGATGTGTTTAGACAAGTTGAGGAATATGAACCTGAGCAAACCGGTACTGACTTGTCATCTTCAGCAACTGAGTCAGAAGAGATGGAGGGGATAGAAGTTGAAGCTCCAGAGTCAATGTCTGCCGTTCCTGAAGTTCAAATTGGAACTTATGGTTCGCGACTGATTATAAATGAAGGTGGTTCTAGGAGACGATTGGACAGGGAATTGGAGGAGTCTGATTTCGAAGAAGAAGAAGTTTCTCAACTTGCGACGAGGCAACGGGCCAAACGTCACAGGTTCATGCAAGGATCCTCTTCAGTCTCCGCAGAACAACCAGAAATTTCTCAACCTCAAAACCCTCAACCTCAAGAACCTCAAACCACCATTCCACCACCACCACCTCGCGATGAACCATATATTCCATCGCCAATACTTCCAACTCCGTTACAGTCAATTCCTTCAACCTCATCCTCATACGCTGACAATCAAAGATTTTTGCGCTTAAAAGATAGAGTTGACTTCCAGGAAATCCAAATCTTTGGGCTAACAACAGCAATCGGTGAGCTTCAGAAGCATAACGCAGATATCGATAAGGAGAATGCCGATTTGAAGAAAAGGTCCAGGAAGAAAACACAGAGTTAAAAACAATTGTTTGTGATCAGTCAGCCGAGATAAGATCGATGCGCTCCCTAATTGAGCAGTTAATGAAAAATTTACAGGCTCAGGGGGAGACGTCGTGCCGTGATCAGGAAGTACAGAGGCCGAGAGATGATGATGATGAAGACAACCAAGGCAATGATCCCAGCCCTAAAAGACAGAATGAGGCAGTAGATTTTTCTGCTGCTCAGACTGCTCAATCTGAGGGGGAGCCTAGTCCAGGGGGAGAAGTAGGAGGAGCAGGAGGAGAAGCAGGTTCTTCAAGGACTTTAGATAGCGACATGATAGATGCGCTGAAAGATATTGAAGAAGAGCTAATGGAATTTGATTTTGAAGATGATATTGAAGAATTAGAAGAAGGTGAATTCATTCCAGATGACGTAGTCGACTGGAAATCGGATGATGAGGTGCTAGATGATGAAGACGATCATGTTGATGAAGTAATAATCAATTCACAACCAGTCACTGAACTGTATGAGAGCCAAAATCATAATGTGATTGATATTGATTACATCAAGGTAGCCTCAGTTGAAGATAAAGAACTTGAAGAGGCTGAGAAAGAGCCATCTAGAGCTGATCTGATCAATCTTTGGTTCAAGAAGGAAGAAAAGAAAGATCAGCTGAAGATGAAGAAGAAGATGAGAAATCCAAGTGCTGGAAACTTCTCAGGAGGGATTATTAGCTGGTTCTTTGACAGAGAACTGCAGCTGTTTATTTTGAAAAGAAGAGATGGACTTCAATACATGAGGCGGACACTGAAAGCGTTTAATTCATTGCCCAAGATTGAAGTTAAAGAGTTAGCCTGGAAGGAGCTGATCAATATTGGAGATGATCCCTACGCGAACGTAATTGAAAGAATTATAAGGAAAGAAGGGCGATCAGGCAAATTTGAGCAACTCAAGCCAAGGACCGGAAAGAGGGTCGAGGATGGATCAAGGATAGATCCTCATACTGGAAGGCCTTGGGCTAGAATGATTTATAAGCCAGTCAAATGCTTGAAAAAAGTGCCAATGAAACCAATGCCACAGAACGTGTTGAGCAACATGAAGTGGTGGTACCTAGAGATTGACACTGCTGAAGCTATCATGGAAGATCAAGACGAGCAGGTCATTTTGAAGGTATATGATCCACTGCATTTGATAAACCTATCGAAGGACGACCTGAAGAAGCTTCATGATCAGCCTATTTTCTTTACTGAACCATGGAGATCTGAAGCCAGGAAGTTCCAAAAGATAGTTAAAGTTTGTATAGATGCTGGATTATATGCAGGTAGTAATATATATAGCTCTAGTACTTAAATTTGATGTAATGTAAATAATTAGAAGCTATCGTCAAGGGGGAGTCTGTTGGTACACCCTGTGTGACGATAGCAGTCTAATCGATTTGCATTATGGTTTAAGTAATATTCTGAGTATTAACAAGTATTTTGATATATATGTTTAATATGTGTTTGTCTGTTATTGATTGTGTGTTTGAACTTGATTTAACGTATTACAAGAAGTTCAAACATAAAGATCAAAGATTAACTCAAGCATAAGTTAAAACATAAGTTTCATCACTTAAGTGTTTAAGTGTATTGGCTAGATTCGAATAGCTAAAAGGATACATTCGAATCTGTGATAGATTCGAATGAGTCCTTAGATTCGAATGGGCTAGATTCGAGTCTGTCAACATGGACAGATTCGAATGGGCCTTAGGCCAGATTCGAGGTTGGCCCACAACAAACTCGAATCAGGGTCTATAATTAGGGATAGACTCGAATGATTAGAGACCTTTGGCAGAATTCGTGAGGAATTAAGCAAGAGGCGATCTCGAGTTTATCAGCTAGGTGAGTCCCGTTTCGGAGAGAATTAGTACGTAGGATCGTTCGTGTGTCGTTCGTTCAGCGTCTAATAGTCTCCGTGTTTCCGTTGGTTGAGAGTTGTCCGTCTAACCGTCAACGAGGATTCCGCACTCGTTCACGGATCCGCGTCTAGATAGATCTTGCAGTAGTAGACCTTACAGAAAGTGTGTTGAATTTTTAAATAGCTGTATTCACCCCCCCCCCCCCCCCTCTACAGCTTAGGGCAACATACTAGGAAAACTTTTTGGGATCTACAGTTTGATCCTTTGACCAGTCATTTTTTTTAAATGATCATTTTACCCTTGAACATATTACAAACATAGGTAATGAACTTTTTTCACAAATTAAATAATAAATAAATTATAAATTATATATTAAAGATATTTCTCTCTAAAATTGTAATTTACCTGATAATAAAAGTAGGTATTTAACTTATTTAACAAATATAAATATAATTTTAAAGAATTACAAAACATACAAAAAAATTTCTTTTTCTACATCCATATTCTTTTCTACATCTATCTTCACCTCCTCCAGATTTCTACCTCCTCTTTTTCTACATCCATCATGAATATGAAATACAAAACTAACAAGAAACTCAAATATGAGTGCAAACCATCGCCACCACCAAGCTTCCGTCACCAGGTTGATTCAACCACCATCGCTCTCACTACATATTTGAAAACCCAAAAATTGCAAAAGAAACCCAGATAAAATGGAAAGAAACCTAAAAATCCATTCTTGGTGGCAGTGAGGTCGACGGAGGCAGCCGAGATGGTTGGAGGAAGAGGGACGGATGAATGGTGGAATGATACAGTTCCCATCGATGCCTTGGAGGTGTTGGTGTCATTGAGTGGATCTGGTGTCTAAACTCATGGTTCCTTACTATCAACCTTCAACGACTTGATCCGTTTATTTCTTCAAAACCCGATTGTTGGAACCCAACCTAAAACCCTTTCACTTGTTCGTCTGACCTCTCAATCTCTCTATGATTAATGAATTGATTTGCAGGTCAATAACTCAGATCTGGGGTAGGGTTGCTTCTTGGTTGCGCGTGAGAGAGAGAGAGAGAGAGAGAGAGAGAGAGAGAGAGAAATGATGGTTGTCTGTGGTAGTTCTCATATATGGAGGTTGTTTTGCGGTGGTGTGATGGCATCTAAAAAGACGAAGGTGCCTCGGAGGTGGTCCTGGTGGAGTTTATCAGTTGTGGTGGTCCAGGTGGTGATTGTAGTGTTGGTGGACAAAGGAGGTGTGGTGGCTTGGTGATGAAAAGAAGATGAAGTGAAACGATAATCCTAGTGTAGAGGAACCGTGGAGAGAGGGAGAGAGAGAGAGAGAGTCAAAATAATTTTAGAAAGATGGAGAAATATCTGTTAATAATTAAATTATAAAAACATTATGAACTTTTTTTTTATTTAGTTTTATGAAACAAAAAAGTTTAATACCAATAATTATAATTTTATTAAGGGTAATATGGTCATTTAAAAAAAATATTGGACAAAGGACTAAAGCCATAACAATAGCCAACTATGAGTAGTGTAATTGTAATTTCAGCCTGAAAAAGGAAAGAATCCATAATTTGTGTATAATCACAGAGACGAAATTTGTAATTTACCCTTCATTATATGTATGTATTTATGAATTAATAAAAAAATAACTTTTAATTCTAAACATATAGTGTCACCCAACTTAATTATTTATTTTTTGTTTTTATCTAAATGTCAATGTTAAGTTTTTTTTTTTTACATTTTTAATTATTTTATATAGGACAATTGCGCAAAAAACCTCAAACTTGTCATATTTTTGTGATTAAAACCCCAAACCATTTTTCGTTGCATAAAAAAACCCAAAACTAACTAAAAAGAAGTAAATCAATGTGTTATCAATGGGGAACCGGTTGAAACCGGTTATTAATTATACGTGGACCAATAAATAACCTACGTGGAATAAATTTTAATTTTTGAAACTGTTTGTCAAGTATTACACATAATTTAAACCCCCGTTGATGATGAAATCTCATTTAAAAATTACAATTAAAAATTATCAATGGGTGTTTAAATGATGTGTAATACTTGGCAACCGGTTTCAACAATTAAACTTTATTCCACATAGGTTATTTACCGGTCCATGTAGGATTAATAACGGTTTCGACAGGTTACCCATTGATAAAACCTTGATTTATTGATTTTTTAGTTAGTTTGGGGTTTTCTATGCAATGAAAATTGGTTTTGGGTTTATATCACAAAAAACTGACAAGTTGAGGGTTTTTTGCGCAATTATCCCTTTTATATAATATATCATTAGTTTCATATAGTTTATTTTTTTTATTCATAACTTTTAATATATATTGTTTTTTTGAAAATTGAATACGTAATTAGATTTGATTTAATTTATCTGTATTCCGATATAAATATGGGAAAATTATACAAAAAATCAACGCATTATTGATATTTTTCGATTAAGTTCATTTACCAAAAACGTTTCCATAAAAGTCCTTTAACTTTAAATTGTTTACGAATTGTGTGGTTTATGGGATTGTTTAAGGATTTTTCAGATGTTTTTCGTAAAATTACATTAAGTTAAAGAACTTTTATGGAAACATTTTATGTGCAGTGCTTTTTACGAAAACACTTTTAAGTTGAGAGACTTTTTTATGGAAATGTTTTTTGTGCAATGACTTATTCAAAAAATACGAAAAGTACGTTGGTTTTTACATGATTTTCCCTATAAATATTATCCCATTTTTAAATGAAAATTTAAAACAATGTATTTTCAGTTTCTAAACTTTTGGTATTTTAGTCAACTGAAATATATACTTTTTCAAATGGAATCTATTTAATTAGAAACTTTATGTTAACGGTTATTATTTTGTATCTATTTAAGTTACTATAATTTTGTTAATAATGCAGTCGTATTTTTTATAATTATGAGTTTTGTTAGTGGATATTCCCGACCGGACACGTGGATCCATAGGGAATTTCCACCTGTAAATAAGAATTAAAAGACATGTCCTTCAGAAAAAGACAAAGTAGTTGCTGGGTATCTCAGAAAAGGACGGCTCGGTTTAGTGGAAAGTACCAAGGCAGTATTCAGAAAATGTTTTGTCTCCATTAGGGGACAAAACATCGGGATCGCAAGGAAAAAGACAAAAGGCAGCATCTGCGCCCCTTCTCAGATACATGCAAAAGGAGGTAACCCTAAAAAGATCCATCTAAATATATTATTCATCATCTTCTCCACCTAGTTTTCATATCAGAAATTATTAACTCTCCCAAAAAACGTAATGGAATTGAGAGCTGACTTGATCGTCGGAGGTGTCTCACAGGGAACCTTCCCTGTGTAGACACGCTGATCTTTCTTCCTAGTTTTCATGTTGCAGAGTCTGATTCGTAGCTCGTGTGATTAGCAGGTGTTCCTCAATTAAGCAAAAGTCATTAGAGAGCTGTTGTGCAAACAAATGGCGCCATCCGTGGGACCGGTGTGAATTAGCTCCGTTCTCTTCTTCATTTCGTTTATTTCAGTAGTTTGAGTTTCCTTTTTTTTCTTCTCAAAAATGACTAGCTCAAAAGAAACTCCTCAACCTCACTTCTCTACGTCGGAATCCCCAGTCATCCTAGAAACTCCTCCCCGTCGAAGTCAGGACCCCCAAGCCTCGGATCTCAATCAGACGGGAGGACCCTCTGTCATGGGAGGGAACCCCCAGACTGAAATTTCGGTAGACCCGTCTTTTGTCCAGCAGAATTTTGAAGCCTTGTCGCACCTCCTAGGGCAAGAAAGAGATAGGAGAGCCATGTTAGCCAGCGTACAGGCACAACTCTTTGTTCGTGGGGAGGAAGAGCGGAGGCTGGCTTCACTCAGTCTTCCCCCTCTCCCATCATGGATTACCCAGCAGGCAACATTTTCCCCATCGGTAGTATACCCACAGACATACCCTTTTTATCCCACCCATCAACCCACAATGGCAACTTCGGTCACCATCATGCAGCAGTCGGAAACCAGCTCCCACCAGCCTTCACTCACCTCAACAATCAACCCGTCAGTTGCTGCAGGGGTTTCGTCTAGACCAGAAGGAGTGTGGCACCCCAGAGGGCTTCTCGGAGTAGGCTTTGAAAATTATTGGCAGTATGGACCGTATGCTGGATATCAGCAGGGATACCCAGGGTGGTTTGGTGGCGGTCAACAGTATCCCCCTCGAGGAAGTTGGGTTCCAGAAGGAATAGTCAGAGCAACGGTCCCACCGCCCCCTGTTATCGGTAGCATGTCCACGGAGCCGTCTCCCTTTGCTCGGTGGATTGAAGAATACCCCCTTCCTGAAGGACTAAAGTTTCCCACAAGCATCGGCATGTACGATGGAACGGGAGATCCAGATGATCATTTACGACTCTTTGCAGGAATAGTGAAAATTTCCAGGTGGTCCGTGCCGGTAGCATGTCATATGTTCCCTTTGACGCTGAAGGGAATGGCCAGGTTATGGTTTGATGGCCTACCAGCAGGGTCAGTGCAGAGTTTTGACGACTTGAAGGCCAGTTTCCGGATGAACTTTATGCAGCAGAAAAAATATACCAAGACTCATTTAGAGGTGCACAATATAAAACAGTTAGAGGGGGAGAATGTCAGAGCATTTGTGGAAAGGTATAATTTGGAGAGCCAGCAAATCAGGGCACTTAATGAAGACTCAAAGATATCCGGTTTTATTCATGGGCTCCGCACCAGGCAGTTAATAGAGACATTATCGGCGGACCTACCCAGTACCTATCAGGAGCTCTTGGATAAGGTCTATTCATTCATTAGATCGAAGGAGACAGCCACGTACGGAACTCCAGTGAATCGAAAGCAGGGTCAGGAATCTCAAAGGCAAAATCCCCAGACGCGAAGCCATGTTGACAGGTTTTCACAGGGAAGGAGCTCATCTCGATCGTCCCCATACGAGAGGCGGCCACAATCGTTCTCCAAGCCCCCAGGGCAGAGTTTGTTTTCTTCCCTCTCCAAAACTCCACACGAAATTTTGCTAACTGAAAAGGCAAGTTCCTCATTTAGGCCACCGCCTAGAATGCCAGGAAATCCTAAAAACAAAGATAGGTCCCGTTATTGTGAGTTTCATGAAGATTTCGGTCATGACACAAATTTTTGTATAGAATTGAAAAGACAGGTGGAAGAAGCAGTTAAGTCTGGAAAATTGGCCCATCTGGTCAAAGGAATCAAGACCCCGAAAGTCGAAGGGGAATCTTCGGGAGCCAAGAGGCACGGTTGGCAAAGGGAAGGGAAACAACCGCAAGATCATCCTGTCCCTCCTAAGCCGCTCAATGAGATACATATGGTCAATTGGGCCGACTCCGGGGGGAAGCGTAAGAAAAAATCTTCCGACAGGGTTGATTTAGAGATTGTATGTGGGAAAAAAGGGGGCCATGCAGAACTCTCAACAGACCCGATTCTGATCGATGTAGAAGTAGGAGACAACCTTATTCACAAGGTCTACTGTGACACCGGGAGTGCATGCGAAGTGATGTACGTGCACTGTTTTAATCAGCTATCAGAAAAGGAGCGCCGCCTACTCAGACCTACGACTATGCCTCTTACTGGTTTTACCGGAGAGGTAAGATGGCCGAAAGGAACTTTAGTATTACCCTTGAGGGTAGGAGTACCGCCTACGCGATGGGAAGGGGAAGTAGAATTTGTCGTGATGGAATCCCCATCCCCCTATAATGTCATTTTGGGAAGGACCGCAATGAAACGCATGGAGATGATAGTTTCCACGCCACATGCTACGGTGTCGCTCCTAACATCAGGGGGAAGGATCGCCATTCGGTCAAAAGGAATGTCCCCTGTAGATTGCATGACGGTAGAGACCATGAAGTCGGAAAGCCAGGCGGAAGAGGAGCCCTTGACTGACCTCGGCCTGGATGATTTTGAAAGGGTTTCCATAAACCCATCGTTCCCGGAACAAAGTGTGGTGATCGGAAAGTCTTTGTCGCCACAAGGAAGGAGGGCACTAATAGAAATGTTAGAAGAAAATGCAGGAGTCTTCGCTTGGAAGCCGGAAGATATGGAAGGGGTCCCTAGAATAATCAACGTCAAAGATGGAGGGACATATGTTACAGACCATCATTTGAAAGTTTCCCCCTCCGTTACACCCGTACGTCAAAAAAAGCGGTCTTTAGCCCCTGAAAGAAGCAGAGCCGTATGCGAAGAAGTAGCAAAGCTAGTTCAGGCAGGAATATTAAGGGAGGTTCAGTACCCTACCTGGGTGGCAAATCCCGTCATGGTAAGAAAATCTAATGGTACCTGGAGAATGTGTGTTGATTTCACAGATTTAAATAAGGCGTGCCCCAAGGATTGTTATCCCCTCCCGGAGATAGATTGGAAAATTGAAACTCTTACAGGATTCAAGTGGAAGTGCTTCTTGGATGCTTACAAAGGTTACCACCAGATCCAGATGGCATTGGGAGACGAGGAGAAGACGGCTTTCCATACGGATGTGGGAGTCTTTTGTTATCAAAAGATGCCTTTCGGCTTAAAGAATGCTGGGGCCACTTATCAGCGTCTGATAGATACGGCGTTCAGAAGTCAGATTGGAAGGAATTTAGAAGCCTATGTGGATGACATGGTCATTAAAAGCAGAACGGAAGAATCCCTCCTCTTGGACATAGCTGAAACCTTCGACACTCTTCGGGAAATTGGTATGAAGTTGAATCCGGAAAAATGCTCCTTCGGGATGATCAAAGGGCAGTTCCTCGGCCACATAATCACCCCAGAGGGAATATACGCGAACCCGAAGAAGATAAGGGATATCCTTTCTCTTAAGTCACCCTCAACGCTCAAGGAGGTGCAAAGTCTGAGCGGGAAGTTAGCGGCTCTGGGAAGATTCTTCTCCAAGGCGGCAGAAAAGTCCTCCCCCTTTTTCAAAACTCTCAAAGGGTGCTTAGAGAAGAGCCAGTTCCGGTGGACACCCGAGGCGGAACACGCCTTTAGCCAGATGAAGGCATGTATCCAATCTCTCCCGATGATCACTGCTCCTGCTGTGGGTGAAAATTTAATTATGTACTTGGCAGCCTCACAGGATTCGGCCAGTGCTGTATTGTTAACTGACAGAAAGGGTAAGCAATTACCCATTTACTTTGTTAGTCGAATGTTGCAGGGACCAGAAACTCGATATCCCATGATAGAAAAGTTGGTGTTTATCCTCGTGCACTCCGCCAGGAAGCTACGTCGCTACTTCCAAGCTCATCGGATCACCGTTTTCACAGATCAACCCATCAAGCAAGTCCTTTCCAAACCGGAAAAATCAGGAAGACTTACTAAGTGGGCAATAGAACTTGGAGGCTGTGACTTACATTTTGAAGCCAGACAATCTCTCAAGGGACAAATATTAGCGGATTTCCTCGCAGAAACACAGGGGGAAGGAGACGCGAAAGAAGCAATGACGGAAGTAAAAACAGACGTGGATCCGGAAGAAGGCCTAGGTTGGGTTCTCTTTACTGACGGAGCGTCCAGCGCAGAGGGATCGGGAGCTGGCTTACTCCTCAAGAGTCCGGAGGGTACAGAGTATACCTACGCTCTGCGCTTCAACTTCCTAACAACTAATAATGAGGCAGAATACGAAGCACTGCTAGCAGGTCTTCGAATGGCAAAAGACATGGGGGTAAAAAAGATAACAGTGCATGTAGACTCCCAATTGGTAGCCAACCAAGTGGAAGGAACATTCGAGGCCAAGGACGTTTCCATGCGGAAATACTTAGATGAGGTAAAAACATTACTTTTGCATTTCGCAGATTGGAAGATAAAACAGATCCCCAGAGGACAAAATAAACGAGCCGATGTTCTTAGCAAGCTTGCGTCCATGACCTTTTCCCACTTAACAAAGGAGGTGCTTGTGGAAGTGTTGGAAAAACCCTCTATAGGGTATGACGTGATGAGTATCATCCGAGAGCCCGGACCTAATTGGATGACTCCCATCATAGAGTACTTGCTACACGATAAGAGGCCAGATGACATCGACGAGGCCCGCAGGCTTCGCCTGAAAGCCCCCCTATACTCGGTGAAAGAGGGGACACTATACAGAAAATCATTCCTTACACCATGGCTCCGTTGCCTGGGCCCTGAGGAAGCAAAAAATGTAATGCAAGAGGTACACATGGGATCATGTGGATTACATTCAGGGGTACGAACAGTGGTCACCAAAATCATGAGATTGGGTTATTACTGGCCTACCATGCATCGGGATGCCGAAGGAGAATTGAGATCCTGCAGGTCGTGCCAAATACATGCTAGAGTTCCGCGCAACCCCCAGCACGAGATGGTACCTATGGGAGGATGTTGGCCGTTCGATAAGTGGGGAATCGACATTGTAGGTCCTTTTCCAGAGGCACCAGGAAGGGTAAAATTTCTCTTGGTGGCCATTGACTACTTCACAAAATGGGTAGAAGCACAGGAGCTCGCAACCATAACTGGAAGGAAGGTTTTGAACTTTGTATGGAACAACATAGTTTGTCGTTTTGGGGTTCCTCATACAATCGTCAGTGATAACGGGAAACAGTTCGCTGAAGAACCTTTTCGTTCATGGTGCAAGGAGATGAATATCAGTCAAAGCTTTACCTCTGTGGCTCACCCCCAGGCCAACGGCCAAGTGGAAGTCACGAACCGCGAGATAGTAAAGGCGCTCAAGCGGCGCCTAGGGGATTGTTCTCATGGGTGGCTTGAAGAACTTCCCAGCATCCTATGGGGCCTCCGAACTACACCAAAGAACAGCCATGGGGAAACGCCATTTAGTCTCACTTACGGATCGGAGGCCATGTTACCCGCAGAGGTAAGCGTTCCCACACATCGTCGGGAGTCATATGATATCTCCAGCAACGAGGAGTCTCGGAGGATGAACTTGGATTTGCTGGAGGAAAAACGTAATTGGGCTTTGGTGAAGGAGGCAACGTGTAAACAGGTAATGAGCAGATATTACAACCGGCGAGTACAGAACCATTCTTTTCTCCCAGGAGACTATGTCCTCAGGCGTAACGAAGCCAGCAGGATCGAAAGCCTGGGAAAATTGGGACCCACCTGGGAAGGTCCCTATCAAGTACATGAAGCTGGGAAGCATGGGACATATCGCCTCAGAACACTGCAAGGGAAATACTTGCCAAGAACTTGGCACATAACTAACCTTAGAAAGTATTACATGTAAGCAAAAAAGAAGTGGCACCTGTCCTTCTTCACTTGTGATGTCTTATTCAAAATGAAATGATATGCAGAAATTTCCCCATTACCATTAATTACTAGTTTTATAGTTACTCATATCCTATAATCATCGATTGGATTATTGCTTGAGAAAAATCATATACACGTGCTATAACGGCATCTGGCCCATCAGGACCACTTGCTCGAAATTTATAGGGGGTCGAACGCTAAAAATCCCCCCACATTGTGTCGACACCAACCTTGGATGATCCATCAGGATGTCATCCACCTACCATCTCAGTTTTCTACCATGAAAACAGATAAAAAAAAAAACATGTATACAATCACGGGTAACTGATCATTACTCTGATTTGTTGCAACCAGTGTTTTTTACCATAAAAAGACCTCCGTAGGGTCATAAACCAAACAAGACATAAGTAATTGTTTAAACGACAGGTAATTGTTCAACCAAGCAAAACATACAAGGATCTGATACAGACCCCAATCAGCCACGCAGGGCGTATCACTTTTCTTCTTCTCAGGCCAACCTCCCCGTGGCAGGAGGAATAGCCTTGATTTCTGCCAGAGACCTCCTCCCATCGGCACTGATTGCTTGAAGGTAAGGGTATGTACCACGGGCAACCGCTTCGATGGCCTGTTGGAACCTTAGAGGCGCATCTGGATCAAAACCTTCAACCTCCTCAATGGGTTGCTCCTTGAAGTACCTCCCATGTAACACTTGGGCCATTTGGTGACGACCTAGCTTCATGGCCTCCCTCTGCAGCTGCTTCAGCGGGTCAACAAACTCAGGACTGCGTATAAGGCGCAGAAACACGTACTCAAAACCCTCGGTAATTATCTTTCCCTTCTCTGAAATTGCTGATTCCCCCTCCTTCTCCAGCATTGAACACCTTTCCTTCAGTGCTCCCAGTTCCTTTGACTGATTTTGTAACCCCTCCCTCAATTGCTCAACCATGAAGCTTTGATCTTTAATCTCAACCTGCGAAGCCTCCAAACTAACCCTACACTGCTCCAATTCCTTCTTAAACTTCTCAGACTCCTCGCATTGAGCTTCCATTTTTTCCATAGTTCTGATATTTCTACCCAGGCGTTGACGCATGTCCATGGTAATGCTTATCATATCCAACAATATCTCGTCGGATTTAGTTGCTGCTCCTACATCAGACAGATCTTTAAACTTCCGCTTCCGAGGACTAGGGAACATATGGTTTAAAAAGTCACGACGGGACAAAGCAAATGATAAGTCATCATTAGCCAAGATTCTCCAGGAGGGCTTGAACACTCCCGTTTCTTCAGCGTCAGTTTTCTCTTTGTCTGAGGACGAATCAACCAAAAGAATATCCGGCTCTTGGATGACAGGCTCCCCACCAGTAGTTATACGTAATGGCGAAGACGGGTGACTGGCATCAGACAACTCTTTAATAACGACCCCTTTGGATGATCGAAGTCCCCTTCGCAAGGGGGGGGAAGGAGACAGCAGGTTCGCTCTCTTCTTGCGTTTTTTGATAGCATGAGCGAGCGTCTGACCATCTTCCGAATCTGAAATAAGAAGCAAAAACAAAAATAATAAAAAAAAAAAAAAACAGCACAACAATAAGAAAGGCCAAAGGTTCAAGCTCATACCTCCCTCCGAACCAGCAGGAACAGCTTCAGCACCACTGCTAATATTTTGCTCTCCCTGACGGGAACCCCCAGCACCGTCAGTCTTCTTAACAGAAAAACGAACCCCCGAGATATCATCATCAGTAAGCAAGTCACCCAAGTCCATCTCTGAAAAAGAGCAAGAAAGATAAAAATACTTGAGAAGGGTAATAAATCAAGTAAATAAGGAAACTACTTACCAACGTGACCCTTGTAAGCCACTGGCACAGAGCCAGGTTGCCCACAAACACGACTTATACCAGCCATGACTAACACCTCTTCAGGGTATACCCGAAGGTGGAATCTCCGATTACACAATTTCTCCCTTACATCACCGTCAAAGGTTGCAGGTAAGACGTTGGCTTCGGCATTCCCCCCTTCCCTCCAAACAAGTAAATCATTCCTACCTCTACCCACAACTTTGCTATCTACCCAAATATATCTTCCCTTCCAGTCCCTCAAACACCCCCTTTTACCTATGAAAATATGAGAAAAGGGCTTTAACCTACGTTCAAAAATAAACCAGTCTCCTTTATTGCACATCCTATAAAAAGTACGGAACAAGTCTACGCTCGGATTCTCACCTACCGATTTGCAGGCCATTTCAAAAACCATAGCCTTTTCACACCCCAGAGGAGTTAACTGCGTAATATGGATCTGGTAGAAGGAAAGCAGATCCAGGAAGAAAGTACTAAGAGGGAATCGGAGATGACCTATCTTTATCGACTTAGTATAAATAGCTACCTTCCCAGGAGGAGGGTGATTAGCTCGCTCGTGCTCTTGAGGAAGACAGGGATGAATGCTAGGAGGAATCCCAAACTCCTTACAGAACCTACGAAAGTATGGGAGAGAAACTATGGAGGGATGATCCCCAATGTTTCCTGAACCATCATCAGAAGCCTCTGGCTCCATAAGAACACGATAAAGGTAAAGAAAGAAACAAGAGAAAAACTAACCTGCTCAAACGCTGGAACCCTGCGGCGAAGAAAAAGGGAGAGGAAATAAAAGGAAGGGGAGAAAGCAAAAAAGAAAAACCGTTCGAAAAAGGAGAATGAACCGCTCCATTTATAGAGGAAAAGCGTTTTTTGAAATTCAAAAAAGGAGGTTATCATGAGTACGTCAGGCGGGAATCCACGTGGAGACTGTAGGGCATATCGCCCTCTGACCAGCGCCTCCAGCCATCAAGTGCAAATGACGTCATGTCAGGTATTGATCAGTTACCCTATGCGAAATTAATTAGTGATATGACTTGTCATTATTACCTATCGTTTCCTGTTCAGTATAAATAATTTTTACTCTATACGGATACCTCTGCACACACAGACAATCAAATAGAAGTAAATCAAAAATTTAAGTTCAAACTTCCCCACAGAAAGTCTGAACTGGGGGGACTTGTTAGTGGATATTCCCGACCGGACACGTGGATCCATAGGGAATTTCCACCTGTAAATAAGAATTAAAAGACATGTCCTTCAGAAAAAGACAAAGTAGTTGCTGGGTATCTCAGAAAAGGACGGCTCGGTTTAGTGGAAAGTACCAAGGCAGTATTCAGAAAATGTTTTGTCTCCATTAGGGGACAAAACATCGGGATCGCAAGGAAAAAGACAAAAGGCAGCATCTGCGCCCCTTCTCAGATACATGCAAAAGGAGGTAACCCTAAAAAGATCCATCTAAATATATTATTCATCATCTTCTCCACCTAGTTTTCATATCAGAAATTATTAACTCTCCCAAAAAACGTAATGGAATTGAGAGCTGACTTGATCGTCGGAGGTGTCTCACAGGGAACCTTCCCTGTGTAGACACGCTGATCTTTCTTCCTAGTTTTCATGTTGCAGAGTCTGATTCGTAGCTCGTGTGATTAGCAGGTGTTCCTCAATTAAGCAAAAGTCATTAGAGAGCTGTTGTGCAAACAAGTTTAAGTTACTATTTTATTTTACTAAAAATATATTAGGTTTTTATATCCATCGAAAAAGAAAGGTTTAGATAATTAATAAGCATAAATTATATATTATTTATTTATATCATTAATCTATCCAATTTTAGAATATAAAAATATATAAAATAATATTATTTTGTCTACATGTATATATTGGTAATTGATGCTAATATGTGTTATCTCAAAGTGTTAGATGTAACAAATTGGAATATACTATCTCAAATTAGTATCAAGTTTGAAAATAGCCGATTCACATATAATTTTGACGACTTTTTTCAAATATTTTGATATTATCCTATTTTGATGACTTTTTTGAACCTTTTTAAACTATTTTGTGATCTTATCTTTGTTTTTTTAACGGTTGTAATTATGTCATGTCAAGACGGATGCGAATAATTCTGATTTTGAATGACTAGAATTATGCCACATGAGTAAAGTTTTTCTCTATATATATACACACACAGATACATACATACATACATACATACATACATACATACATACATACATACATACATACATACATACATACATACATACATACATATATATATATATATATATATATATATATATATATATATATATATATATATATATATATATAAAATCAAACCATAATTATTTGACTAGACACAATAAATAACTAAAAGCTATATAAAGTTCTACTTATTAAATTCAAAGCATTATATGATCTCATGATGAAAGCAAAGCAAAATTATTCTAATTAACAACAAAGTTCTCCAAAACCAAATCATATCTATGAATTTTATTTTTTAAAAAGTTTTTCCTTTAATTATTATCATTAATAATATTTAAGTTTTGGTCATGGGATCGAGTCAAAATTAGAGTCAGAGTCAAAATAATTGAAGAGGTCAAACAAACACATTATGAGTGCGTTTAATGATATACCAACTTAATTAAAACATCAACAATCTATATATATATATATATATATATATATATATATATATATATATATATATATATATATATATATATATATATATATATATATATATATATATATATAGATTTAGGTTCAAGTGAGTACCACCTCTAATGCAGCGCACCAGAAGGTACCACCCTTAAAAGTAATTTTTTTGAAAATTTTTTTCATGAACATGTTCTAATTAACATTACACAGATCATATGTGAATTTCACGCAAATCCGATCACTCTAAGTGCATGAAAACACGCATCACATAAATGCACGTTCACATGTCTTCAAAATTATGTAAGTGTGTGTTCACATCATTTTTTAGGATCTAGGAGATGTGAATATATGTGAAATTTACATATGATCTTCATAACGTTAATTAAAACATGTTTATGAAAAAAAAAATTTTAAAAAGTTTTTTTAAAGGTGGTACCTTCTGGTGCGCTGCATAAGGGTGGTACTCTCGCGAACCATATTCTATATATATATATATATATATATATATATATATATATATATATATATATATATATATATATATATATATATATATATATATATAAAGTTGAGTCCCATGAAATAAATAAGGGTATTAACTATGTGATTCAATTTTAATTTTTCTAAAGTAAAAGATGATAGTAATCATTCATTAGTAATAAATGAATATAATAAAAAAATGATGTCTTATCTATTCCATAAACATAATAGTTATAAGGGTAAATTACAAATTTCGTCCCTGTGGTTTATAGCAAATTACGGATCCCGTCCCTCTATAGAAGAAATTACAAATTCGATGTATGTGGTTAACATTTTGTTACGGATTTGGTCCTTTGACCGGTCATTTTTTTTAAAATGACCATTTTGCCCTTAAGAATATTATAAAATTAAGTAATGAACTTTATTTTTCATACAATTAAAGAATAAAATAATAAAAATTAATATTAAAAACAAACATGAAATCAAACCATCAAAAGTACTTTCTCTCTGCAACTAATCTATCCTCTCACCTATTTTCTTACTCCCTTCCTCCGGTTTGAATATTCCGTCGGAATTCCAACCAAAGTCTATAAAACTCCGGCGACCTGAGATCCATAGGACCACCTCTACTAGCTTCTTCCATGTCTTCTGAAATGCATGGTCAATATTTTAGGTGATGTTGACGAGGTCAAAGAGAGAGAAAGCAAGCAAGAGTATAGCCTTCTTTGTGACTGGATGAAGCAACAGCTTGGTGACAAAGTTGCAAAAGTGCAAATCTTGAACCGTTTGAGCTCGTCCCCTTGTGTCCTTGTGTCCGGCAAATTTGAGGCTTCTCAGATACATCTCAACATCCCCGGCCAAAATAGTACCTCCTCCGACAACTACTTCGAGGCTTCCATCGAGTAAATAGAAACGAGGCTTCTCAGATCCATGATCGGTTCCTTATGATCGAATCATTGAAGCCTTCATGAATGAAACCACCATCCTATAGATCTCAAAGCTTTAGGTCTGGATATGGATCTATTTGAACCACAAAGCATGGATCTGTTAGAGAGAGACGAGATCGAATGGAAGTTGGCTGACCGGTGGTGGCGGGGTGGCTGACCGGTGGTGGCGAGATCGAATGGAAGTTATCTGGATCTATTTGAACCACCACCCTCTAGATCAAGTGGTGGTGGCGGGGTGGCTGGCCGGAAGTTGCTGGCCGGGAACGAATGGAAGAGGCAAGAGAAGGGTTGTAGAAGAAGCCATCTCTCTCTATCTCTCACACACACAGAGATATTTTGATTTTTGAGACTATTTTAATAATTAAAATGAAAAACAATTGGGTTTTGGATTTTTAGTTTTTATTTTTATTAAAAAGAAAGTTCATTACCTGTTTTTATAATAATCTCAAGGGTAGAATGGTCATTTTAAAAAAAATGACCGGTCAAAGGACCAAATCCGTAACAAAATGTTAACCACAAACATCGAATTTGTAATTTCTTCTATAGAGGGACGGGATCCGTAATTTGCTATAAACCACAGGGACGAAATTTGTAATTTACCCTAGTTATAATAAACTCTTACATTATTTAACCATCTAATCAATTTGAAGATTTTTTTGTTTTTAATTTGGTGATTAAATTTATATTCTAAATATGATTTAAGTGATTATATTGAAATACAAGTTAAAATTAATGTATAATAGTTGACTCCATGAAACAAATAGATATTTATGTGAATTGAGTTAGTTTCTATATGATCATACTAATAATAACTTTTGCATTAAAATAACTAATTTAATTGGCTACACTAGTGATCATTTTTTAAACTCTAAATTATAGTATTTTTCTTTTAGTATGGTAAATAAAGTTTTTTCTAAAGAAGATTTGAGTGTTTACATTTATCGGTTAAAATATGATTTAAAATTTTATATTAGCATTCATAAATTGTGTGAGTCCCATGAAATAAATAAGGGTATTAACTATGTGATTCAATTTTAATTTTTCTAAAGTAAAAGATGATAGTAATCATTCATTAGTAATAAATGAATATAATAAAAACAAATGATGTCTTAACTATTCCATAAACATAATAGTTATAATAAACTCTTACATTATTTAACCATCTAATCAATTTGAAGATTTTTTTGTTTTTAATTTGGTGATTAAATTTATTTTCTAAATACGATTTAAGTGATTATATTGAAATACAAGTTAAAATTAATGTATAATAGTTGACTCCATGAAACAAATAGATATTTATGTAAATTGAGTTAGTTTATATATGATCATACTAATAATAACTTTTGCTTTAAAATAACTAATTTAATTGGCTACACTAATGATCATTTTTTAAACTCTAAATTATAGTATTTTTCTTTTAGTATGGTAAATAAAGTTTTTTCTAAAGAATATTTGAGTGTTTACATTTATCGGTTAAAATATGATTTAAATTTTATATTAGCATTCATAAATTGTGTAACTAATATGTACATTATTATACTAGGTTAAATACTCATGTATTACATGGGTTGGTTTATAAAAAAAGTAAGTGTTAATTAACATATATAAATTAATTTTAGAATATTATAGTTAATTAGATTTTAGTTAATTATTTATTAGATTAGTTAAGTTAGAATAGGTGAGAATTTTGATTTTATTTGAATTGATTTATTTAAATTTGAAATAAATATTAGTGAATGACATGTGGCAAAAGAAGTTATCGGTATGTGACAAACTGAATATACTTAGTGGGATTAGAGTATGTGAGAATAGATTTGATTTTATTTTAATTGATTTAAATTTAAATTAGATATTAGTGAATGCCATGTGGCAAAAGAACTTTTTTATTTGATTAATTTTTCAATGTTTGTTTTAATAAAAATAGAGGAAATATCAATAGATAGTGTTTGTGAAGAAGTTATGACTTTTACTCATTTGAAACCAATTCATTAGTAGTTGTCTAATCAATGATCGGTTACTTAACAATGAAATCAATTTATTCTTTATTGATTATTTATTATCTAATCAAATTTGCATTTAATTAAAAAATCAGTTACATGAGAATATTGATAAAATCACTCGATTTAATTATCAACCATCAATAGTTTGTCTATTTTTTTTTTTCTTTTAGTTTCTACTAAATAAGATCTTATCATGCTAAATTTTTCATTAATACATTCTTTTGGTTTTTCAGAGATGATGAAGGATTAAAGGAGGAGAATGGAAAATTGGATACAACTCAAAAATATGTGTGAAAATGTAGCAAGTTGAAACATCTACAAGATCTAATCACTTGAAGGAAAAATCCATGTAAGGTTTGGATTTAATATTTTTCTTGATCTACTATGTTTACATGCATTATTTTTGACTCGATACAATGAATAAAGTCTATGGTATCAAATGGTGACAGATTATGATTTTTGAATCGGTAGCTACGCAATCATGGATTTTAAAACTGAAATGAAAAAACAAGAAAAATTATGGTTTCAAACATGTAACTGCAAAGTCATTCGATCCTAATTTTATGGATCATTTTAAGAGGGAAGATAATGTAATTCATGCGTGCCATTGAAATTCAGGTATCTTATTACTTCTATATGTAATTATGTATTAACAAATATTGATATAATATTTCTATTCAAAATTGTTACTTTTATATGTATTCATATATTTAAAATTGGGCTAATATTGAAAAAACCCCATAAACTTTCCTTAGCTTTGTGATTAAGTCCCTAAACTTTTTTTCTGAGTGTTTAAGTCCCTTAACTATTTTTGTCTCATTAAAAAAACTCATTATCTTTATATGTTTTAGCGATTAAGTCCCTAAACTTTTTGTTTTATTGGTTGTGTTTTACCTACTCATCCGGTAGCAAGTAAAAAAAATATATACTTTTGAATAATACAAAAATATTTTAGAGACTTAAACAATCGGAAAAAAAGTTTAGGGACTTAATCGTGAAAATGATAAAAGTTTATAGGGTTTTTTCAATATTAACCCTTTAAAATATATCCACGATTTAAGTGTCTTATGTATATGATGAAGGATTAAAGAAGGAGGATTATGAGAAATTGGATACAACTCGAGAATATGTGTGAAAAATATTGCAAATTGAAACAACATCTACAAGATCTAATCAGTTGAAGAAAATATCCATGTAAGGTTTGGATTAAATATTTTTCTTACTATGTTCACATGCACTACTTTTGACTTGATACACTGAATTTTGTTTCATAAACTTCTATTTTTAAAGTAACTAAGCATAATAAAATACATTAAACCAATTTTTGGTTCCATAAACAATTTTGACATATATTTATGACATCAATAGAAATTTTAAAATATATAAAAATTAATTAAGAAATATTAAGGTTAGTAGACATGAAAGGTTTCTACCACTATTAACATGAAATTACTTAACATGGAAAAAATATTATAAGATTGGGAGAAGTGAAATACATTTTTACCACTATTAACAAAAAAGTAATCAATATTAAAGATATAATTAGTTTAATTTAAAAAACATGTAAAATAATATTTACTTCCTTCATATTTTATTGTTTAATTAAATTATGAATCCTATTTAATAAATGATTGATTAATCTATTAATTTGTGCACTCTAATAACATTTTAAAATTTTAATATTGATTATATTTATTTTACTTTAAATTGGTAATTAAGGTTTTTAGGCTATTTTACATAGATTGATTGCCAATTAAAATCTACCTATAAAATTCAAGTCTTCTATAATAAATTGTAATATCCATTCGTATATTTATTTCATTTTTATCTATATAAAATTATAAAGCATGTTAGTCTATTAAAAATAAAAATTCTTCATTTTTTTCATTTTCATTTTTAATAAATTCTAAAATAAAAGTTGGCAATGCATGAATTACAACATAATATTAATGCAGTCCTTTGGAGGCTTCAAAATAATTATAAATTGAGCTTAATTAAAACTTATGCTTGGTCTTTTAAGTCTACTAAATAATTATGTGAAAGCATTAACTATAACATAATATTGATGCATGAATCTTCAAAATAATTATGTGAAACTAAACTTAAATGAAACTTTACATCACTCATAAGTCATAACCAATTAAAATTTATTATTTAATACTCAACATTCATTTAAAGTATTTATAATTTATAAAACTTTTAAACTTTTTCACCATCAAAATCAATGCAATAGTTAATTCAAAAATAACTTACATGACCATTGAATTCAATTTATTTTTTAATTCATTAAGCTTTCAATTGACATTTATTTTTCAATTTGGTTATTTAGAAATCAATTATATATTTATATCTCATTCAATGTAGGCAAATATATCATCGGAAATTGAAGAGTCTCAAACATATTGAAAAATGTAAATATAAATAGATCATTATATAGGAATAATATTCAATTGGTGTTTGAGTATTGTAGGATAAAAATGACAACGAGCAAATATGAATACGAACTTATGACGAACATAAATTCGTTTCTTATGTGCATGCATTTTTTTTCGTGTAATTTACGGTAATTCTACTACACTTCAAACTCAATATTCTTTGATACATTTTATTTATCTCATAATATTTTAATTATTTTGTCTTTATTTTTACATATATAAATGTTAAATATCATAATCGTGAGTATATTTTTGTATAAACCACAATTGACACAAGTGAAAAAGGAATAGTAACAAAATTAATTCGAGGATTGTATGGAAATAAAAATAAAAAATTATTGAGATTACAAGTACAAACCCGATGTGTAGTATGAATATGTGTAGAATTTCTTATTATGTAATTTACAACACTCCTACACCCAAGATCTAAAATACTTATTTGTTATTCACCATTTAGGATATAGGTTTTATCTTATAGAAGTCAATGTTATTTATCTCACAAATATATAATGTTATTAAATTTCATATTGAAAAGTACATAAATCATAAAGCTCACAATCAAAAATTTAGTTTTGCATAAATCCAAGTAACGATCTTCATGAATTTGTAATATTATTTCATTTGTAATTATGTAAGAATTTGTAACATTGTTTGTGAATTTGTTATTATTCTCATTAAAAAAAATTTATGAGCTAACATCCTTGGCCATATAAACGAAAATCAAATTTTTTTTTTACTAATTGTTCCATTAAAGTTATAAATTTATGAAATCTAAAATGGTTTATGAAAGTTGTTATAGTTTCTTGGCATATGATTTTGATTTTGTTAGTCACAACTAAAAAGCTAATATAATATCAACTAATTAGCCAATAAATAAATTTTAATGATTAAGGTATGACTACTAATTAGATAATATTTCTTAAGACAATAATTAACATGTATCATAACTAAGTTAATAAATTCATATATTAACTTATGTTATAAAAGATTATTGGTTTCTAACTATAAAATACATGATGTATATGTCATTTTAAAATTTAAATTCCAGTTGTCATTAGAGCCCACAAATGTAGGAACATATACTTAAAAAGTTAAGCATCATAAGTTATGGTGTTCGATTACTTAATTATTTTTATTTTACTAAAATTGAGTCTTTATATAATTATCATATTCAATTAAAATAAATCATCATACTAGATCTTTACCAAAACTATCATGTAGCATAATTACCCAATAAAAACATAAATATGAAATAAATTACTAATAATAATTTGTTTAAGATTACTTAAATATTTAACAATAAATTACATTGATCTTATATTTAATTTATATATGATTATTTAAGACACTTAACTGATTAATTTTTAATATTTATTAAATTAATAATTAAAGTTTTAGATGGTATAACATCATTGAACTAATATTTCAATCATCAAATAGTCAAATAAAGATAAAGTCTGATTTATGACAGTTTTAAATAACATTTTAGCTATTAATTTAAGTAAATATTAAACATCAATTGCTAAAAATAATAACAATTTTTTACATTTTTATCATTTATGACAACAATATTTATTTTATCATTAATAAATCAACTTTTGTAGTTTCATAATTAATGACATCAACTTTTGTATTTTGTATCACTAAGGAATAAATAAAAAAATAAAAAAATTAGATATTTCTTATAATTTGCACGTAATTTTCATTGCATATTTTGTAAAAGAATGAAATATAACGCGATAATAATTTGTTTATGTATATATTAATTCTTAACTCTAAATTTTTTTATATATAAAGACTTCAAAATAGATGATAAATTACACGTAACAAATGTCTAAACATCAAAGCAAAATGAAATCTCCAATACAAATAATACCACGATGTACAAAATCATATTGTAACATAAATATTGGAAAAGAAACATGTGTGTATTGTATTTCTAAATTTATTGACATAAAAGTTGAGTTATATGCGATAAATAATAAAAGTATTAGTTACTTGAATTAATAATAACTTTAACTAACAATAGTAGTAATCATTTAATTAACTTTTGTTAAATCTATATATTATAATAAATGAGAACAATTCTTGACACATGTCATCTTCCTACTACATTACTTTTTCATTTTCCCGCTCTTTTTTCAAAAATAAAAATGGACATTAATTTAAGTAACAAACATATCATTCAATAGATTTAATTTAAAACTTATGATTGAAACTTATTATTTTTGTTTCCTAAACTAATTGAAACAATAACTAATACTTATTAAAAACTTTCAAAAATAACAAGCTAAAATAAAAGTTTTAAAAAGTCAATAAAATAATAAACTTCAAGTTAAATGTCCTAAAAAATAAATAATTTTAAAAAAATTAGTAATAATAAAAAATTTTAAGACATCAGTAAAATAAAAAAAATTCAATTTAAATGTTCGAAAGAATAAATAATTTTATGAAATAACAATTATATACCTTAGTGTACAATAAATTTTTAAAACCTTTTGTTATCAAATCTTTATATGTTAAGTATGAAATGTTAACACATTGTAAAATCATTCAAACTTTAAATGTATTTTCTTTAATATAAATTTTTATTAATATTTTTTAAAACTTCAAAACTAAATGTTGCAAAATTTATATTTTAAAATAACTTAATTTCGAATAAACTTAGTTAATTATTTATTATTTAAGTTGACGCTGGAATTGTTATATCAAGTTTTAATCACTTAGGCAATAAATATTTATTATTAATTAAAACATCTTCAATAATAAAACTTATATATGGTTTGGTTTAAGGTCTCTAACAAATTTATACAATTTAATTTAAAATCCTTCATAAAAATTATATAAAATAATTTTTTTGTTGATATCTATGGGATTGATGATAGCACAATAACAAATAATGAACTTTATTTTTCATACAATTAAAGAATAAAATATTAAAAATTAATATTAAAAACAAACATGAAATCAAACCATCAAAAGTACTTTCTCTCTGCAACTAATCTATCCTCTCACCTATTTTCTTACTCCCTTCCTCCGGTTTGAATATTCCGTCGGAATTCCAACCAAAGTCTATAAAACTCCGGCGACCTGAGATCCATAGGACCACCTCTACTAGCTTCTTCCATGTCTTCTGAAATGCATGGTCAATATTTTAGGTGATGTTGACGAGGTCAAAGAGAGAGAAAGCAAGCAAGAGTATAGCCTTCTTTGTGACTGGATGAAGCAACAGCTTGGTGACAAAGTTGCAAAAGTGCAAATCTTGAACCGTTTGAGCTCGTCCCCTTGTGTCCTTGTGTCCGGCAAATTTGAGGCTTCTCAGATACATCTCAACATCCCCGGCCAAAATAGTACCTCCTCCGACAACTACTTCGAGGCTTCCATCGAGTAAATAGAAACGAGGCTTCTCAGATCCATGATCGGTTCCTTATGATCGAATCATTGAAGCCTTCATGAATGAAACCACCATCCTATAGATCTCAAAGCTTTAGGTCTGGATATGGATCTATTTGAACCACAAAGCATGGATCTGTTAGAGAGAGACGAGATCGAATGGAAGTTGGCTGACCGGTGGTGGCGGGGTGGCTGACCGGTGGTGGCGAGATCGAATGGAAGTTATCTGGATCTATTTGAACCACCACCCTCTAGATCAAGTGGTGGTGGCGGGGTGGCTGGCCGGAAGTTGCTGGCCGGGAACGAATGGAAGAGGCAAGAGAAGGGTTGTAGAAGAAGCCATCTCTCTCTATCTCTCACACACACAGAGATATTTTGATTTTTGAGACTATTTTAATAATTAAAATGAAAAACAATTGGGTTTTGGATTTTTAGTTTTTATTTTTATTAAAAAGAAAGTTCATTACCTGTTTTTATAATAATCTCAAGGGTAGAATGGTCATTTTAAAAAAAATGACCGGTCAAAGGACCAAATCCGTAACAAAATGTTAACCACAAACATCGAATTTGTAATTTCTTCTATAGAGGGACGGGATCCGTAATTTGCTATAAACCACAGGGACGAAATTTGTAATTTACCCTAGTTATAATAAACTCTTACATTATTTAACCATCTAATCAATTTGAAGATTTTTTTGTTTTTAATTTGGTGATTAAATTTATATTCTAAATATGATTTAAGTGATTATATTGAAATACAAGTTAAAATTAATGTATAATAGTTGACTCCATGAAACAAATAGATATTTATGTGAATTGAGTTAGTTTCTATATGATCATACTAATAATAACTTTTGCATTAAAATAACTAATTTAATTGGCTACACTAGTGATCATTTTTTAAACTCTAAATTATAGTATTTTTCTTTTAGTATGGTAAATAAAGTTTTTTCTAAAGAAGATTTGAGTGTTTACATTTATCGGTTAAAATATGATTTAAAATTTTATATTAGCATTCATAAATTGTGTGAGTCCCATGAAATAAATAAGGGTATTAACTATGTGATTCAATTTTAATTTTTCTAAAGTAAAAGATGATAGTAATCATTCATTAGTAATAAATGAATATAATAAAAACAAATGATGTCTTAACTATTCCATAAACATAATAGTTATAATAAACTCTTACATTATTTAACCATCTAATCAATTTGAAGATTTTTTTGTTTTTAATTTGGTGATTAAATTTATTTTCTAAATACGATTTAAGTGATTATATTGAAATACAAGTTAAAATTAATGTATAATAGTTGACTCCATGAAACAAATAGATATTTATGTAAATTGAGTTAGTTTATATATGATCATACTAATAATAACTTTTGCTTTAAAATAACTAATTTAATTGGCTACACTAATGATCATTTTTTAAACTCTAAATTATAGTATTTTTCTTTTAGTATGGTAAATAAAGTTTTTTCTAAAGAATATTTGAGTGTTTACATTTATCGGTTAAAATATGATTTAAATTTTATATTAGCATTCATAAATTGTGTAACTAATATGTACATTATTATACTAGGTTAAATACTCATGTATTACATGGGTTGGTTTATAAAAAAAGTAAGTGTTAATTAACATATATAAATTAATTTTAGAATATTATAGTTAATTAGATTTTAGTTAATTATTTATTAGATTAGTTAAGTTAGAATAGGTGAGAATTTTGATTTTATTTGAATTGATTTATTTAAATTTGAAATAAATATTAGTGAATGACATGTGGCAAAAGAAGTTATCGGTATGTGACAAACTGAATATACTTAGTGGGATTAGAGTATGTGAGAATAGATTTGATTTTATTTTAATTGATTTAAATTTAAATTAGATATTAGTGAATGCCATGTGGCAAAAGAACTTTTTTATTTGATTAATTTTTCAATGTTTGTTTTAATAAAAATAGAGGAAATATCAATAGATAGTGTTTGTGAAGAAGTTATGACTTTTACTCATTTGAAACCAATTCATTAGTAGTTGTCTAATCAATGATCGGTTACTTAACAATGAAATCAATTTATTCTTTATTGATTATTTATTATCTAATCAAATTTGCATTTAATTAAAAAATCAGTTACATGAGAATATTGATAAAATCACTCGATTTAATTATCAACCATCAATAGTTTGTCTATTTTTTTTTCTTTTAGTTTCTACTAAATAAGATCTTATCATGCTAAATTTTTCATTAATACATTCTTTTGGTTTTTCAGAGATGATGAAGGATTAAAGGAGGAGAATGGAAAATTGGATACAACTCAAAAATATGTGTGAAAATGTAGCAAGTTGAAACATCTACAAGATCTAATCACTTGAAGGAAAAATCCATGTAAGGTTTGGATTTAATATTTTTCTTGATCTACTATGTTTACATGCATTATTTTTGACTCGATACAATGAATAAAGTCTATGGTATCAAATGGTGACAGATTATGATTTTTGAATCGATAGCTACGCAATCATGGATTTTAAAACTGAAATGAAAAAACAAGAAAAATTATGGTTTCAAACATGTAACTGCAAAGTCATTCGATCCTAATTTTATGGATCATTTTAAGAGGGAAGATAATGTAATTCATGCGTGCCATTGAAATTCAGGTATCTTATTACTTCTATATGTAATTATGTATTAACAAATATTGATATAATATTTCTATTCAAAATTGTTACTTTTATATGTATTCATATATTTAAAATTGGGCTAATATTGAAAAAACCCCATAAACTTTCCTTAGCTTTGTGATTAAGTCCCTAAACTTTTTTTCTGAGTGTTTAAGTCCCTTAACTATTTTTGTCTCATTAAAAAAACTCATTATCTTTATATGTTTTAGCGATTAAGTCCCTAAACTTTTTGTTTTATTGGTTGTGTTTTACCTACTCATCCGGTAGCAAGTAAAAAAAATATATACTTTTGAATAATACAAAAATATTTTAGAGACTTAAACAATCGGAAAAAAAGTTTAGGGACTTAATCGTGAAAATGATAAAAGTTTATAGGGTTTTTTCAATATTAACCCTTTAAAATATATCCACGATTTAAGTGTCTTATGTATATGATGAAGGATTAAAGAAGGAGGATTATGAGAAATTGGATACAACTCGAGAATATGTGTGAAAAATATAGCAAATTGAAACAACATCTACAAGATCTAATCAGTTGAAGAAAATATCCATGTAAGGTTTGGATTAAATATTTTTCTTACTATGTTCACATGCACTACTTTTGACTTGATACACTGAATTTTGTTTCATAAACTTCTATTTTTAAAGTAACTAAGCATAATAAAATACATTAAACCAATTTTTGGTTCCATAAACAATTTTGACATATATTTATGACATCAATAGAAATTTTAAAATATATAAAAATTAATTAAGAAATATTAAGGTTAGTAGACATGAAAGGTTTCTACCACTATTAACATGAAATTACTTAACATGGAAAAAATATTATAAGATTGGGAGAAGTGAAATACATTTTTACCACTATTAACAAAAAAGTAATCAATATTAAAGATATAATTAGTTTAATTTAAAAAACATGTAAAATAATATTTACTTCCTTCATATTTTATTGTTTAATTAAATTATGAATCCTATTTAATAAATGATTGATTAATCTATTAATTTGTGCACTCTAATAACATTTTAAAATTTTAATATTGATTATATTTATTTTACTTTAAATTGGTAATTAAGGTTTTTAGGCTATTTTACATAGATTGATTGCCAATTAAAATCTACCTATAAAATTCAAGTCTTCTATAATAAATTGTAATATCCATTCGTATATTTATTTCATTTTTATCTATATAAAATTATAAAGCATGTTAGTCTATTAAAAATAAAAATTCTTCATTTTTTTCATTTTCATTTTTAATAAATTCTAAAATAAAAGTTGGCAATGCATGAATTACAACATAATATTAATGCAGTCCTTTGGAGGCTTCAAAATAATTATAAATTGAGCTTAATTAAAACTTATGCTTGGTCTTTTAAGTCTACTAAATAATTATGTGAAAGCATTAACTATAACATAATATTGATGCATGAATCTTCAAAATAATTATGTGAAACTAAACTTAAATGAAACTTTACATCACTCATAAGTCATAACCAATTAAAATTTATTATTTAATACTCAACATTCATTTAAAGTATTTATAATTTATAAAACTTTTAAACTTTTTCACCATCAAAATCAATGCAATAGTTAATTCAAAAATAACTTACATGACCATTGAATTCAATTTATTTTTTAATTCATTAAGCTTTCAATTGACATTTATTTTTCAATTTGGTTATTTAGAAATCAATTATATATTTATATCTCATTCAATGTAGGCAAATATATCATCGGAAATTGAAGAGTCTCAAACATATTGAAAAATGTAAATATAAATAGATCATTATATAGGAATAATATTCAATTGGTGTTTGAGTATTGTAGGATAAAAATGACAACGAGCAAATATGAATACGAACTTATGACGAACATAAATTCGTTTCTTATGTGCATGCATTTTTTTTCGTGTAATTTACGGTAATTCTACTACACTTCAAACTCAATATTCTTTGATACATTTTATTTATCTCATAATATTTTAATTATTTTGTCTTTATTTTTACATATATAAATGTTAAATATCATAATCGTGAGTATATTTTTGTATAAACCACAATTGACACAAGTGAAAAAGGAATAGTAACAAAATTAATTCGAGGATTGTATGGAAATAAAAATAAAAAATTATTGAGATTACAAGTACAAACCCGATGTGTAGTATGAATATGTGTAGAATTTCTTATTATGTAATTTACAACACTCCTACACCCAAGATCTAAAATACTTATTTGTTATTCACCATTTAGGATATAGGTTTTATCTTATAGAAGTCAATGTTATTTATCTCACAAATATATAATGTTATTAAATTTCATATTGAAAAGTACATAAATCATAAAGCTCACAATCAAAAATTTAGTTTTGCATAAATCCAAGTAACGATCTTCATGAATTTGTAATATTATTTCATTTGTAATTATGTAAGAATTTGTAACATTGTTTGTGAATTTGTTATTATTCTCATTAAAAAAAATTTATGAGCTAACATCCTTGGCCATATAAACGAAAATCAAATTTTTTTTTTACTAATTGTTCCATTAAAGTTATAAATTTATGAAATCTAAAATGGTTTATGAAAGTTGTTATAGTTTCTTGGCATATGATTTTGATTTTGTTAGTCACAACTAAAAAGCTAATATAATATCAACTAATTAGCCAATAAATAAATTTTAATGATTAAGGTATGACTACTAATTAGATAATATTTCTTAAGACAATAATTAACATGTATCATAACTAAGTTAATAAATTCATATATTAACTTATGTTATAAAAGATTATTGGTTTCTAACTATAAAATACATGATGTATATGTCATTTTAAAATTTAAATTCCAGTTGTCATTAGAGCCCACAAATGTAGGAACATATACTTAAAAAGTTAAGCATCATAAGTTATGGTGTTCGATTACTTAATTATTTTTATTTTACTAAAATTGAGTCTTTATATAATTATCATATTCAATTAAAATAAATCATCATACTAGATCTTTACCAAAACTATCATGTAGCATAATTACCCAATAAAAACATAAATATGAAATAAATTACTAATAATAATTTGTTTAAGATTACTTAAATATTTAACAATAAATTACATTGATCTTATATTTAATTTATATATGATTATTTAAGACACTTAACTGATTAATTTTTAATATTTATTAAATTAATAATTAAAGTTTTAGATGGTATAACATCATTGAACTAATATTTCAATCATCAAATAGTCAAATAAAGATAAAGTCTGATTTATGACAGTTTTAAATAACATTTTAGCTATTAATTTAAGTAAATATTAAACATCAATTGCTAAAAATAATAACAATTTTTTACATTTTTATCATTTATGACAACAATATTTATTTTATCATTAATAAATCAACTTTTGTAGTTTCATAATTAATGACATCAACTTTTGTATTTTGTATCACTAAGGAATAAATAAAAAAATAAAAAAATTAGATATTTCTTATAATTTGCACGTAATTTTCATTGCATATTTTGTAAAAGAATGAAATATAACGCGATAATAATTTGTTTATGTATATATTAATTCTTAACTCTAAATTTTTTTATATATAAAGACTTCAAAATAGATGATAAATTACACGTAACAAATGTCTAAACATCAAAGCAAAATGAAATCTCCAATACAAATAATACCACGATGTACAAAATCATATTGTAACATAAATATTGGAAAAGAAACATGTGTGTATTGTATTTCTAAATTTATTGACATAAAAGTTGAGTTATATGCGATAAATAATAAAAGTATTAGTTACTTGAATTAATAATAACTTTAACTAACAATAGTAGTAATCATTTAATTAACTTTTGTTAAATCTATATATTATAATAAATGAGAACAATTCTTGACACATGTCATCTTCCTACTACATTACTTTTTCATTTTCCCGCTCTTTTTTCAAAAATAAAAATGGACATTAATTTAAGTAACAAACATATCATTCAATAGATTTAATTTAAAACTTATGATTGAAACTTATTATTTTTGTTTCCTAAACTAATTGAAACAATAACTAATACTTATTAAAAACTTTCAAAAATAACAAGCTAAAATAAAAGTTTTAAAAAGTCAATAAAATAATAAACTTCAAGTTAAATGTCCTAAAAAATAAATAATTTTAAAAAAATTAGTAATAATAAAAAATTTTAAGACATCAGTAAAATAAAAAAAATTCAATTTAAATGTTCGAAAGAATAAATAATTTTATGAAATAACAATTATATACCTTAGTGTACAATAAATTTTTAAAACCTTTTGTTATCAAATCTTTATATGTTAAGTATGAAATGTTAACACATTGTAAAATCATTCAAACTTTAAATGTATTTTCTTTAATATAAATTTTTATTAATATTTTTTAAAACTTCAAAACTAAATGTTGCAAAATTTATATTTTAAAATAACTTAATTTCGAATAAACTTAGTTAATTATTTATTATTTAAGTTGACGCTGGAATTGTTATATCAAGTTTTAATCACTTAGGCAATAAATATTTATTATTAATTAAAACATCTTCAATAATAAAACTTATATATGGTTTGGTTTAAGGTCTCTAACAAATTTATACAATTTAATTTAAAATCCTTCATAAAAATTATATAAAATAATTTTTTTGTTGATATCTATGGGATTGATGATAGCACAATAACAAATAAAACAAAATAAATGTTCAACATTTTCGAATCAATAATAAAAAGATAATAGTTGAATTGAATCACATACTATATTTAAGTCAATAATTTAAATACATTAATCATATCTTAACCATCTTCTTTTGACTTAAACATTTACTTAGAGTCGTCGTTTTTTACTATCGACTCAATGATTTTGCATGTATGTCATCTTTTTATTGGTTTTTATTGTATCTTAATTTTAAAAAAATTAAAGGTTATTAAGGGATCCATCTCTTTATAAATATTTAATTCAAAAATAATTTTGTATATCAAACCATGTAATACATGGGTATTAATCTAGTATGTAAATATACTAACATAGTGAAGTATTACATACAAAATACAGTCCATAAAATGACTTTTAACATGTATGTCTATCTGTCAATGTACTCTCATACCAATAATCTATGAAAAATTTTCATTGAACTTATAATTTAATATTTTAACTTCTTATCTGTAAGATTATTAATTTAGTATATTGGTTTTATATTATCATAATACCGAGATAGCAAGTTGTAAGTTAAATGACATCTTTCACATTCATTAATCTAAGTTTTCTAATGTCATTTAACATTTTTCTTTCATTACTATCATGACACCTTTTGTATGGTCTTAATGTAGTTGATTATGCACACAAATATGTTTGACGATACAATTTGATATGATATTTGTCAATCTAGAGTTTATATAATGGCCTTAACAAACATACATTTCTGATAATTACATAATATTTTAAATAAAAATCAATTAGCCCGGTGCATCGCAAGGGCCGTCATGACTAGTAATAACTGTATTTTTAACTTCTAAGAATCGCTGTTCAAAAAATATTAAATAAATAAAGAATCGTTTCTTGTTTTTTCATGTTACAAGAAATGACTTGACTTAGTAAAGATTACTAGTTTATTACCCGTGTATTACACGTGATAGTTAAATAACTGTTTTTTTTAATTAGTATAAATTCAAAAAATAATCATAGAAACAAAAAATAAAATAGCAATATTATACTATTCGAAAGATTATTGAAAAAAGTTTATAAAACAGGTAACAAAGAGAAAAACATAAATAAGAATTAAATAATAACGAAGAAAGAAAAAAGTTATAAAAAATGGGTAAATTTTTTTTCCTAAATTAATTAAATTATTTTTTTTAACATATCTAAAAACTTTAGATAAGAAGAAATATATGAGCTGCGAACTCAAATTTAAAATAAAAATCCGAGATAAGGTGGACTTTTATGTAAATCTATTTAATTATATTTTAACATAAAAATTGTAGATTATTATAGGTGTCACATCCAGGTTATGCTAATTGACATTTTAGTTAGGTGTCAAGTGACATCATTTAAGATTTTAATAGAATAGATTGATAGATTAACATATATATTATATAGGTATATTTATTAAATAATTATTTTTAATAAGATACAAGTTTATTATATTGTTAAAAAATAAAAAATAACAAAGTGTTGATACTATATTAATAAAAAAAAATTAAAAATATGAAAATTTTGTATTACATGCACTCTTATTGTTATAATATAAATACAAGATAGAAACATGTTTCACGTGGTAAAATTACATTGCAAAGATTTCTTAAAATTATATAAAATATTATAAAATAAATCGTTTAGGTAAATTTAAGGGTTAAATTTCGAAGTGATTAAATTAAATTGGCTTTCATTAATAAAACTTAGATTACATTGTAATTAATTTTAGTTTTTGGTTACTTTTTAAAATCAATTAGATGATTAAATGAGAAAGTTACATTTAAAATTTTGGAGGGAAAATAAAATTTTGGTTAATTGAAGTGGTGACATGTGGCATTACAACTTCTCATTTATTAATATATGAAGGTTATTGGAACCCTTAAATGTCTTCTCGCATTGATACAATATATATATAGAGGAAATACAAAAACAATCACATGATCAAAATCATGGGATTGTTTTTGTATTTCCTCTATATATATTGTATGAATGAAAGAAGACATTTAAGAGTTCCAATAATAATCGTTACTTAGTTTAACACGGTCATAACCTATGCTTAAAGATAAAACAATTAATTGTTGAGTTTTGGAACCAAATAATGGAAGCACTTGTATGTGTTTTTAATGTTCTATTAGAAGAATACTCGATTTATAAACCACATATGAGAAGCATTTCGTAAAACATAGATCGATATGCAATATTGCATCGTGGTGCTTATGAGAGTGACAGTATTTGTATATCACAACTTAGGATGAATCAAAGGGGTTATACAAAGTTATGTGACATGCTTAAAATGTTAGGTGGATTAAAGTCTACTAGGAATATAAACATTGATGAATAAGTTGTCAATTTTCTTCACATTATTGCTCATAATGATAATAATCGGGTGATTATTTGTCGTTTTCATTGTTCAATTGAACAACTAGTAGACTATTACTAGAGTTTGCAATGCATTGATAGGATTGCATCCTCATTTACTTAAAGAAACCCAAACCCGTAATCAAAGACTCTAGTGATCAACGATGGAAGTGGTTCAAGGTATATATAATATATATTGATTTTTTTTTTCCTTTTTTGATATGATATGGTATATTGATTTTCCCTTTTTTGTGTAGAATTTCATAGGGCCGGGCTTTAGATGGAACACACATGAAGTGTTTAGTTCCACTTAAAGACAAAACACGATATAGAACAAGAAAAACAATATTGCTACAAATTATGAATATTTATTAACTGGAAAACGAATGGGAGGGATCACTGCTGATGGTAGAGTATTTCGAGATGCCCTTGGTAGACCATATGGACTAAAGGTCCCAAGACCGGGTATTCTACAGTATAATGATTTAATTGATTTAACTGAGTAACACATAATGAATATTTACTAACTGAAAATTGTTAGGTTATTACTTGGTAGATGCTAGTTATATAGATTGTAAATGTTTCCTTGCCCGTTATAGAAATCAGATGTATCATTTGAATGATTAGCGTGATAATCACCAACCAACTACACAAAAAGAATTATTCAACATGAGACATTCATCCGCAAGAAATGTTATAATTGATGTTTTGACATTTTAAAGGCGCAATGGGGTATTTTAAGGGATAATTCATAATTCGATAAAAAAAATAAGATAATAATGAAATGTTGTCTTTCACATAATTATATAAGGCAAGAAATAACAAATGATTCATTACAGAATGACGTTAGATCGGATGAGGAAACCGAAGACGATACAATAACTATGTAGTAAACTATTTTTGTTGACTTTTATAGTACATCAAATACTATTATGGTTATCACATTTTAAGACATTTGTTTTATGAATTTGCAAGTGAAAAAAATTAGGTTTTATGAAGAAAAAATTAAAAAAGGATCACAGTTAATATTTTGGTACTTCAAGAATTTTTTTTTAATTATTAAGGTGTTTTAATCATTTATCATAATCATATTGCAATTCCTTTGAAAGATTTATCAACCAAACTAGAATAACAACAAATTAATTGAATTTGAAATTTCATTCCTTTCCTGACCAAATAAGCTAAAATATTTAATACAAAACAGGATCCATCATTTCCAGAATTTCATTCATTTTACAGATTCTATTTCTAGAATAAACATTCTGCACACCAAACGCCGTCTAACTAATACAATAAATATAATAGACATTTAACTAAAATCTAGTAAACTGTAATTTCTTATATTATTTTATATATCTTAATAAATACTTTTTTATAAAAATAAACACATGTAATACATGATGTTTAACGTAATAGGCTAGTACATTTTGAATAAAAATGGAACTAATTGAGAAATACAAGTTAGAAAGTTACATGTTGCAGTTGGTTTTTCGTGACTTGTTCAGAACCATGCAATGTTTTATGTTCAACCGCACAAAAAAAGGAGATATTTGGGTCTCTAATTCTCAATGATGTTTGTCTCTCGGTCTCTCACTATCCATCTAAACTTGGGATTATTTTGGTTTTTATAAAATGTTATTGGGTTTAGGATTGGACCACCATTATTAGGTTTGTTTAAATTACTGATTAATCAGAGTATTGGACCAACTAAATAATTGGGTTATTAGGGTATCAAAAGTTGTTTATTTATTATTTATTACTTATCAGGCATTTTATTTTGAATTTATTTGTATGATTTGAGGTTATAATTTTTTTTTAATCAAGTTGTACACTTAAGTTTCTTTAATATTAGAAATTTTATTAGTTGCAAACTTAAAAAATCTCTGGTTATACATATAAAATGTTAAAAAAATTTCAAACTACGAAACGAGGTTATTGAGGAAGGAACTCATTTCACGTCACGTACTCCTTCCCCTTACTAACTCCGACTATGTTGTACTCAAGGGATTCGTTCCCTACCGCTAGAGTAATGTCATACCACATAAATTTGATCTACGCATTATTGTCATTATACTCCGTTTTTAACTATATTACAGATTTAAATTAAATTCACATGATCATCGCTAATTTGAGAACTCATATATAGTTTTTTTTTAAAATCAAAAGGTAGGACCAATCAGGAGCTTCGACAATGTCATCACCCCCGAAAGGAACACCCACAACTTTTATTAAAATCAAGAAAACTAGCAAGAAGCTAGCAATATAAGTACATAGCAGAGCACAAAATTAAAAGAAAGAGGAAGGGTAAACAACCCACAACGACCACAAAAGAAAATTACAATTAGCTCTAAATTTAAGCCACGAGAATAGATTCGTCTGTAAATCGTCTTTAATTGAGGCAACATTGGGTCTCCCATTGTCAAACACCTTCGCATTCTAGCTTTCCAAATAAACCAAATTACACTCCCAACAACACATTCCAAAAACGATTGTCTTTCTTTCGATTTCCCAGTAGCAACCACACCATCAATTATCTATTCCAACGATTGGTGCTGAAAAGTAGGAATGTCACACCAAGACATAATCCAGTTCCAAAGCTCCATACTAAAATGACAAGAATAAAACAAATGATCTTTGGTTTCGTTTTCCAGCTCACAAAACGGACAAAGGGAAGAACTCGATATGATATTCCTTGAAATTAAATTCACTCGAGTTGGGATCCTTTTGAGCATAACTTTCCACAAAAAATAATTCACTCTGGTGGGTATCCATTTGCTCCAAAAACACTTGATATCTAATCCTGGCACCAATACTCCTTCTAATAAGGACCTTATCGAACTGACCATAAAATTCCCAAAGGAATCCCCATTCCAAATCCATTCAACATTTCCAGTAATCAATACCCCACCTTTTAAAAAATTTTCTAACTCCTGTAACTCTTTTAACAAACTGCAGGTTAATACATTACCAACCTAACTCCACTTTAAACACAAGACATCTCCCACAAAATACAAACGCATATTCACTGAACAAACTTTATATGATTCCTCTTCAAAAAGCTTAGGAAACAAACTGCCCAGTAGTATACTACCAAACCAAATATCAGTCCAAAATTTAGCAGACCTTCCATTTTTAACCACCTGAGTAAAAAAAATCATCAGGATGCAAATTTAAAGGGGAAATCGACATAATAGAGAAGCTTTTCTTTGCCATAGTGCTGGAACAACTGCCATCAGTTTTGTGAATAGATTTTATAACATGAACCCATAAAGCATCCTCTTCCCTTTTAAAGCGCCACCACCATTTGAACAATAACGCAATATATAGTTGTGCTAATTCAAATTTAAATAGTTAAATCCCATTAATATAATATAAGGCTTTACATTAATAACTCATAATTATTTTTAAAATACGACTGTTAGAATAGTACCCTTATAACACACGTAAGATACTTTTAATGAGGCCTATCTATTATTTTGTTAACGTCTTGTGATTGTTGGGTTTCCATGGTAAGAATCAATAGAACCAAAACACACATACCTTAATATATTGTGATTGTTGTCGACTCATTGTAGTATATCATGACATGTTAAATTGTTGAATGGTCAAATTGTTGATTGGGACGTTTAATCGACAAGCCTAAGGTGGTAACAAAGTGATGCCCGATAGTGTAAGACCCTGTTTTTATAGAATCCTTAATGGCTAGGTCCCAGTAGCAATTCAATATCAATCAAACAACTAAGATAGACTAATTATACATGATCAATTGAATATCAATCAAACAACTAAGATAGACTAATTATACATGATCAAGTAGCTAAGTTAATTATTACAATCCAAGACTGAAATTTAAGTTATATAGAGTACAATGATATGCTTTTACATCAATATACAATAAACATTACTATCCCAGCATCCCATAGCTTTAACTTATGCTAAATACCCAAAGTATAGTTGAGAAGGTTTAAAAATTAACTTCAAGCATGATCAATAGTCTGAACCTAAGAACTTGGTCCATTAGGTGTTTTGCCTTTGCTTGAAAAGAAATATGCAACATCTGGGTAAGCTTTATTGCGTAGTGAGTATGTAAAGTTTCATATTAAACATGCATTTATGTGCGCGTGCTGCTATGTTATGCTCTGTTCATGCTTTTCTATCATGCTCAATGGGGACAATCATTATTGCTAAAACGTGCGACTTTGCTCGATACAGTAAAGACTATTGCCGCTATTGAGACTTCAACGGATAAGAATGTTTGGGATGATGATAACTCCACACACATATAAGTAGGGATCAACTGCGTACCAGGCTACCTACCAGTATTTGCTATGTGGGTATTATCGGAATATGTTACTGCTCTTGCTGCCCACTGTGATTTCATCATGTAAATAGCACAATATAAGCTTAGAGTGCCATTCAATCACTAAGAAATAATGTAGGTGCTAAGCTTTGAATAAAAGAGATATAATAGTATGCAAGTACTCAATGTAATCAAATTATCTCGTCATGCAACTATACTAAAATGCTGAGAATATAAGAATGCCAAATGAAATGCTATACTTGCAATATAGGTCTTAAATTACATAACCTGTTGTATAAAAATGGAATCTACAACTCACATTTTAGGTTTAGTATGCTTACTTGCTCAATTTAGCTTTATTAGTCGTAATTATGCTCCGGCTCTTGCTCTGTTGCTCACTATCTGCAGTGGATTTGAACCACCTCCTAAATGATATCAGGGAACCAAATATGCTTGCTACTTGCTCTTGCCTTTGCTTGTGCTTTTTTATATGCTATTTAGCTCTTTGTATTGCTCAATCTGTTTATCATGTCATTTATAATGATCATGAGCTTCTGATTCAGTGTTACGTTCAATTATGTGGTTCTGTTGTTAATCTTATTGATTTATAGGTTAAACATATGTGTTTGTACTTATTTATGTTGATTTAATGTGCTACTGTGTGATAGTTTTATGACCAAGAGACTTGAAGTTCCTAAGTCCAGTACTTAGATTTTAAGGCATCATGTTGTTGACAGAGAGCCTTTAAGTCTCTCTGTCTTAAGGATAGAGAGTCTTTAAGTCTCTGGGTCCAAAGAAAAATTATGTTGAAATGAATCAAGACCGGTACACAAGCATGCACTCTGAAAGTTGCAATCTATTAGACTCGAGGTCCATTGCAAACCAATACCCAAGGCCTAGACAAGTTTAGGCGTCATCGGTCTAAGGCTGAGACTTAGTCTCGGGGCTAAGGCCATCCTAGACCATCTTTAACCTAGCTAGGGCTGAGACTATAAGTCTCGAACTCCTTGGTCATTCTTGCCAGTTTGCTTCAACTTTTGCTATAAAACTCCGATTAGGTACTAGATAATCACATACAAGTGTTCAGTTTCATCACATTCGAGGCTTTAATTTTGGGGTTTTTTTTATGGAAATTGCATGCGAAATAACATTTGTCTAGGCCGTAAATAAACACATACACACACACACACACTCATTTAGATGCTTTGAACTTAAATTTACCTTATATTCTTGTAAGATTGTGATTGATTGATGTTGTTTTGATGAATTCAAACAATATTCAAATGATTTCTTGCTTCAATTCTTGAAAAATCTGTAGAGAGAGAATAGAAAAAGAGTTGAATGTGTGTTCATATGTGTGTGTTTGAGATAGTAGACGATAACAAATGAGTAATCAACTGATCAATATACGTGTTTAATTATAAACACTTTGGTTAAATTGCAAATTGCACCCCTTAACCTTAATTATTAACAATTTACATATTTAACCCTCAATATAACTTTTATTAATAACCTCTAAGTACAATGTACTAATTTAAATAAAAGTTACATTAACAGGCTAACTTATGCTACTTAAGCTAAAGGATGTTACAGCTGATAAGCTTAAGGTTGTATCCGTATAGTACGGTGTTACGTCACCTAAGTGTTCAAGAATTGTATGATATTTTGCGGTAAACAAGGAAACCCTGTAGCATATCATATATAACTACGTCACCTATGATAGTAGGTCTAAAGTGGTAATTGTTGGACATTTAGGCGTTGACAATAACAAATCGATTGACATTGGTAGTTGACTTGGAACTCGGGTAAAAGCACTCTGACTTTTAGGTAAATCTTTTGGTGAATCATCCTGTAATTTCACATAAGTAATGACTTCAAAATTGTTTGATTAAAGTATTTGTTTACTAGGTTAATATCCATGTACCATATATGTTGACTTAATAATAATATTTAAAAATATATATTTTTAATATATAGAAAATAATAATAGTAAATTAGAGTTTATATAATTTTGGTTAATTATTATCATAATAGTTGAGTTAGTATTTAATTGAATAAATTTGATTTGATTTAAATTTAAATTTAAATTAGATTAAAGTAAATGACATGACAATTTTGTAGTAGATATTGCAAGAATTAGATTAAAAACCTTATAAAAATTAGAATTGCTTTGAACTGGTATTTTAGTTTTACTTTTTTATAATTTTTTAAAGTGGTATTTTCATGAATTGTATATTAACGTGAATTGTGAAATGTTGTTTTTAAAAAAAATATTCAAAATTTGCTATCGTCAAATTATGTGTTTTGAAATTTGTAAAAGAAACATAAAAAAAATATGCCCTGGTCAAAATTGTAATTTAGAAAAAATCTATTTTCTAAAATGTTATGGAATTGAAATTCGTAAACAAAAAAAATATTATTCTACTTTTTAAAAAATCTGTTATTATGTAAAACAAAGTTAATGGAGGGAGTAAATGTAAATTTAATAAAAGTGATAGTAAGAGTATAATTGTCTATTTACATAAAATTGTTGTGGATGAAAAAAAAAAGTTGTGTACAAATCACCTCCCTTTTAAAAAGTAACAACTGACACATTAAAAGAGAAGATGACAAGTGACAAAATTTACTCACTTGATATTATTTATCTATAGATTTCCTTTCAAAAGATTTCAAACTTACTTATATTTCCATTAATCCGTGGTTATATAACTTGTTAACAAAGTCATCGAGTTTTCTAATACTTACAAATACAGACTAGAAGTGACATCCTAAGTCTTAAATTTGGGTTTTTAATTGTAATTTAAGCTTTTATTGTAAGTTAAATTAAGAAAGTTGTTGATCCTTTATTCTTGAGCTGTACTATTATGGTTATTGGTGAATTAATTTTAGCATCTATACTATATATAATAAGAAAAACACTTGTAGTTTCTGAACCATTGGATGAAAAGAAATCAATGGTCCAGATTAATGACAACTCATAATTATTTATGAAAGGTCTCTTATATCCTTAATTAAAATCAATAATTATACATATGCCATCTTTTTAATCCATTTCCAGATTTACTACATTAACTTAATTACATTAAATTTTGATTTTAATTTTTTCATTAATTAATATTTACCTAAAATAAATATGTGTCATTATTATCCTTAATGATTATAGTTAATTCAAATGTAAAAATTTTGATTTAAATGTAGAAGTATAGTAAATAAAGTTAAAAAATTTTATTAATTATTTTGCTAACAAGATTTAAAATTTAATTGATAAAACTTCAATTGTGAATATGATAAATTTTGATTGTTGATTTTCAGATATTCCATTATTATATTTTATCATTTTCAAAATATATACACATTCACATAATTGAAGTTTTTTGTTTCTTACATTGATATTTCATATTTGAAATTAATAAAAATTAAAAGAAACATTTTTTACAAACACATATTATATGTTTTTAATAATACAATATAATAATATTTTTTTATATAATATCAAACAACTAAGTATTTTTTTATCTTTAATTTAACTAGCTTTCAATTTTTTTATTTTAATTATATATAAATTTCATAATAATTTATTAAAATATAAAAAAATATGTATTTTCTAAATCAACTCATGTAATACATGGGTTAATAATGTTAGAATATGTTTTAATTGATGAAAATCAAAATCTAGGGACTGTTTATGTATTTTCTTAATAGTTTGTAAATAAGTATAAATAGCCTTTTTGACTTTCCAAAATAGGTAGATCGGTCAGAGATTTCCTTTTGTACGTATTCAAGCAGACTGTATACGAAGATTCTGACAATCATTGTGTAATCAACAAATCATCAATCGAATATTTTGGTTAGTGTTGATTAATTTCATTGTTCATATTATTTGCATATTGTTGATTAAATTGGTAGAAACTATAATTCACAATTGGTATCAGAGCCTTAGGGATGAATCATTCTTATTGAGATTGAAATTTTTTACGTGTTCTTGAGTATTTTTTTCGGAAAAACCCTAAAATCACTAGGGGTTTTGATTCTGTTGATCATTGTCAGTGATAATTGGAGAGAAGGTTAAGAATTCAAAGACGAATTAATTGAATATAAACTTGATTTGATTTTCAAAACACAGAAAAAGATCTAAGCAATTTTCTGAAATTTTGAAAAGTTCAAAAACGGTTACTGTTTCATTGAAAAAGTCAGACTTAGATCCATTTTTGCATAAAAGTGATTTACACAAAGTGTTTGTATTCAAAAACCTTACCTTCGATTACAATTTGAGTGAAATTGGGTAAAATTTGGATTTAATCTAAATTTCAGACTTGAAAAAGCTGAAAATACTAAGAAACTCGAAATATACACATCCTGTGTGTAATTCGAGTTGAGTATCTTAGTTAATTCGAGTTTAGTATCTTAGTTAATCGAGTTGGTTATCTTAGTTATTCGAGTTGTGTTTTACTAATAGTCGAGTTGACAAATTGTGATATTCGAGTTGACAACAGTCTGTTAACAAACTCGAATTTCAGAACAACATCATTCGAGTTTTATATAAGACTCATTCGAGTTTTGTATAAGACTCATTCGAGTTGTGCAAGACTCATTCGAGTTTTGTAAAAGACTCATTCGAGTTTTGTATAAAACTGATTCGAGTTCTACAAAAGACACATTCGAGTTTTTGTATAAGACTCAAGTTGTCATATACTTAATCGAGTTTTGTCATATACTCCTTCGAGTTTTGTCATATACCCATTCGAGTTTTGTCAAATACTCATTCGAGTTTTGTCATATACTTGATTCGAGTTTGATCAAAAACACATTCGAGTTTGATCAAACACTCATTCGAGTTTGATCAAAGACCCAATCGAGTTTCACTGAAAGAATCAATCGAGTTTGGTAAAAGACATAATCGAGTTTTACCATAAACTCAATCGAGTTTTACACTACATTCATTCAAGTTTCACTCATAACACAAGAATCATTCAAGTTTGACACACACATTAATCCAAACATAATTCACTGTCTGAGTTAAGCTGCTTATTGCTACTAACAAGTCATTGTGTTGTAGATTTCAGTACTAATCTGTGTTTCAAGGTGTGATCAAACTTTTCCATCTCATTCGGAGTTCATCAGATCTTGGTCAAGTTTCCCAAAGATCAATCAACATGTCTAAAGATGCACTTGCGATGGGATCAGAAACCAAACCCCCAATCTTATACAGGGGAGAATATGTCCAATGGCGGGAGCGGTTTCTTGAATTTATCAGTTTCCATGATTTGTCTGAAGAAATGCTGAAATCATTAAATGAAGGACCAGCAATTTTTATGGAAACGATCCCAGGAGTACCAACTGGAAATCCCCCAATACCACCGAGGACTGTTGAGGTCACAAACCTAACAGAGGCCCAGAAAAAGAGAAAGTTAGGGGACAAGACTGCCAGAAAACTATTGTTGATTTCAATCCCCAATGACATATACACTTATCTGACAAATACAAAGAATGCTAAGTCCATCTGGGATGAAGTATGCAAAATCATAAAGGGATCAGACAGAGCTGCTACTAATAGGGCTAGGAATAGCCTAATGACGTTTGAGAACTTCAGAGCTCGTGAAGGTGAACTTTTGGAAAACACTTACCTCAGATTTGTGAATCTGGTAAGTGAAGTAAAAATAAACGGAGTGACAAAGTCCAACTTGGACATCAATGTCAAATTTTTAAATGTGATAAATCCAGAGTGGGAAAAATATGTTATGATCATCCAACAAACGAAAGATATTGAGGAGATGGATTTTCATATGCTATTTGAAAACCTCAACAACTACCAAGAAGTTGTTTTGAGGAAAATATCTGGAAAGAAGAAGGCGGAAAAAGAAACTGCTGATCCACTAGCTCTACTGGCGGAGAAAAAGTATAAATACAATCTGAAAAAGGAAAAAAGAGCAGTAATCAGTAGCACATCTTCTGAATCAGAATCTTCAGATTCATCTGCTGATTCAGAAATTGAAGAGATGAAAAAGCAAATGGCTTTGCTTATAAAAGCATTTCAGAAGAAATTTTACAGGAAGCCAACCAACAACAAAATGCGCTACAAAACAGGTTCAAGGAAAGTTGAGAAAAAGGATAAATATGAGAAAGCTGGAGAAAGTAGTACACGAAAGTCTGACAAATATGAGAAGTCAGATAAATCAGCCAAGAAGGAGTCGAAGCAGAAATGCTATAACTGTGGAAAACCAGGTCACTATGCCCGGGAATGCAGATCTCCTGTAGTAAAAAATTCAGACTACTATACAAGAAAGGCACTCTTAGCCAAAGAGAAAGAGTCAGGCAAAGCTCTTATGGCGGAGGACGATCATTGGTTATAGTTATCAGAAGACGATGATATCTTGGATGAAGATGCCCATATTTGTCTAAAGTCAGAAATTTTCAATGAATCTGAACTGAGTGAATCAGCTATGATAGCTGAAGATGAGCTGTGGGTTGGACTGACTGATGAAGAGGATGCAGAGAGGAGAGAATCTAAGTCTGATGAAGAAGAAGCAACAGAAGAAGTTGCATTAATGGCATCTGGCCAAAATGAAGCTGAAAATGAGGAAGATTCAGAGTCTGAAAACTCAGATGATTCAGAAGGACCGGAGGTAAATTCTAATTCAGACTCTGATATTGATGAATCATGCATCTTAGAAGAAAAACTAACTAATATGGCCTTTATGCTTAAAAAGTTTGAAAAATCCTTAAAGGCAGAAAAGAAAAAGGTTCATTCTTTGGAAAACAAACTTCGAAATGAGCACAATTTAGTTCTAGATTTTTCCAAAGATAAAGCCTTAGCTTTACGAGCTGTATCAGACTTACAAGATAAGGAAAAAGAACTTCAAAGCAATATACTTAATCTGAATCACAAAATATCTGATTTACAAGAAAGTCTGCGAATTGCTGAGTTAGAAGCCTCAAACTTTTCTGTAAAATATCATGCCATATTTGACGAAAGAACTAAACTTTATGAGAAAATAAAAAAGATGGAGGATGAATTTATTAAAAGAGGGCAAACAGATCAAACAATATATTTAAATCAACCAAAAGATACAGAGTTTTATAACTCTAAATCTGGTATTGGTTGGGAAAATCCTAAGTATCTGACAAAAGCTATATCAAATTCACCAACATTATATGATGTCAGATACATGAATTTAGGATTATAAATGACATTTATGAAAGCATCTGAAGAAATAGAATCTAGCGAAGAAATAAAAAGATTAAGATCAGACAAAATGTAAAATTATGTTGATTATACAAAGATAAATGAAACAAGCAACATTATTGAAGCTAAAGAAGAGTTCATTCAAACTTATTCTGAAAAGAATTTGTCTGAATTATCAACTCAGTCTCAAAAATTATATTTACCAAATTCAATTTTAGAACAGATAAATTCTGATTTAGAATTGAAAATTAAAAATTTTGAGACAGAGAATGGAACTCTCAAGACTGAATTAATTAAAATGGAACAAATGTTGCAAAATAAGCCTAAACACATAAATGTGTCTGATCCACAATCAACTACTTCTCTAGACTCTATTAATTCAGAGAAAGAATTTGATCTTTACATGCACTCTGATGATAATTCATTAGATCAAATGTTTGGTAAAATTGGTGAATTTATCAAACCTTTGACTAACAAACAATCAAATGGTAATAAAGAACCTGTTAAAATTCTGCAAAGAATGGCTACAGATTCTTTAAAACCATCTGAAAATTCACCATCAGTACAACAAAAGAAGGAGAAAACAAAACTTTTTGTTCAGTCTCCTAGTTTTGAAAAGGGTGAATCATCTTCATCAACGGACTCTATTGCACCTAAAGTCAAATCTTCAACAGGTATGAAAAAGTTACAGAAAAAACGAGTTTCTAAATCTACTAATTCTCATACTTCTTTTATGCCAGATATCATTGTGAACGGTTCGAGAAAACAAGTATGGCGAAAGAAGAAAAGAGAAGAGAAAAACAAGATTATAAAACAAGAATGGCGCGTGAAAGAAAAAATTGTTACAGATAGAAATAGCAAAATTGAACATTATGTCTGTAATAATGATAAACTTGTTAATAATTCTTGTATTAAATTTTCAAGAACGAAATTAATTGCTTTGAATTCTTATGTTTGTAAGCCTGAAACTGTGAAATATAATAAGCTTGTATGGCAACCACAGAAAAAGGACCCATTTTATGAACAGAAAAGGGTTCCAAAGAAAAATATTTCAAAAACAATTCCACCGCGAATTGTACAAAAGTGGATACCCAAAAGAACAGTTCAAAAATGGGTACCTAAAATAACTTCAAATGATAAGCTAAAAGCCATATCAGTTAGAAAAACAAAAGATACTATGCATGATTTACCTAACACAAAAGTACCCAACTACAAGTGGGTACCTCATGTGCTGCTTCGTTTTATAGGTAAACCATGTCTGGTACCTTGACTCCGGATGCTCTAAACATATGACCGGACAACGAGACACACTCACGGACTTTGTAGAAAAGTTCTGTGGGACGGTTAGATTTGGAAACGATCAGTTTTGTCCGATCAAAGGATACGGAAGTCTGAAGTATGACAAAATCACCATCCAAAAGGTCTTTTATATTGATGGTCTTGGACAAAATCTATTTAGTATTGGACAGTTGTGTGATAAAGGGTTAGAAGTCAACTTCAAAGCCAATCGGTGCAGCATCAGATCCGCAGAAGGAAAAGAAATTCTAGCAGGGAACAGGAAAACAAATTTGTACTCCATTGATTTAGCCTCAATCAATCTGAAGAAAGATGTTTGCTTATTGTCAAAAGCTACATCTAAAACAGCATGGCTGTGGCATCGTCGCCTTTCACATCTGAACTTCAACGAGCTGACCAACCTAGCAAAAGGAGGGTTAGTTAAAGGGCTGCCGGCGCTCAAATTCCAAAAAGAGCAATTATGTGCGGCATGTGAAAAAGGAAAGATGACAAGAGCCACTCACAAATCCAAATCAGAACACTCATCCACGAGAGCACTGGAGTTATTACATATGGATTTGTGTGGACCAATGAGAGTACAAAGCATAAATAAGAAAAGATATGTATTGGTGATAGTTGATGACTATTCACGATACACATGGGTGTTTTTCGTGAGATCCAAATCAGATGCAACCGAAACCATCATAGACTTCATTCGGAAAATACAAGTAAAGTTGCAACTCACAATTCAAACAATCCGCTCAGACAACGGAACAGAGTTCAAGAACAAATCACTTGACTCGTTTTTGAACTCAGTAGGAATTACACATCAGTTCTCAGCTGCTCGAACTCCACAAAAAAACGGTGTCGTTGAAAGAAGAAAGCAGACACTAGTGGAATCAGCTAGGACGATGTTGGCCTACTCCAATTTACCGTTGTTCTTGTGGGCAGAAGCGGTTGCAACAGCTTGTTTCACACAAAACCGTTCAATAATAAATAAAAGATTCGGAAAGACTCCTTATGAACTGATTAATAAACGAATACCTAATATTAAATTTTTCCATGTCTTTGGTTGCAGATGCTTTATTCTAAACGATAAAGACAACCTTGGAAAGTTTAATCAAAAGGCAAATGAAGGAATATTCATCGGGTATTCAAAGGAGTCGGTTGCCTTCCGAGTGTACAACAAAAGAACCAAGACAGTCAACGAGAGCGTAAATGTTAAATTCGACGAATGAGTGGTAATGGCTTCTGAACACACCAGTTCAGGACCCGAACCTAATATGCAGACTTCATTGGAGTCAACTGCACAAAATGCTGAACTTTCTGAATTAAATAAGTTGTTTGAGAATTTTTATGACGACTATTTTGAAAAGCCCAAAACTAATGTTCAAAATTTGGTGCCTGACAGGATTACTGAAGATCCAGTCATAGTCTCAGATCTTTTTCAACAACAAAGTTCAGAAGAAACTGGAGAAGCTTCAACAGCAAATGTACAGTCAACTACAGAGATTGTACAACCAATTGAACCTCCACATTCTTCTGAAACCCCCATTACTTCTGAACAGTCAGAAGCTCCTACCTCAGATGTTCCACCTACAATATCTGCAGTAACTCCCGAACCATATCTAGATCTCAATCCCAACCAAGACCCAATAGAACCGTTTCCACATATAGTAAAGTGGACAAGAAATCACCCAATAGAGAACATCATTGGTGATCCATCTGCATCAGTCCAAACCAGAAGGGCTACTATAAATGAATGCTTATTTTCAAATTTTTTGAGTAAGATTGAGCCCAAAAATGTAAAAGAAGCCCTTCTGGATGCTGATTGGATTGTGGCGATGCAAGAAGAACTCAACCAGTTCGAACGGTTAAAGGTCTGGAGACTTGTTGAGCGCCCAAATGACAAATCCATAATAGGCACGAAATGGATCTTCAAGAACAAGAAAGATGAACATGGTGTCATTATTAGGAATAAAGCTCGTCTCGTGGCCAAAGGATACAGCCAACAAGAAGGGATTGATTATGATGAAACATTTGCACCAGTTGCACGAATTGAAGCTATAAGGATGTTTTTAGCTTTTGCCGCTCATAAAAATTTTACAGTATATCAAATGGATGTCAAAACTGCGTTTTTAAACGGGGAGCTAACCAATGAAGTATATACATATCAGCCCGAAGGGTTTACTGGTCCTTCGAAACCTGATCATGTATATATTTTGGATAAGTCACTGTATGGCCTTAAACAAGCACCTCGTGCTTGGTATGATGCACTTTCAACATATCTGTTGAAATGTGGATTTACAAAAGGTGCAGTTGACACAACCCTGTTTATAAAACGTCAGGGGTCAGATATCATTGTTATACAGATATATGTAGATGATATAATATTTGGGTCTACAAATCCAGAATTTTGTAAGAAATTCGCATTTTTAATGTCCCAAAAATTCGAAATGAGCATGATGGGGGAAATAAATTTTTTCTTAGGATTACAGGTAAAACAATTAACTGATGGTATTTTTATCAATCAGTCAAAATACATACAAGACATGTTAAAGAAATTTAACATGGTCAATAGTACTCCTATGAAAACTCCCATGGCTCCGGATTCAAAATCAAAACTTGATGCGGACATCTCAGGGAAACCTGTAGATGTGACTCATTATCGAGGTATAATTGGGTCATTAATGTACTTAACTGCCAGTAGACCAGATATTATGTTTGCTACATGTGTCTGTGCTAGATATCAGGCAAATCCAAAAGAATCACACTTAACAGCTGCAAAACGTATTTTAAGATATCTCAAAGGAACTCCAAATATTGGTTGTGGTATCCTAGAGAGTCTTCATTTAATCTGACTGCTTTTTCTAAAGCTGATCACGCAGGTGATAAGATGGACAGAAAGAGTACGTCAGGAGCAGTACAATTCTTAGGTGACAAACCTGTATGTTGGTCATCCAAGAAACAACATTGTGTTTCATTGTCTACAGCTGAGGCAGAGTACGTTGTTGTATCTTCCTTCTGTTCTCAGGTGTTGTGGATGAAGAGCCAACTACGTGATTACGGGTTTACACCAAAGAAAATTCCAATATATTGTGATTCTCAGAGCGCAATAGCAATTGCATCAAATCCGGTGCAACATTCAATAACGAAACACATCGACATTCGGTATCATTTCATAAAAGATCATGTAGAAAATGGAAATATAGAATTATATTTTGTACCTACTGAATATCAACTAGCTGATTTGTTTACCAAAGCGTTAGATGAAAAGCGGTTTAATTTTTTGGTATACAAATTAGGTATGTTGAATCATTAAGATTTAATAATTCAGTAGTTTCAAAATAATAATTTTAAAATTTTCATTTTTAAGTGTTTTTTATATGATGTTAAATTCATGAATCATATAAAGTTTATATTCTTTAGAATTTAACAAGATCTGGAATGTCATGTGCAGGGGGAGCAGAAAAGAAATTTATCTGATTTTGAATAAATCTGATAAAAATTATCTGTTATTTTGTAAGGGGAGCAGAGCTGAGAAATTGAATAATAAGTTGAGGGGGAGCAACTTTCAGAAATTCAAGGGGGAGCAAATACATTTTGTTAATACTTTTAATTTTGTTTATTGTTTGTGTGTGTTTTTCATTTTTTTTTTGTGATGTTTATGTGAAATTTTTTTTTCAAGTATGAATTTTTTTTTAGTCCATTTTAAATTTTTTATTTTTGTTTGCTGTTAAATTTTTTTTGAAATTCAAATTATGTTTAGTCACAATTTTGTTGAAAATGGGTATGTGGGCTAAGTTGGTTTAGCTAATGGGCCGAATTTTCGAAATTTGAAAATTTAATGTGTGGGCCGGGTAAAATTTGAATATAAATATGAATTTTCAAACTCACAATTACTTTTTCTGGAAAATTCAAACTTAATCTTCTCCACAAAGCTTTCTTCACTTCAAAGAAAGCTCACAAACCCACAACCGACGGTTTTACATTTCATAAAAATTGTGAGTAAAAGTTTGTTTTTATTATTTCAGTTTCTATGTACATATTTTCAGTATATTTGTTTGATTGTGAGTATCTGTTTTTATTTCTATGTTTTGTGTTCTTGACCGTCAATGATAAATATTTTGATTGGTCCATGAAACTGAAATTAATTGTGTGATGATGTTCGTGTGGGTATTATGACTATGAATCTGAAATATCCTAAGTCATTTGTACCTCACAAAAACATAATCACTGATTTTTCAATGAAACAGTTTCGAGTTATTGGATAAACTGAAATTTGAATTTTTAACAACTTTAAAGTTGTTTTTGTTCAAAGTTCAGTAAATCAAATGTGTTTAAAACACATTTTTGAGGGGGGTACAAGTTTTAAAACACTGAAAAACATCTCTGAACTCAAATTCATAAAATCAGTGTGTTTTAGACTTGTAGGAAAATAAACAGACATTTCTCGAATAAAGAGTCATTCGAGTTGCATTACAGTGTTATTCGAGTTTCATTATAGTGTCATTTGAGTTTCATTATAGAGTCATTCGAGTTGCATGGAAGTTTCATTCGAGTTGACTTAAGAATAATTTGAGTTGCATTTGTGAGTTATTCGAGTTTCATGATGACTCATTCGAGTTGATGTATATTAAACTCAGAGTTAATCGAGTTTAATACACATTACATTCGAGAAAGGGTTGTGCTTTATGCGAGTTGACAAGTGTGTGTAACACTTAGAAAATTTTCAGCATATAAGTACTTACGGCTTATTCGAGTTTAGGACATATATCATTCGAGTTTTACATGTCTTCATTCGAGAAACTTCAAGACTTATTCGAGTTGAGTCAAACTTCATTCGAGTTGTATATAGATATATTCGAGTTTCATAGACTCATCATTCGAGTTTTACAGAGACTTATTCGAGTTTCATAGACATATAATTCGAGTTGTCTCTAGGCTTATTCGAGTTGTCTCATGTGTCATCCGACATACTTCAAGCATGATTCGAGAACATTACAGTTTCATTCGAGTTACAGCAGAAAATTTTTCTGAGTCTGGAATTTTTATGTTTTAAGAAAAATGTCACATTTTTTAAGAAATTGTTATAAATTTGTGTTTTTCTAACATTGGTCTCTAAACGATTGACTCTGGAATCCTTTCAATAATTTTCAATTATTGTCCGGAATCCCGATGCTTTAAAAAGAAAATCACAAGTTTTTTCAATTTCTGCTAAAATGTTACAATTTTTTCTACATTTTGAAGGTTGTCATCTGTGTACATGATAAAACTAACATGATTTTTATTTTCTTACAGGAATTCAAATGGCATCCCCAGTGCAATCCCAGAACTCAAATTCCTCTGATGCCCAATCATCATCAAACCATACTCTTCTATCTACCCCAGTCAGATCTACCTCAGTGGCACGTTCATCACAAACACATATTATCCCAGATAACCAACTTGTAAAACCAAAACATTGCCTTCCTTTCCGTGATAATAACCATAGGTTAGATACCAAGGTTATTAAAGTAAGCCATCCAATCATTGTGGACATTCTGAAAGGCCATCCACTTGGTTATCTGCTTCAGTACAAACCGTCTATTCCACAAGTATATTTACAACAATTTTGGCACACTGTCAAATTCGTTCCTGCGGACGGAAATCATCATTTTAAAGTGACAATTGATCAGTTCAAGACGAAAATCACCCTTGCAAGACTACGTCACAATCTTTTTCTTCCGAGACGAATAGACACTGTGAACTTCCCAGAGTTAGCAGATTTTGAAGATTTTGTTTCAGATGAAGAGCTCGTTCATGATTTAATTTGCCTAGGCTACTCAAAGCCACTTCCGAAGAGCTCAAAGTTTCACAGAAATCGTTTAAATGGCGAATGGTACACACTTTTTGGTATCATAAATCGGTGCATGACTTCAAAACATACTGGGATTGACAGATGCAGCATTCATTGCCTGAGGATATTTCATGGGATCGCATTCAACAAACATTATGACTTTGCTCAGTGTATATGGGAAGATTTAAAGGAGATTGTGCTTGCTAAAACTACAAATAGAGCAAGGAAGTTCGTTCCACTTCAAAGGTTTATACAGATTCTTATCTGAGGGATCTTAAGGGTCAATGAAAATATTCCAAAGCGAGCAAATTCTCAGAGATGCCCAGACTATGTCATGATGAGTTTGCATGAAGTGCCGGACTCCCCAAATGCCAACATAATGCAAATTCCAGAGTCGTTGCTCAAATATGCTGATCAGGAAAGTGAAAATGTGAGATTATATAGAATAGATCATGCTCCGATAGAGACCCAGGAACCGGGATCTCTTAGCCCAGGAGCTTTAAGGATCGAGGAACCTCAGCAAGGAGCTGAAGTTCAGGGAAGCCTACAAGTGAGCGAGGGAGTTGAAGTTGAAAGGGGTGGTGAGGAAGAGGCTGAAAAATCTGATTCTGAGAGGACATTATCTGATATTCAAGAAGAAGAGGGAGAAGGTGATGATGATGATGATGGTGATGATGGTGGTGATCATCCTGAGGGAGGAGGAATGATGATTGATATTGTACAAATAGCTGAAGAGAGTGTGAGGGATACCCTAAGCTTAAAAAGCCGGGAATTAACCACATCCACTGTTAGCTCTCCTATGGGAGTTAGCAGTATCCCACTGACGATTGCACACCCACCTATCCACTCAGTCTCCTCTCAACAGGAGACTGTTTCAATTGAACACAGGGATGAGCCACATGATCTATCCGAAAGTCACTTGGACTTGATGGATATTGAAACAAGTGCACAATTGCCCGTGTGTACGACTTCATTTGAATCACTGAGTCTAGCTGATATACACTTTAGGACACTTGAGTCAACTTCATGTGTTGAAGTTAGTGTGGTTGAACTGAGTGTTCCCACTGGAACATCCTTAGTAACGGAAGCATTTGTTGCTCCGTCACTTGAAGAGGGTGGAAGTCCAGTCAGAGAAATGCCAATATCAACTCTGAGCACTGGCCACGCAGAAGTTCTTTATACAAGTTCAACTGTTGTGTCAACTGGAAGTCTCCGTGACCCAGTGGTGAGTTTATCCCCGTTTGTGATTGAGTCAACATTGACAACAGCCTTGAATGAAGTTGTTTCTGGAGTAAACACGCATGTATCTAATCAACTGGCTGAGGTAATGGCTCAAATGACCAACATTCAGAAGTTCTTGAAGGGAAAGGATGTTGCGGAGGAGTCTGTTAAGCAAAATGAGTCAAAACAAGATATAGAAGACTTGAAGGAAGAATTGAAAGATTTTGTTTTTGAGCAGTTTGATGAAATGCGAGAGCGTATGATCAGTCTAGAAAACACAATGGTAACGGCGTTGGGAAATCTTTCGGAAAGAGTAGCTGCAGTGGAAGATACCTGCAAGGCTCAAGCTTCCTCATCAAAGAGGAAACATGATGAGCATGACGAAGACTCCGATGATGCTCCTCATGAGGGGGAGAAGAGGAGAAAGCTTGATGAACCGACGCCTGGAGTTTTAATGATAACGTATCCAGAGAAGGAGCCGGAAGCTTAGGAGAGAGAAGCCGGTGGTTCTAAACAATCAGCTGGTGAACAGAGAGAACTGGGATTGATTCTTTATGAAGATGTTCCAGTTCCTTTGAACACTCAGCCCGATATTTATCAGTTTATTGAGTATATTGATTCAGAGGAAGACGTACAAGAGAAAGATAAAGAGCCAAGTATTCAAGAGACAGGAGAAGAAAGAGAGGAGTACATTGAAGTGTCTGAAGATGATGACATAATTGCTTTGACAGATGTAGACTTTAGAGCTGAAAGAATAGAGGAGGAGGAAGTGTTAGTTGAAGAAATAATGAAAGATGTTGAATCAACACCAACGGTTGAAAAGCCTGAGGTGGTTGTACAGATTAAAGAAGAATTTGAAGAATTTCCTGTTGAGAGCAGTATGGCTCAAGAAACAGTAGTTTTGAATGAAGTGGAGGTGATGGATAGATTTTTTAATGAATTTGTACTTGCTGATGAATCAAAGAAGCAACACAGACTAAGATTTCAAGCACAACAAGTGGTGCAGAGGGAGATTCAAGATATGTTAACTCTGTTGAATAAGGATGAAATAAGCAAGAAGAAGGTGAAAAAGCTTATACTGCCAGAGAACAGGTCTGCGGAGTTTATCAGAAAAAGAAACAAGATGCCGTACATTGAAGATATTCTGGAGAAACGGATCTTTTGCAAAAAGCAAGCTCCATGCTCTTTTCACAAGTTATTCCGAGTTCTAGAGCCGAATATGCCCAATCTGGTTAACTATGCCAGTTTCCTAAGAAATAAGACACAAGAGGTTGAGAAGGTTAAGAGCGAATTCAGGATAGTGGATCTGGTGAAGATTGATAAAGAAAGATTTGTCAAGATATTTTATCCAAAGTTTACAGTCACTAGGTCAGATGGAAATACGTATGTGTTCACGGAAGCTGACATGTTTAACATGCACTTGGTCGATATTGAAGATCTTTTTGATGAACTGTGCAGAAATAAAAGGAATGAACATTGTAGATTTGCACTAAAGACACTGTTTCACTTTATGCATACCAAATTGGTATTAATGTCAGTGCAAGATCTACAGATTGGGGTTGAAAGAGGCATGAGGAAGATAAATATGACTGCACCTCACAGAGATATTAAATTTGCTGGTGAGCTGAAAGAGTTTCAAGTAATAATGGTGAAGCATCCAGCAGTCATGTATAAAGATAGGAATAAAAAGTTGAGAGCAATGAGGAGTGTGGAGCTGAACAAGTTTTCTGATGGTACGTTGATTAAAGTTTTGAATGGTTTGAAAGGTAAGCTTGCTGCTGATCAGAAAAGGAAGACAAAGAAAGGAGCCTTATCTGTTAACGACCGAAGACTCATGGTTGAGTTTATTTCTAAAATTGAATGGAGGCTTTCGGATCGGAAAAGTATCAGAAGGTTTGAACAGAAGTTGGGCTTATCGATTTGAAGACTTTGCTATTTTCATCAAAGGGGGAGAATGTTAGAATATGTTTTAATTGATGAAAATCAAAGTCTAGGGACTGTTTATGTATTTTCTTAATAGTTTGTAAATAAGTATAAATAGCCTTTTTGACTTTCCAAAATAGGTAGATCGGTCAGAGATTTCCTTTTGTACGTATTCAAGCAGACTGTATACGAAGATTCTGACAATCATTGTGTAATCAACAAATCATCAATCGAATATTTTGGTTAGTGTTGATTAATTTCATTGTTCATATTATTTGCATATTGTTGATTGAATTGGTAGAAACTATAATTCACAAATAAACCTATATATTATAATAAAACAAAACAATTCATGTCACATGTCACTTCTACAATACAAGAAAATTTTATTTTTCCACCTCTTTTTTCAAATTTAACACATTAACTTAATTGCATTAAATTTTGACTTTATTTTTTTTCATTAATTAATTAGTAATAAATTGGATTTTGTAACATTTAAAATTAATGTTTACCTAAAATAAATATCTATCATTATCATCCACAATAATTATAATTAGATCCAAATGTAATAATTTGAATTAGTTGTGAAAATTATTATTATTATGTATAATAATGGAAAATATCAAATGTCACGTGTCACATCTACATTCACTAAAAAGATAATTACAACATATAATAAATAAAAGATAAATACAATTTAATATTTTTAAAAAAGATAAATATACTCTATTTTTTAATCTGTAAATAATAAAAAATAAACACAATTATTATTTTTGTATGTTTTTATTTTTACTCATATACATTTTATATAAATAAATTTAATTAAAATATCCACGTAATACGTGGGTTATAAACTAGTTTGAATTATAAAGCTAAAACAAAATGTGAAAGTGTAAATGCTCATTTTAAATTAATATATCTATCTATATCTATCTATTCAATTAAAATAGTAAATAGATGTCACTTGGCACCTAACTAGAATGCCACTTGGCATAACGTTGATACGACACATGTATAATCTATAATTTTCATATTAAAATAATAATTGCTTAAATTAAATTAATTTAGAAATAAAACATCCTCCTATTATTTTGGATTTCAAATTTAAATTTGAGTATATAACTCCTAGTGTTTTGGATTTCAAATTTAAATTGGAGTCTATCACTCCTATTATTTTGGATTTCAAATTTAAATTTGAATCTATAACTCACATCTTTTGTTGGCTTCTTATCCAAACTTCTTAGCTTCTATAATTTTTTTTTCCTTTTTTTGTTATTATTTAATTTTGAGTTATGTATTTTACATTTAACCCGTTTTATATATTTTCTATAATCACTTTAACAGTATAATATTTCTATTTTATTTGTAGTTTCTGTAATAATTTTTCAGATATATATAGTTTTGAAAAACTAAGTTATCTACTATTCTGTGTAGTACACGGGTAATATACTAGTATATTAATAAAAGAAAATGTCTATTGTCATGTATCGTCTCATTAGTTCATCACATTTTCGTTTTCCCGCCTAAAACACTTCCATATATAGATTTATTCCAATTTTATTTCTAATTAATTGTAAACAATTACATTTAATTACTATCAAAATTTAACCATTATAAAAAATCATTAAAAAGAAATCTAACCAAATGATATTATTGACTTTCTGAGTTAACTCATAATTTAGTTCAAAATATTTTCTTTAGAATTATTTGATGAAAGTTGTTAGGTTAATTTTTGAATATTAAAATATATTTCAAAATACAATTAACAATAGGCATTAAATAAAAAATTTATCAATTATTATCTAAATTATGGTTTAAAATACATTCACACATTCATTTTTTTTTAATCATGCATAGTGCTATCCTACATTAATTATGTCTTTTAACAAAATTCATGAATCGAATGCTCATTATTGACTTTTTGTAAATAAAAATTGACATCTCATATCGATTTAAAAAGAAAACTTTATAGTAATAATAATTATATATCTTGTGTAATTTTTCAAAAATAGTAACATAAAAGAATTATTAAGTAAAAGAATTATTTTTGTTAATAACTTAATATCATGTGGGTTGAAATAACATAACGACAAATAAAAATTTTCAAATATTAATTTTATTTGTCATCATATCATGTTTTTAGTATTATAATTGTTCGAATGTTTCATCTATTCAAGTTTGGTAATAATATTTTATTATTATTATATGAATTATCATAATATTTTATGATTATATATATATATATATATATATATATATATATATATATATATATATATATATATATATATAAAAGAAAATGTCTATTGCCACGTGTCCGTTAATGCATCAGAAAGGCTCATTAAGGGTATTTGTGGAATTGCAAACAATATTTTATCTAATATAATTAAAATACTGCTTTTATTTAAATTTGGTATCACCTAAAATCTCTCAACCTACCTAATTTCATGGTTTTGAATTTCAAAACCATTCCAAAATATCAAATTGACCAACAAGATAATGCCATGGACGGAGCTACGATCCATATTTCGGTGAACGGAGTTGACTCGGGTGAACAAAGTTGCATGCATGACGAAGCATACATATAATCGGATTTCGCGTAAAGAACATCGATGGTGGATGATTCAAGCATTCTTGACGAAAACAGATGCATCATTCAACAACAATGGTGGATGATTCAAGCTTTTTTTGTCACTTTCGTATGAACACATGATTTCATTGATGCATCTGTTTTATTGATTTTTAATGTTTTGAATGCATGGTTTTTTGTTAAATTGATGAATTTCAATGCATGCTGAAACTTGGAAACAAAATCAAAAAAATTAAAAAAATTAATGTTTTGTAAAATTAATATTCCGTTGCATTAAAAAATTAATATTTTGTTAAATTAATGTTTCAATTCCAATGCATGGGTTTTTTTTGTTAAATTTGGGAACAAAATCAAAAAAAAGTGAGGGAGGAGAGAGATTCGGTTCCCAATTAATGATGTGCAAGAGTAGTTTCCAAAATTTGATGAAATTGTTGTTTACCAAAATACCCCTCCCCACCTAAATATAGATGCATCTATTTTTAACACTTTTGAAGTTATTTACGATCTTGTCACCGCCCATTTATGTCACGTTGCACCAAAATCGATGGTTCAGATAGGTTTCCAGAGTTTTCCGATGCATGCTGGTTTTCCATTGAACTCACCCCTATATATATATATATATATATATATATATATATATATATATATATATATATATATATATATATATATATTCCAATTTTACTTCTAATTAATTGTAAACAATTACATTTAATTACCATCTAAAATTAACCATTATAAAAAATCATTAAAAAGAAATACCAAATGATATTATTAACTTTCTGAGTTAACTCATAATTTAGTTCAAAATATTTTCTTTAGAATTATTTGATGAAAGTTGTTAGGTTAATTTTTTAATATTAAAAAATATGTTAAAATACAATTAACAATACGCATTAACTAAAATTTTATCAATTATTTTTTAAACTATGATTTAAAATATATTCACACGTTCATTTTCTTTTAAATCATGCATAGTGCTATCCTACATTAATTATGTCTTTTAACAAAATTCATGAATCGAATGTTCATTATTGACTTTTTGTAAATAAAAATTGGCATCTCATATCGATTTAAAAAAAAAAAACTTTATAGTAATAATAATTATATATCTTGTGTGATCTTTCAAAATAATAACATAAAAGAATTATCAAGTAAAAGAATTATTTTTGTTAATAACTTAATATCACGTGGGTTGAAATAACATAACAACAAATAACAATTTTTAAATATTAATTTTATTTGTTATCATATCATGTTTTTTAGTATTATAATTGTTCGAATTCTTCACCTATTCAAGTTTAGTAGAATATTTTATTTTTATTATATGAATTATTATAATATTTTATGATTATATTTATTTTATAAATAATAAATATCTATTGAACATACCCATATATTACATGAGTAATAACCTTGTATAAGATATTTTAGAATGCAAGTGTAATAGCTTGAAATTTTACGTTATATTGTGCACAATATTATATTTTAGGAAATGGAATTGTAATATTAGAAAAAATCAAAACACTTTTTGTATTTTTACCGTTTATAGTCACATTATTTCTTATTTTAATTAACTAGCTTTGAAGCCAATGTATTACATGGGTTGGTTCAGAAAATATAATTTTTTTTCTAGTTTTAATAAATTGTTATAAAATTTATATATAATTAAAATAAAAAACGAAAGCTAGTTAAATTAAAGATAAAAATATTTGGTTGTTTCATATTACATAAAAATATTATTATATTATATCATTAAAAATTGATAATACGAACTTGCAAAAGACGTCTCTTTTAATTTTTATTAACTTCACATATGAAATATCAATTTAAGAAACAAAAAACTTCCATTATGTGAATGTGTATATATAATTTGAAAATGATAAAATATAAAAATGAAATCTTTGAAAATCAATAATCAAAATTTATCATATTCACAATTGAAGTTTTATCAGCTTATTCTTAACTTTTGTTATCTAAGTTAAATTTTAAATTTTGTTAGCAAAATAATTAACACAAAGTTTACTTTATTTAACACACTTCTACATTGAAATCCGAATTTTTAGATTTGAATTTAAATATGAACATTAGGCCACAGGGAGTGGGGCTCGGCACCCCTCGGTACCGAGCTTGGCATTCTTGGAACACCGCGCCGTCGCCTGGGCAACGGCATCAACAGCCTCGGCAACGGCATTGAAATGCCGAGCGCCTTTCCTCCATTTTCGACCGTTATATATATATATATATATATATATATATATATATATATATATATATATATATATATATATATATACACACATAATTTTTTAAAATACACCCACATTCAAATCATTTAAAATTTAAAAAAAATTTCTCACAACTCTCAACCTCCATTCTCATCTCTCTCAAATATTCAAATGGCATCCAGTTCCGGTTCCAGTTCGACGAACAATCCGAACACACCAACGTCGACAAATCAAGGTTATCGTCCGATCCCAATGCAAATGGATCAACCAATATTTTCTCCCACGGGTTTTATGAACTTTGTGGGGGTTCCGCAACCCGTTTTCGATCGAGGGTATGGCATCACGCCTACTCGACTAAATTTCATGCCTCCGGAATATTCGCAATTTAACGCGTTCACGGAGTACCAACCACTCTCTTCCCCAACGTTATCCCCATTTGGCACCCATCCATCTCAACATATTACCGAACCCGAAGTCGTTCCGGAAACACAACCTGAAGGCGAAATGGATCCCGAACCCGAGTCGGCTACGAAAGGTAAAAAAAAGAAATCAACAACGAGGGCTCCTACTCAACATTGGACCCCCCAAGAAGAGAAGACGTTGGCACGAGCTTGGCTCGATGTTTCTGAAGATCCTATTACTGGTACCGACCAAAATAGGAAAGATTTTTGGAATCGAATTCGGTTTAGGTTCCACCAAGAAATGGGGAAAAATGACTACCGTTCGAAAGATCAACTATACACAAAATGGAGGAATGTCAACGCCGTCGTTAAACAATTTTCGGCGATATTTCATTCCATCCAATGGGAAAGTGGTCAAAACGACGCCAACATTCCAAAAAAAGCACTTGGAATGTTTAAAGACGCGAATGGGTATCCGTTTCAACATATCGAAGTGTGGTCGGTCGTAAAAGATTCTCCAACTTGGCAACGTGTTGCGACGGCCGACGATTTTATCGAACGTGGGTCTAAACGATCTAAAACAACGGACTCTAACGAGTTCACAATGTCGTCGGATGCGCATATCGGAATCAACCTTAACGACGATGACGACTCGTTTGAGGTTCCCCCACCCACACGGCCGATTGGAAGGAACGCGGCAAAACGTAAGGGTAAAGCGGCAACAAGTTCCGGTACGACGCCAACATCGGCTTCACAAGATCTTGATTCCATGACGGCAAATATAGACGGGTTACAAAATCGTTTAGGCGAATATTTGGATTTAAAAAGACAAAATCTTATCGAAAAACAAAAAGCTCGTGACTTGAGATTTTATGCCAAAGACGTTAGTCATTTGACCGGAAAACAACTCGAGCTCGTGGTGAAACAAAAGGAAGAGATAGAAAAAAAATGGTTAATGTAGTTTAAGTATTTTAATGTTTTTTTTAAGTATTTTTAAGTATGTTTTTTTTAGTTTTAATGTCTTAATTATGTTAAATTTTAATATTACTAATGAAATGTTTTATGTTATGTTTAATTTTATTATTAATTAAATGTTATTTTTTATTTCAATAATTTTTTATAAGTTTTAAATGCAAAAAAAAAAAATTAAAACGAATGGCATCCACACCCTCGGAATGGCATCAAAATGGCAAAGAATGGCAAAACTGACGTGGCGCTGACGTGGCGGCAAATTTGGGTGGCATCGGTGGCATCCACTCCCTGTGGCCTTAAGGATAGTAATGATACATATTTATTTTTGGTAAACATTAATTTAATATGTTGCAATATCTAATTTAATATTAATTCATTAATGAAAAAATTAAAATCAATATCTAATGTAATTAAGTTAAGGTAGTAAATTAGGAAAAAGAGGCGGGAAAATGAAATTTTCATTTGTGGATGCGACACGTGGCATGAGTTGTTTTGCTTTATTATAATGTATAGATAGCACTATAGCAACAACTTTTTTTATTTTTTACCAATTATAGTCATTTTTTATATGGAAACCTGTAATAACCTAAACTGTTATTAGCATTAATTAACAAGTTTAGCATTAATCAATGCGTTAAAATAAGTTTAATTACATAATTAGCAATGTACATCTTGTTTGTTAATAAAAAAATAAGCAAACTTCAATTTGAGGTATTTATTGGGTTCAAGTTTATTTCATTCACAATTTGACCCCATAAGATATAGTTGTTTCATTTTAAATTGTTATCATAAGTACATAATTAACCCATATAACTTAATTGTAATTTTTTTATTAACTTAAGATTTACATTGCTTAATGATAAACTTGTTAATTATGTAATTAAAATTATATTTAACGCATTGATTAATGATAAACTTGTTAATTAATGCTAATAACAGTTTAGGTTGTTACAGAATGGGCTCCACCACGCATAACTTTGTCCTCGAAGTTGTTTATGTTCAGAGAGTCATAGCTTAGGAATTACAAAGTAGGTATGAATTCCTAAAATGTGACACAAATCTTCTGGTGTTTATTGAATGAGCACCAAGTGTATTTCACAACTTTAGCTTCTTTGTTCTTATAATTAATGCATACACTGGCTTTTCAATATTATAATACTTATTTACTGACTTATGTAATGATATAAGAAAACTTTAAATTCTTGGCTCATCACATATACATTCACTGTGATGATTTAAGCTTTGAGATATAGAATGTCTTTTCATTGACTCAGATATCAGTTTGATGTATTAAGATAGTTTATCTATCTTTTCTTTGATTTTTGAACTGGTTATAGTGCTTTTGGAGTCTGATATCTGTAATTATATTGCTTTTGTAGTTATTGTTCTTGTTTATTTGCTTACCTGATTCTAGTTGTAGGTCAACCTGGCAAAATAGACCCAAATGAAAAAGGTTGGGTCATATTGGGCTTTTTTTAAGTTCAAATGGGTGTATTTGGGTTTTTATATTTTCAGAGTTGGGTTGAAATGGATTTTAAAGGTAGAAAAAAACGGGTCCAATGGGCCAATTGAAGATTAGGTTAACGGGTTGGAATGGGCAGAAAAATAATCACGCTCACAGTCGCTCATCTCCTCAGACCTCACTGCGTGCTCACTGCTCAGTTACAGTCGCTCTTCTCCTCGTCTCCTCTCTGTCTCTCTCGCTCTCTCCACGACGGACGCCAGACGGTCGACGGCTCGACGCCTCCTCTCTGTGACTCTGTCTCTCGACGCCCTCCTCTCTGTCTCTCTCGCTCTCTCCACGACGGACGCCTCGGTGCCTCCTCTCTGTCTCTCTCGCTCTCTCCACGACGGTAGACGGGCGACGCCGACACGACTTGCCTCTTCTGCTCTTCATCGCCAATCAGGTCTGCCCTCTCGATCTTACGCTCTTCATCGTTATATTTGATGTTTTCTACCGTAAAGATGTAGTTCGGCTTTAACGAAAGATTTGTAAGCCTTTTAAGTAATTGATTGGAAAATTAAGGCATTTTCTTTCTGTTGTTGATACTTGAAAACGTATAGAATAACAAAATCTGACTCCTCATGGTAGCCCTCTTTCATTGAACATGTTGGGTTTGATTAAGTTCATAAAAATATTGTTGTGTAACTGTGTAAGGTAAGGCCATGTTGAGCTAATCATACAAGAAAATAATTGATTTAGGTTACAAGTGAGTAAGTGACTGTATGTCTGTATATAAGCTTCATAGTTCTGCTGCAGATAAATGTTCAAAATGTAGATAAATGTTCATAAGCACTGCTGGCAGCTTGACAAAATGACAAAATCTGAGATTGTTTTAGCAACTTATATGCTCAAAATGACAAAATCTGATGGCAGCTTGACCCACCAGGTTGAGTTGAAACCTCCAATTATGATCATATAAGAAAACAGAGATTTGGGATTTTAAGAGACTAAAAGTTAGCATAACTAAATTATAATTCAATCATAATTATTTTGTTGGTTGTAGATTTTTTCTGAGACTTTTGGGTGATTCTATAGTGTTAATTCTTATATGGTTGGGACATGCATTAGAAATTATGATAGTGTTTATAAATAAGGAACATGCCTATTTAATTATTTATATAAATTGAAACTTAAAATAAAATAGATGGATAAATTATAGACTAAAATATAAAGGTATATATCTAAAACAGGATATGTCGGACATCCCAAACCAAAGTGTAAACGAGGAAATTGAAGATGAGGTTAGTACTTCAATGTCGAGTAAACAACGGTCAGACGTATGAAATTATTTTGAACAATTACCAGTTGGACCGGATGGGGTTAAAAAGGCAAGTTGTACCGCTTGTGGAAAAGTATATATGGCCAACCCTCGTTCCGGAACGTCTAACATGAAGCGACATATCCCTAAATGTTTTAACACTGATGAGCCCGGTCCACCACAAAAATGTGCTCCATTAGATCAAACGTTGTATAGGGAGAAGTTGGCGACCGCTATAATCCAACATAACTACCCTTTTCGTCATGTTGAACACAAAGCAACTCGAGACTTGCATAAATTTCTACATTCTGATGTAAAAACAATAACACGAAACACAGCAAAAGCAGATGTGTTAAAAATATATGAGAGAGAAAAAACTATTCTTAAAAAGAAGTTGGAAGATTTAAACACTAGGATATGTCTGACATCAGATTTGTGGACTTCTGTTACGTACGAAGGATACATGACATTGACTGCTCATTATATTGATGATGCATGGGTTTTAAGAAAAAAAGTGTTGAACTTTAGAGCTATACCTCCTCATAGCGGTCCTCTTTTAGCGGAGTATGTCATTAACTTTTTAATGGATTGAGGGATTGAAAAAAAGGTTTTTACGATTACTTTGGATAATGCAACAAACAATAATGGTCTAGTTAATTTTCTGAGAGATCATTTACGTTTAAATAACACGTTGGTTTGTGATGGAGATTTTATACATGTGCGTTGTGGAGCACATATATTAAATCTAATTGTACAAGCGGGATTGAAAGTAATCGAAGGGGTCATTCACAAGGTTCGAGAGTCCGTACATTATGTGAGGGGAAGTTCTACAAGAAAGTATAAGTTTGCGGAATGTATTGCATACCTTTCATTGCAATGTGGGAAACATGTGCATCTAGACGTTGCGACACGATGGAATTCTACGTATCTAATGCTTGATAGTGCGCTTGTTTACCGTCAAGCTTATGCTCGATTGCAATTAGTTGATCCTAATTACAGGACTTGCCCATCACAAGAGGAATGGACTAGGGTGGAATGCATTACTAGATTCTTAAAACCTTTTTATGACATTACAACATTGTTTTCCGGAAATTCCTACCCTACTTCAAATTTGTATTATCATAACGTGTGGAAAATTCAATTGAGTATCCAACAAGAGTTGCAAAATTCGGATCCTCTTATACGTAACATGGCAAAAAATATGAAGACCAAATTTGATAAATATTGGGAGACTTACAGTACAATTTTGTCATTTGCGGTTGTTTTGGATCCTCGATATAAACTTAAGATTATTGAGTTTTGTTTTTCAAAACTTGACATGGAGCATGACGTGTATTTGATGAAAGTGAAAAGGATTCGTGATGGTTTGTATAAGTTATATGAGGAGTATGAGATTCGGTCTAACGTGACGCGTAGTTCATTCGTAGCACGGAGTTCACATGATGCTGGGGATGGGATGGACGACTTGGATGGATTTGAATCATTTCCAAGTCAATTTAATGAGTTTCAGTGCAATAAGTCACAACTTGAACAATATTTGGGAGAACCTACACTTGATAGAAGAGACGATATTGACATTTTACAATTTTGGAAGGAAAATCAAGTGAGGTATCCGAATTTGGCTCTTATGGCTCGTGATATTTTGAGCATTCCGATTACTACTGTTGCTTCCGAGTCATCATTTAGTACCGGTGGTCAAATCCTGAGTAAGTATCGAAGTTCTATGTTACCAAAAAATGCCGAGGCGTTGTTGTGTACCCGTGATTGGTTGTGCGACATAGAAGGAGGTATTGTATCTAGCCTTGTCTATATTTATATTTTTATGTGTTTTTATGGTTTCTTTTTTATTATTAATCATGATTTTTTTATATATGTTCAGATGACGATGGATCAGATGACGATGTTATAGAAGATTTTGAAGCATTGATTCCGACTCTTAGTAGTGGCAACTATTAGAATATATGTGATATGTGAAACAAAGATTTTATATATTATTAAGTTTTTATAGCCTGATTTATTTTGGTCCGAAATAGGAGCAACAAAAGGAATTCATCGTAAAAGACAATAGTATAATAGTAAATGTTTTATAAAAATTATTCAATGTATTGTGTATGACATTAAGAAAAAGAATATATGGGCAACCCGACCCGTTTCGACCCGAACCCGGTTTGACCCGAACCCGTTTTGGCCCATGACCCAAACCCGCCCAACCCGTCCATTTTGCCAGGTCTAGTTGTAGGTAATGTGATATTTGCTTACCTAGTTGGGATTTGTAAGAAAAAGTTTTTGGTCTTTGTAATATATGATGTTTACTGAATGTGGGTAATGTAATATTTGGTATTGTAATTGATGAACCTTTTTTTTCCATTGAATGTTCTTTTGATTTGTAATGGATGGTATTTATGTATTAAGAAACTGAAGGTGATCATTGGTGTTGTAATTAGTGAACCAACAAACATATTAATAGATGCTATTTGGCTTTGTAATGGCCGAATGTTTTACTACATTACAACGTTGACATCGAAAAGCAAGGAATGTATGTGATTATGTAACCCATTTATTAATCTTTGGCTTCTCCTTGGCCCAACCCATTTGCTTAAAACCCTAAAAGCTCATTAGTGCTTGTGCCTATAAATGCTCCTCTCGTTTATGAGAGAGAGGACTTTTTCACGGTACACACTTGCTCTAAAAGCTCCACCCTAAACTTCTCTCACACTCTACCAGGGGCCTGGTAGAGCCTGGACTATCTCCCAGGAGGTTTCTCTCCTTCAACACGCCTTGTTTCAACAACAATAACACCTTCCAGGAGGTTTCTCTCATTCAACACGCCTTGTTTCATCAACAATAGCACCTAGACTATCTACCAGGAGGTTTCTCTCCTTCAACATGCCTTGTTTCATCAAAAATAGCACCAGGACTATCTACCAGGAGGTATCCTCCTTCAACACGCCTTGTTTCATCAACAGCAGCACATGGACTACACCGGAATACACCGGCATCAGTTCCATCCGGTTATTCCAGGAGGTTATCATCCACTTGACGTAAACTTATCTTCCCTCATATGGATCTCTCTCTATTTATTCTTTTATAACATGTACTATTATACATACATATACACATACGATAATGTGATATATTTCATCACCGGTCATATTCTAACTTGACCATCGGAGGTGGCTCCCGGGGCTCACGCCCTGGGCCCACTTCTGACGGAATTCTACATATTTCAGCCTTGTTTCAAGCTCTAGTTAGATAAAGAACGACTATATCTCACGTCTGAACTGACCCGACGGAAAAAAAAGTATGAACAATATGTAACACAATCGAAGTCATCCATAAAAAGTATACTTAAAACCAACACAAATAACATTGCTTACAAGAAATCCTTAGATATAACATTAATAGAAAAACTAGTGTCATCAAACCAATGATCTAACATGATCATTGGTCAAAACAACAAAACATCCCAGGACATATAATATTAAATAAATTACTATTGTTATATGTGTAATCAAATGTTACCAAAACCAGTTGTACATTCAGACTTAACTTACATCAAACGACATGAGCTTTCCCTTTCCTTGTAACGCATATAGGAGCTTGACATGCACCATCATTACTTGCAACATCTTGAGTTTCACCACCATGACTTATAGCATCTTGAGTTGCACCACTAGCTTGACTTACACTACCTTGAGTTGCACGACCTTGACTTGCAGCTTGACTAGCGGTTACACCACTTCCACATCTATTTCTTGTACTTGTTCTAGCAGCAGTAGCACCACCTAAAGAAGGACTACCATGTCCTTTACATGTCTTAAGCGGCCATCCGTTTCGATTTTAAGGTTAACCGAACCAGATTTTTCTATAATTTTTGATTTGGTTAACCGAACTGAAAAAAATCTTACACTTTTTGTTACGATTCACGATTTGGTGACAAACGATTAACCAAAAAGCATAAAAATAAATAAACTTTATAAAGAAAATTTTAGGTATATAATATGAACATTTACACCAACCATGCTATAATTTTCTTAAGCATTAATTGAGTTTTATAACTCAAAACAACTAAAACTATATGGTTACAATTTAATTAGGTAAAAATAAAAGTTTTTTAATTAGTTTTTTTAATGATAATATTTAACTTGTTAACGATATCTTATCAATACTTTATAAATTATTGATAATTTTCTCATCTTTATTTAAAAGTATTTAAAAACTAATTATCGAAGTTTCTTAATTTAAAATATAAGTTTAACTAGAATTATGGTTAATTGATTAACCGAATAACCGAACCGAAAAAACCAGTTAACTGAATACTGTTAGCTGTCTAATTCGGTTTAGGTTTAGATTCACAGTATTCTCGAACTGATATATTCGGTTAACGAACTGAAAGTCACTTTCTGTTCGGTTAACCATCCATGCACACCCTTATCATATACTGTAGCTTCTTTGGTAAGCAGGAAAGAATTGGAATTCTGATTCAATTCCTGTGTTGTTTTCTGTTTGGTTTATAAATCTGTCAAAAGGATTGAAAAATGATTATGACAAATGACCAAAACATATTATTAATAAATGGGGTAAAACCATACAATAGTAACCTACTTTTGAAAATTTATCAATATGGTACGTCTACTTTTTTAAATGTCGATATGGTACCTGTACTTCAACTTTTCATATCGATATGACCATATTTGTAATAGACCACTGTTTTTCATACCATTAGAACCTTGTTTCGTATATAAAAATCGGGCTCTATTATGTAGAATGACCATATCGATACAGATAATTGAAGTACACGTACCATATAGACAATTAAAAAAGTAGACGTACCGTATCGATACATTTTCAAAAGTAAGTTGCTATTGTAAGACCTTAACCCTTAATAAATTTTTAAACTTTTTTTAATGATAAATATATTTTAAAAGTATGTTTTTTTTTTAAATTTTTTCTTCATAAAATAATTCTTTTTCTTCATAAAACAATTTTTTTTCTTCATAAAACAAATGTCTTAATTTGATAACATTAAATATTAATGTTTACTACATAAGAAAAAATAGTTTTCAATGTGGTAGGGGTTAAGATGAGCTAGGTGTCATGTAGGGGTTATATTTGTAGGGTAGGATTAGGTAGGGTGGGTTAAAAGCAGGGAATGGATATTATATGGTAGGATGATATTAAGTAGTATGATATGAGTGTAATGTAAGGAATATAGGGGTGGCAACTTCGGTCTGTTCAAGCAAACGAGTCAAATGGGTTGACAAACCAAAAGTCATAATTTTTACATAATTTTAAAAATATTTCCAAAGAACAATTTGTTTAGTACACCGTTTTATAAACTTTTGTTTTTTAAAAAAAGTTATGTTCTACGTTTGTTTTTAGTACGGATCAAATTTATCTGTTTGGCTCGTTGGGTCAAAATTGTCACCCTTGAAGGGAGGGAAGAGATGTGATGGTAGATGAGTTGATAGATGGTAGGACATGGTAGGGAGTGAGGTTGTTGTGGTGGTATGCTATGGTGTGGTGGATATATAAGGATGAGAATGGATGAGGTAAGTTTGATGGTAAATAGATTGGTGGTAGAATAAGGTGAGTCAGGTAGGATAGGGTAAGGTGAGTGTAATATAAGAGAGAAAAGACGTGATAAGTTTGATGGGTGGATACATTCGTGGTAGGGTAATGTGAGTGGGTGGAGTACAGGTGGGTGGGTAGGATGGGGTAGGGTGACTTTAATATAAAGATGAGATGTGAATGTATGTGAAATTTACATATGATCTTTATAATGTTAATTAAAACATGTTTATGAAAAAAATTCAAAATTTTCTTTTAAAAGTGGTATACTCTAGTGTGCTGCATAATGAATGGTAATCTCTCGAACACACACACACACGCGCACACACACACACACACACACACACACACACACACACACATATATATATATATATATATATATATATATATATATATAGAGAGAGAGAGAGAGAGAGAGAGAGATTTGGGTTCAAGTGAGTACCATTAGTTTTACGGAATACCGGAGGTACCTCACTTAAAACCATTTTTTTGAAATTTTTTTCATAATCATGTTTAAATTAATAATACAAGACTACTTGTAAAAGAATCACACATAAACACACAGTAGAACTATGTGAAACGTGCATGTTCACATGAACTGCACTGTTGAGAACGTGTGTTCACATAAATTTGTTCACGTTCACATGACTTTTAAGATGTTAGAAAGTGTAAATGTATGTAATTCTTTACAAATAACAACACACACACACACACACACACACACACACACACATATATATATATATATATATATATATATATATATATGTTCGAGAGATTACCACTCATTATGCAGCGCACCAGAAGGTAGGGGTGTCCACGGTTCGGTTCGGTTAGTAGCTAACATGTGAACTGTATTTTCAGTTCGGTTACCTGATCTTCTGTTACCCATTAAAAGCCGGTTACCCTCGGTTTGGTCCACGGTTACCCGTTAAAAGCCGGTTACTCGCGGTTCGGTCCACGGTTACCCGTTATATGCTTAAAACCAAATAAAATTATAGAATTATATCTTTTTTAAGCACAAATTATTTTTAAGTTCAGAGTTATAGTAAACTATTTGAATATAAATCTTAAAAGTTACACTAAATTATCTGGTGAAGCCATGTGTCGTAACCATGAACCGACACGTGTCATTTATAAGTTTTAAAAATAATAAAGACATTTAAATTCTATCTATCCATATCTAATATAATCTACTTTTAAACTCAAATCAAATCAAATCAAACAAAATCTAATACAATACTAACTTATTAATTATAATATAATATAATGAAAGCTTTAAAATATAAGAATATAATTACTAATCATATATATTTAGAAATATATAAAAATAAATAGGTCGTAATAAATAATATATCATTTTTCATAAACTTTTGTTTAAAGAATAATATTTATACATTTACCTTTTAATTTATTATATTTTTTGTATATATAAAAAATATCTGCGTAAAACGTGGATAATAAATTGGCATTAATATAAGAAAATGTGTAATGTCATATGTCGTCGCATTAGCTCATCATATTTTTTGTTTTCTGCCTAAAACACTTCCGTGTGGGTGTGTCTATATATATATTCCAAATTTATTTTCTAATTAATTTGTAAACAATTACATTTAATTACCATCTAAATTTGACCATTATTAAAAATTATTAAAAAGAAAGTTAACAAAATGATATTAATGACTTTTCGATTTAACTCACAATTTAGTTCAAAATGATTTCTTTGATATATTTGATGAAACTTATCAGGTTAATTTTTGAATATTAAAAAATATGTCAAATTACAATTAACAATATGTATTAAATAAAAATTTATCAATTATTATCTAAATTTGTAACATCCCTTTTTTGAGATAATTGCGTGTAAATATTTTAGTGGATGTTTAAATAACTATTAGAGTAAAGGACATTTTTGGTCCCTGTGGTTTATAGGTTTACACAGATGCGGTCCTTAAACCCTAATAAAGACAAATTGCATCCCTGTTTTGCTAATTTTTTGCCTTTTTAGTCCCTCTGACCAACTCCGTTAATATTTGCTCCGTTAACTCTAATAAAGTAAGGGTAGAGTTGTCATTTCTTATCTGGGCTCTTTCTTCTCTCTTCGTCTTCCTGTATACCTCTGAAACTCCCTCCTTAATCGATTTCCCTTAATCCTTTCACTTTCAAAATCCTTTCACCTACAAAATCCTTATCGCAGTCGACTTCCAAATTCAAAGACTTTCTTTGTGAAGATGTGGGAGATTCGAGGGAAATACGACAGATTTAATGAAGCAGCTGTTTATGGTATGTCATGTATTGTAATGCTTATGAATCCACATTATCGTTAAACATGTATAATTGTTGAAATACATATGTTTTAATGAAATTTATTTGTTTTCACAGAACATCATCCTAATCTGTTTTCCTTCAAAATCTTTCATGGTGGGATGTTTATTAAGAATCCTACAACAAAGTATGTGAATGGTCTAAAAAGTTATGTTGATAACATAGACGGTGATGAGTTTTCTGTAATCGAGTTGGATTGGATGATGAGAGAGTTAGGTCATAAACAGCAAAAAAAGACAATATTATCATTACAAAAGACCTGATTTGGATATAGATTTGGAATTTGGGCTGTTAGCACTAGGTTGTGATGCAGATGTTATTAATATGTTGAAATATGTTGGCAAGCATAAAGTGGTCACTCTGTATGTTGAACATGGAAAGACTGTATTGCAAACTTACTATAGATCACCCCCATCTAGTTCCAGAGGACCACTTACCAGATGATAGTTTAAACAGTAGAAAAAAGAAAGATGTGAAACAGAGGACTTGTGCAAAGAGGTTACTACTGGAGTGGACTGATAGTGTGCCAGAAGCTACTGAGGTTGGAGTTGAGGGGCAACAACATGAGCCAAAAGCTACTGAGGTTGGAGTTGAGGGGCAACAACATGAGCCAAAGCTACTGAGGTTGTAGTTGAGGGGCAACAACATGAGCCAGAAGCTACTGAGGTTGCAGTTGAGGGGCAACAACATGACTCAGAAGTTATTGATGTAATGGTAGAGGGGCATCAACATGAAGAAGAAGCTTTTGATGTAAGGGTTCAAGGGCAAGAACATGCACCTGTAGATATTGATGTAGTGCTTGATGGTCAACAACCTTAGCAAGAAGCTGCATTGGTTCAAGGGCAAGATCATGATCCGGTAGATCCTTCAGCAGAACCTGCGGTAACCCAAGAAGATGACCCATTTTTTGGATTAGATGAGTTAATTGGTGAGGGCCATGACTTAGAAGCTGCATTTGGCCAACAGTATGATGATTTTGACCCTTTTTTTGGACATGAGCCATTTGTACCCGAATCAAATCCCCCTAACTTAACTGATGAAGGAACAAGCCATGCACAAGAAGAAAAGAATGATGATGATACAATTGGTGAAGCAGATAGTGATCTTGTGGAAGATGAATACATGATGGAATATGAGTTTGAGGTTGAAATGAATACCTTTAAGCTGAATGTTGACCAAGATGTTGAATGGGTTGAAGGTTTAGAAGAGCAGGGGAGTAAAGGTAGTGATATAGAAGAGGAAATTCCAATTGATTTTGATGAGTTTGAAAGTGGGTCTGGCTCAAATTTAGATATTGAGAAAAGAAGGAAAAGGAAGTTGAAGAAGTTGAGACAAGAAAAGGCTGTAGAACAGACTAGAGATGTGTATAAGACAAACTTCTATGTGGGGCAAACATTTGGTAGCTCAAAGGAAGTGAAGGATTTAATAAAAGAACATGCCGTTGAGACTAGGAGGCAGTTGAATATCATTAAAAATGATAGTATTAGGGTGAGGGCAGTATGTCTTGGAAGTATTCCAACTTTAAAAAAGGCAACATGTGGGACCAGTGTAGTGGAATCCAACACCACCAAAAGCAACAAGACAGAAAGCAGGAAGGGTCAAAATAGTAAGGGTAAAGATGTCAAGGTCTCACTTTTCAGGTAAGCTTATGTTCAATCATATTTCTCTGTTCATTCATATTTCTTATATTCATTCATATTTCTTTGTTCATTCATATTATGTAACTATCTTATATCTTGTTATTAACCTATAGGTAGAGCACATTGTGATGTACTTTTGAACAATATGTGTGAGGTGTTCAATGCAAAGCTTGTAGATGGCAGAGACAAACCAATTATAACTGCTTTGGAATATATCAGAGAGTATCTCATGAAAAGGATAGTAAATGTTCAGAAAGTTCAAGAAAAATGTCTAGGACCCCTTACACCAGCTGCCACAAATATTTTAGATGCCATCAAGAAACAAGCATCTCAATACAAGGTCCTTTGGAATGGAGGTGACAAATACCAAGTTACTGGATATCAAGATCAGTGTGTAGTTGACATGAAAGAGAAGTTATGTTCATGTAGGAGGTGGGAACTCACGAGCATTCCATGCAAACAAGCTGTGGCAAGTATTTGGTATATGGCAATGAATGGTGAAGATGTAGGGTTACCTGAGAATTGGGTCCATCAAGCTTATGGGCTAGAAACATGGAGGATTGCTTACTCTTTCAAGGTACAACCCATAAATGGCAGAATGTTTTGGCCTAAAAATCCATGTCCAACAACACTTGAACCACCTTTTCATCATTAACAGATTGGAAGACCAAAAAAGAAAAGGAAAAAGACCTCAAATGAGATTTCTAGTCAAAGAGCAAATAAAACAATTCTTGAAGGTAGTAAGTTGTCAAGGGTTGGCACAACAGTAACATGTGCACTGTGTAAACAAAAGGGACATAACTCAAGGTCTTGAAAAGGTCAAGGAGAAGGGGAAAAGGATAGGTTATGTACTACTTGTAGGAAACATGGGCATAATTCAAGGACTTGTACTGTTGGACAAGCACCTCCTGGAAGTAGTCAAAGCAGGAGAGGGAAAAAAAATGTTGGAACTGCACCTGCTGGAAGTGGAGAAGCACCTGCTGGAAGTGGTCAAAGGCCTGGGAAACAACATTTTGTTGCTGGATAAAGAAGAAACAGTTGTTGGTTATGTCTTTTGCTTAAATTAATACTTTAATATGTTGCTGGTTATGACTTTTTCTACATTGTAAACTGTCTATTTACTATGGTTATGTGTTTTGGTACAAACTATCCCTTCCATGATTAACAACTTTCATGGTTTTGGAACTTTTATGATTAGTTATATGTTTTGGTATAAACAACTTGTTTGGTTGTGAAACTTATATGCTTCTATTTAATGCATGGTTCTTACATTACAAAAGATTACAAAGTGGTCAAAGTAATGCCAATACACAATGACTAATCAATACACAATTGTGGAACTGATGAGAAATCTGATAATTACAAACTGATAATTACCTTACAAAAGAGTACCTTCATTCATAACAAATCAAAACCCAATTCTTAATTGATGAGAAATTTGAACCATTACATATCTATTAGATTAACTTACAAAAACCATTACAAATCTAAACCATTACAAATCTATTAGATGAACTTACAAAAACCATTAGAAATCTATTAGATCAACTTACAAAAACCATTACAAATCTATTAGATCAACTTAATATAACAATTACAAAAACCAGAAAAAAACCCAACTTAAAACTAACTGTCGCTTCAATCTTCGAGCTGCGTTTCTACTGCATTTTAAGGAGGCTTCAAGCTCATTTTTGATCGCAATAATCCAGGTATAATCACAGTAGATCGAGGACACATGGGTGGATCCACCCAACCAATGAAACTACATCTTGAGCCCTATCACAACAGGAAAAAAAGATAAACTTTAGGTTTTGTAATCGAATTTCTACAAATATATAACATACCGTTTCAGGACACGCAAAAAATCGACGACCGGGATTTCGAGATGTCCATGACGTGCTAATAACAGCAGTCCTTCCACACCAACATATCACTATTTTAGAAGAGAGAGAGAAGAAAGAGCCACAGAGAAGAAGTCCACGGGATTTTGAGATGTCCATGGGATCAATGGCGTCGTCTGTGTATGTATACAGGAAGAAGAAGAGAGAAGAAAGAGCCATAGATAAGAAATAACAACTCTACCCTTGCTTTATTAGAGTTAACGGACCAAATATTAACGGAGTTGGTCAGAGGGACTAAAAAGGCAAAAAATTAGCAAAATAGGGATGCAATTTGTCTTTATTAGGGTTTAAGGACCGATCTGGGTAAACCTATAAACCACAGGGACCAAAAATGTCCTTTACTCTAACTATTATTGTGTTGGTCCAATGAGAGCCCGAGTAGTGGATTGATACGTGTTGGGTTTGTGAGTTAAGTGTCTCCGGGTTATAATTTTAGTGGATTAATTATATATTTGGGATCTCGAAATTAAATGGGTTAAAAGGGTATTAATTGTGAAAGTGTGATATCGGGTTCGGGTTAATGGGTTTGGGACCGGCCAAAATAAAAAGACGTATATACGTGTGCCTTCCTTTCATTCTTCCTTCACTCCTAAAACCCTAAAAAGTGTATGTGTGTGTATTTGTGTGAGCTCCAGCAGCAAAGAAGCTTGTAAATCCAAGAAATTGATTGCTGAAACTTGAATTGATTCCTCCTTCTCCTTTCCTTTGTGTTCTTGAGCATAAAAGAGGTAAGAACCATGAGATTTATCTCTAAATTTTGGGTTGTTGTTGTTGTAATTGTGGGTATAGCTTCTGAGCTTGTAAAGTGATGTTGTATGGTGTTTGTATGAGTTATTTGTGGCTGAAACCGTGTATGAGAGGAGTTTAACTCCTGGGGCAGCCATGGGATCGCAGAACAGGGATGAATTCAGGCGCTAGGTCGCGGCGCGACCAGCACGGGAGCGCGGCGCGACGAGGGCTGAAGGGGCAGTGCAGCCGGCGCTTGAGCCGGATTTTTGCTCGGGGCTTTTGGGGTGGGTTGCGTAGCGGTGTTTAGGCTGAGTCTTGAGTCGGGCTTCGTTGGGGTTTCCGATCGGGTCTCTGTTGGGTTTTCTGGATTCCGTTGAAGTTGTTTAAGTCCGGGTCGGTTACGGGTTTATTGTTATTCGGTTATATGTGTTAATTGGGATTGAGATTAATGGTTGGGCTCCGCGTGTTTACAGGGACGAGCCAACAGCGAGCTGAGCCGAGCCAGAGATTTCGGGCTTAGAGGATTAATCAGGTGAGTACCCGAGTTCTTTTCTAAACCGCGGAATCATTTTACGAGTCATAACTGTGTAGTTAGTATCGTGTATATGTATATCGTGTATTGTGAATGAGGCAGGGACGCAAACAGCAGGTATGATTCTATTCCCACATATGTGTTATGTGTGCATGAGATGAGATCCAGTCCATGGGTCCGTGATGAGTTCCATACGGACGGTGATTTGCGATGAGTGACCGCGCGGGTTGACTGTCCCTAACAGTCCTTGGGGCGTGTATACACGGCAAGGCCTGTAGCCGGTTCGCGCCCGTGCTATAGGGTTTTAGCTAACCACCGCGGCCGCGGCCATTAGCTGGGGAAGGGTCCCCCTCAGTGATTCTGTGTGCAGGGCTTCGGATCTCATGCTGTGTATTCATACCTGCATTATGATGTTGATTGCTAGGGACAGAGATAGAGTTTATGTTGTGTGTTCATACCTGCATTATGATGTTGATTGTCAGGCTCAAAGATAGAGCTTGTGTTGTGTGTATGTGCTATGTGTACGCATGCTATGTGTTTACCGTGCAGAGTCTAACCCTCGCGTACTCACGAGCTTCCGAGCTTACGTATTCGAGTCTACCATGTTCAGGGGATTAGAGAAGGGATTGATAGTTGGGTTGCCGATCAGGGACTTGCTGTTAATAGAAGACGGTGTATCTGCCTTGCTAAATAGTTATGTAGTATTGACTGTGATTGTATCTTTTGAGATGTTGTAAATAGGTAAATTATGTGTAAAGATGTTCACGTGAAAGTTTAAATTAATAGCGATCTGCATTACCTTTAGACATATGTGTTATAGAGTTATTGCGATGTTGCCACCTGTGTATTGTATTGACGTGGCATTTCCGGGATCGGGAGGGATGTTACAAAATTATGGTTTAAAATATATTCACACATTAATTTTTATATTTGTTTTAAATAATGCATGGATCTATCCTATATTAGTTATGGCTTTTAACAAAATTTGTGGATCGAAGGCTCATTATTGACTTTTTGTAAATAAAAATTGTCATTTCATATTGATTTTAAAAGAAAACTTTATAGTGATAATAATTATATATTTTTTGAAATTTGCAAAAAATCATAACATAAAAGAATTATCATGCAAAAGATTTGTTTTTGTTAATAACTTAATTTCATACTAGATTATATACCCATTTACTACATGGGTTGAATTTTAAAAAATTCATAAAACACGTTAAATAATTATTAAAAAATTGAGTAATGTTATATGGGTTGGTAATAACACAAAAAAAAAAAAAAATTTAAATATTAATTTTATTTGTTTTCATATCATGTGTTTTTAGTATTATAATTAATGTCGTTTGAATGCTTCGTCTATTCAAATTTAGTAATAATATTTTATTATTCTATAAATTAAAATAATATTTTATGATCATATTTATTTTAAAAACAATAATTATCTTTTAAACATACACATGTATTATCTATTTATCTTTTTATGATGCCAAGTGACATAATCTACCATTGATGTGTGTAAAATTAGTATTCCAATATTAATTCTAAAAATTTAAGGTTAGATTATGATTAGATTCATCAAATCACAACAAACAATTTTTTAATTGAATCTTTAGTTAATAATTATATGTTGGGTTTTTCTCATTTTGACCCAACGAGGAAGCCCATTTGCTAAAGCTCATTACCAAGCCTTTTAGTGTTTTTTAGTTATTTTTGAGGAGTTAAATAAAGGGTCCAGCCACCATTTATAATATACAAGAGAGAGAGAGAGCTAAAAAGTAGAGAAGAAAAGAGAGAAAGAAACCATTTAGCTATTTTCGGATTTTTCTGCACTGCAGCAGAAATCCTTCGTTTCCCGGAGATTGAATGGTTGGATCGTCACAATTTATGGACATGAGCTTCGCAGCATCTGTGCCTACATTCTGAACGGTGGAGATCGGTTTTTGAGTTCCGGAGGTAGGGATTTCGTGGCCAGAACAGTAGCGTTTTTTGGGTGATCTTTTCTCAACTTTGTCTTTTCGTTGTCATACATCTTGATATGCTTTGTTTCCAAGTGTATGATGTTTTTGGTATGCCTCTAGTATATCTAGAGAAGACTTTGTATTACTCTCTTCTTGGTGGTAGTGGATTACGCGACCAAAGTGTATCATGGTTTTTACCCTCTCGTTTTAGGGGTTTTCCACGCAAAATATCGTTGTCTCGTGTGTTGTTTAATTACTTGCATTTTTAAGTTATTTGGGGCTGATTTGAAGTTGCATTTGTATGCCCTATTTGTTTCCTTCCTCACATGTTCATTCAAGTAGGGAAATTTTTGTCAAACGAAGGTTAATTCCGCAATTTATTATACCGTTGTGGCGCCCTGTTTTTCCATCAGATTGGTATCAGAGCTTTAGGTTCTATTTATTGGATTGAACTTGTTTGAACGATGGAAGCTAATACAAGTAGGATGATAAATTTAAATTGTTCAAATTATCATGTTTGGAAAGGGAAGATGGAAGATCTTCTTTATGTGAAAGATTATTACTTAACTGTGTTTACTACCGATAAACCCGGTGATAAAACACTTCCGGAATGGAATATTTTACATAGACAGGTTTGTGGGTATATTAGGCAATGGGTTGATGATAATGTTTTGAACCATATCAGTGGGGAGACCAATGCTCGTACGTTGTGGAACACACTAGAACAATTATATGCTCGAAAGACTAGGAATAATAAATTGTTCTTGATTAAGCAGATGATGAGTTTAATGTACCATGATGAAACTCCCGTCACTGATCATTTGAATGCATTTCAAGGAATTATTAATCAGCTTGCAGGTATGGGAGTCAAATTTGAAGACGAGATTCAAGGTTTATGGCTCCTTGGCACTTTACCGAATTCTTGGGAGACTTTTAGGACATCTTTGTCCAACTCCGCACCCGACGGTGTTATCACCATGGAATTGGCTAAAGGCTGTGTTCTAAATGAAGAGATGATAAGAAAGTCACAAGGTTCCTCTTCACAATCAGATGTCTTTGTCACAGAAAGACGGGGGAGAAGTCAAAGTAAAGGTCCGAGTAATAGAGATAAACATCATAGCAGCTCCAAAGGCAAATCTGTTGGATTTGAATGCTTTCATTGTGGTAAAAAGGGGCATACAATACGGTATTGCAGACAGTTGAAGAAAGAGAAGAGAATGGGCAACCACAACAATCAAAAGAATAATAACATGATAGATGATGGGGGTAATGACAATGCTAATGCTGATGTGAATGCTACTACCGAAGACTTCTTTGTTTGTTGTGATGATGATATGGTAAACCTTGCACATGTGATTCGAGTTGGGTTATTGACAGTGGAGCTTCGTGTCATGTTACATCACGAAAAGATTATTATTCGTCATACACTACAGGTGATTTTGGTGATGTCAAGATGGGTAATAATTGGGAAAGTATGCTTAAAGTTTGATACTGGAATGGAGTTGGTTTTACATAATGTAAAACATGTTCCAGATATGAGATTAAATTTGATTTCTACAGGCTTACTTGATGATGACGGTTACAACAACTTCTTTGGTAATGGTTTATGGAAACTCACTCGAGGTTCTTTGATCGTGGCAAGAGGTAAAAGATTCTTTGTATTTAGCACATCCGAAGATCTCCAAAAGCATTATTGTTAATGCAGTAGAGAATGCTGACATGACTGATCTATGGCACAAGAGACTTGGTCATATGAGTGAAAAAGGCATGGTCTTGTTGTCAAAGAAGAAAGTGTTATCCGGTGTGCATGATATACACTTGAAGAAGTGTTCTCACTGTCTAGCAGGTAAACAGAACAAAGTGTCATTCAAAATTCATCCTCCTTCAAGGAAAGAAGGTATACTTGATCTAGTTCATTCTGATGTTTGTGGTCCTATGAAGACTAAGACGCTTGGTGGATGCTCGTATTTTGCCACATTCATCAATGATCATTCAAGAAAGGTTTGGGTTTATACTTTGAAGTCTAAAGATCAAGTATTGGGCGTGTTTAAGCAATTTCATGCCTCAGTTGAGAGACAAACTGGGAGAAGCTCAAGTGTATTCGGACAGATAATGGTGGTGAATACATAGGGCCATTTGATGCTTACTGTAGAGAGCATGGTATTCGGCACCAAAAGACTCCTCTGAAGACACCGCACTTGAATGGCTCAGCAGAGCGGATGAACAGAACATTAATGGAGCGAGTCAGATGCTTACTTTCTCATGCAGGGTTGTCGAATACATTTTGGGGTGAAGCTTTGAATACGGCGGTACATGTTAGTAATCTAACTCCTTGTGTTCCTTTCTCCTTTGATGTTCCTGACAAGGTTTGGAGTGGCAAAGACGTTTCTCACCATCACTTACGGGTCTTTGGATGCAAGGCATTTGTGCACATTCCCAAAGATAAAAGGTCAAAGCTTGATGTGAAGACTAAGCCATGTGTATTCCTTAGGTATGGCCAAGATGAGTTCGACTACAAGTTATATGATCCCATTCATAAGAAGCTTGTACGAAGCCAAGATGTTGTATTTGTTGAAGATCAAATCCTAAAGGATGTTGAGAAGACAGAGACAGTTCCTCAACATAATGATGATTTTACTGATTTGGATCCAGTTCCTCCTCGACGTGTTGAGTCACTTGATGGAGATGATGTTGCTATTGATGACCACGGTACTGATGATGTTGATGCTCCAGAGTTACCAGTACCAGATATGCCACCATTTGTTCCACTCAGACGGTCTACGAGAGTTTGTCATCCTCCCACACGATATTCTACTGGTGAGTATGTTTTACTTACTGATGAAGGGGAGCCAGAGTGTTATGCAGAAGTCATGGAAGATGAGAACAAAAAGGAGTGGGTTGAAGCTATGCAAGATGAGATGAATTCCTTGTATAAGAACAACACATTTGAATTGGTGAAGTTGCCTAAAGGCAAGAAAGCTTTGAAGAACAGGTGGGTTTACAAGGTGAAGACTGAAGAGTTTACTTCACAACCCATATATAAAGCTAGATTGGTGGTCATAGGATTCAGTCAGAGAAAAGGGATCGATTTTGATGAGATTTTCTCTCCAGTCGTGAAGATGTGTTCTATACGTGTTGTTCTTGGTTTAGCGGCCAACCTTGATCTTGAGGTTGAGCAAATGGATGTTAAGACAGCTTTCCTTCATGGTGACTTGGATAAATAAATCTACATGGAGCAGCCTGAAGGTTTTCAGGTTAAAGGCAAAGAAGACTATGTGTGTAGACTTCAGAAAAGTCTATATGGGTTGAAGCAAGCACCTAGGCAGTGGTACAAAAAGTTTGAGTCTGTTATGGGTGATTAAGGCTACCGATAGACTGCTTTAGATCACCGTGTTTTCTTCCAGAGGTTTAGTGATAATGATTTCATCATTTTATTGCTTTATGTTGATGACATGCTTATTGTTGGCAAGAATGCATGAAGAATTGCCGAGTTGAAGCAACAATTAAGCAAGTCTTTTGCTATGAAAGACTTGGGGCCAGCAAAACAGATTCTTGGTGTAAGGATCACTCGAGATAGAGCTGCCAAGAAGTTGCACATGTCACAAGAGCGATACATTGAGAAGGTGCTTAGCAGATTCAACATGGATAAAGCTAAAGTGGTTGTTTCTCCTCTTCCTACCCACTTTAAGCTCACAGATAAAGATTGCCCTTCTACAAAGAGGGAGATTGAAGATATGGATAGAGTTCCATATGCCTCAGCCGTTGGAAGCTTGATGTATGCAATGGTATGTACAAGGCCTGATATAGCACATGCAGTAGGTGTTGTGAGCCGTTTTCAGTCCAATCCTGGTAAGAGGCATCGGGAAGCAGTTAAGTGGATTCTTAGATATCTATGGGGTACTTCCAAATTGGGTATCACATTTAGAAATGAAAAGCCAATGCTTGTGGGGTATACATATTTGGATATGGCAGGGGGAGCTGTGTCATGGCAATCACGATTGCAAAAGTGTGTTGTTTTGTCAACAACAGAGGCTGAGTATTTGGCGGCAACAGAAACATGCAAAGAACTATTGTGGTTGAAGAAGCTTATGCTAGAGCTTGGATTCAAGCAAGAGCGCTATGTGGTTCTTTGTGATAATCAAAGTGCTATTCACCTTGCTAAGAATTCTATGTTTCACAAGAGAACAAAACATATTGATGTGCGGTATCATTGGATTAGAGATGCTCTTGAAGATGGGTTGTTTGAACTTGATAAAGTTCATACCGATGATAATAGTTCCGATATGTTGACCAAGGTACTAGCAAGGGAAAAGCTCAAAAGATGTTGCTTGATCGCCGGGATGGCGAACTCTTCCTCATAAGTCAAAAGGGGGGGATTTGTTGGGTTTTTCTCATTTTGACCCAATGAGGAAGCTCACTTGCTAAAGCCCATTACCAAGACTTTTAGGGTTTTTAAGTTATTTTTGAGGAGTTAAATAAAGGGTCCAGCCACCATTTATAATATACAAGAGAGAGCTAAAAAGTAGAGAAGAAAAGAGAGAAAGAAATCATTTAGCTATTTTCGGGTTTTTCTGCACTGCAGCAGAAATCCTTCATTTCCAGGAGATTGAATGGTCGGATTGTCACGATTTTTGGACGGGAGCTTCGGAGCATCTGTGCCTACATTCGGAACGGTGGAGATCGGTTTTTGAGGTCCGGAGGTCGGGATTTCGTGGCCAGAACAGTAGCGTTTTTTGGGTGATGTTTTCTCAACTTTGTTCTTTTCGTTGCCATACATCTTGATGTGCTTTGTTTCCAAGTGTATGATGTTTTCGGTATGCCTCTAGTATATCTAGAGAAGACGTTGTATTACTCTCTTTTTGGTGGTACTGGATTAAGCGACCAAAGTGGTCACGTGGTTTTTACCCTCTCATTTTAGGGGTTTTCCACGCAAAAATATCGCTATCTCGTGTGTTGTTTGATTACTTGCATTTTTAAGTTATTTGGGGCTGATTTGAAGTTGCATTTGTATGCCCTATTTGTTTGCTTCCTTACATGTTCATTCAAGTAGGAAAATTTTTGTCAAACGAAGGTTAATTCCGCAATTTAGTATACCGTTGTGACACATTGATTTCCCATCATCATAATGACGACGACGATGATGATGATGATGATGATGATGATGATGATAATAATAATAATAATAATAATAACAACAACAACAACAACAACAACAACAACAACAACAACAACAACAACAACAATAATAATAATAATAATAATAATAAATTTAAAAGTTATTAATAATCATTTTCTGTTTAGGTGATTTATACATAAAATTAGTTAGAATAAAATATGTGAATTCAATTTTCATGCATTTCAATCACATTAACAACATATGAACAACAATCATACACAATCTATTGAATGGTTAAGAGAGAAAATATTACATTGAGTTTTTTTGGCTTTCTTGCAAAGCAATCTTCTTCTCTCTCTACTGTTCTAATCGTATGTGTATGTGTAATCTGAGATTTCTAGCAGCTCCTACAAACAGAACCATACACTTCTATTTATACACAATACACAAGTATTGTGTATTTACACATATAACCCCTAATCTATTGAGTATTTACAATTATATACAATATAATTGTTTCATCTCTATTATTTATTCTCAACATTCTCCCCCTTAGAGATGAACACAATTATTAAAAGTAATATTCATTTCAGCTCTACAAATATTGTCCCTAACAATCTCCCCCTTAGAGATGAAATCAATTTTCTGATAAAAGATCATTTCAGGGACTTTTTGTGAATATTCTTCTTTTCTCTGATCTCTGAATCTTCTTCTTTTCTTTATTTGTCTCTCACTGATCTTCACATCTCTTCTTCTCTGATCTTCTCTTTTCTTGTATTTTCTTGTAAGTACACTCCCCCTTGAATCATGAATAGCTTTTTAATTCTCTCCCTTGATCAATTCTATTGATATGATGTAGCAATTGTCTTCAGTTGACTTCAATTTACTCAATTGTTGTCTCTGAACTTTAGTTTTTCTCTCCCTCATGATGATCATAAGAATTATTAAAATCATGCAAAATCTTCAGAGACATTAATTCATTGAAGTTTACAGTAGCAGAAATACAACAACAATTACAATTTCCAAATATTACAAATTGACTTTCTCCCCCTCAAACTGATATCCTCTCCCCCTATACAAAACAAATTTATCTCACTCCCCTTCAAAATGATACTTTTGATTTACAGAACAAAACAAAGCTTTTCAACTTTGGGGAAAATGAAACACATTCATTTGTGAAATAACGAGTCCAGGTCCACATAGGATTCCTGTTTGCTCAATAGACATAATCTATGTGACCTACTTTCAGCGTTGGCGTGATGTTAACACTGGTAGGATTTCCAAATAGTCATCGTGAAATCTTTGAACATGAAAGAATCACTCTTATTTATTCCGGCTTAGTCACTTTGGACTAGCAGTTTATAGTCACGCAGACTGTTAGACTCGATGTGTCCTAAAAATGTATAATATCAACTCTAGACACAATGTGCATCAAATGAAGTTGGAGACCGGAGTAACTGTCTTCCTTGTTTCAATATCAATAATATCCAAATGATATATGGATAGAAATGTGGTATAACTCCGTGATTACTGAAACAGAAATCTTTTGAGAGATAACTGAGTAGTTGGTGGGGTTAAGTGCATGCGTCACTGGGTTCATGACGTCTTTTTCAATGTCAAGTCGCCTAGGGCTTGATAGATTATGTGGTTTACCCAGCCAACACAGTTTAGGTAGGATTTACTTTTCTTTTAATCCTTTCTCAACTCTCAACACTCAGCATTTTTCAACTAAGCTCCCTCCGACTCACTTTTTCTTTAAATTCAGTCAGCTTTATAAGAAAAGCATGATCAGATGCACCACCATCTCCTGTCAATGTATCCCTCTCATTAACATTTTACCTCTACTTGACCCTGTCAGTATCCTGTGATAACTGACACTTTTCAACTAATAGACCTAAAGAACCCTCACCCACACAAACTATATATGGTTTGCTTCTTGGGTAGGTCTTCCGGTTCTGGTTAGACCATAGAAGCGATATTAATGCCTATCACTCAGATTGGTGCATAATCGGAGTCAGCAGAAATATTTTCAGCTTTGAAGCTCATGGGATATCTTGAAATTCAGCACAGCACAGATGATCTAGGAGATGATATTCAGAATGAAATTTGAATGATAAGATAGGAGATATCAAAATGAAATGAAAAATCTGATACATGATACGAAATGAATCAGATTTTCATGAAAGAATTAGCACTTGGGAGAATATGAAAATGATTGGAAGAATTCAGAATACATAGGAGACAAAAGAAGAAAATCTCAGAAGAAATGAGATTATGAAAATCAAAGAGATTAGATCAATTAATCTCAATGATAGACTCAGAGAATCAGAAAAAATATTCTTTTCAGCTCAAAAATTATTTTATGTGTGTATCAAATATTTCATGAAAAATCACACACAGTTTTTGAAAAATGTCATCGTCAAAGTGCATCTGAAACTCCCCCTGGAAATAAGCACACACAGTTAGTCAACTCATAGAAATGAAATCAGGAGCAAAAAATTATAAAAATAAAACTCCCTCTTTATCAGTATAGTTTCAAAGTTGAATGCAGGGCAGGAATTCCAGAAAGATTCGTCGTTCAGAATCGGGTTTCAGTTTGGATTAACTGAAAGCCATTTGAATGGATTCTACTTGAAATAAGTAGATACCATTTCTTTAAAGTGCGGGTTCCAGTCTGTAATGACTTGGAAGCCATTCGAGAACTCAAGACCGAGTTCTGAACTGAGATGTACAGAATCCTTTTGGCTTTGAGAAGCGGGGCTTGATCTGAAGTAATTAAGAGCCTACGTTGAAATAAAGAACGGGTTCTTATCTGAAATGATAAGAAACCTATAACCTGCAAAATTTAAGATGTCTTTGGTATCCAAACAGATTTGGATCCAAACTTGTTAGCGCTCTTGGGTACCCATTTCAAAATGGGTTTTGGTACCCACTTGTACTTGGGTTTAGGTACCCATTGCAAGTTATAATTATCAGCTTCTCTTTCAAAAGCAGAAAACAAATTTCTTTGACTATTTGAGAATTTAATATCTGAGTGTCTAAAGAAACTTGACTTTGAATGATTAGAATTTTATGAACTCTTCTTTCTGAAAAACTGTCCGGTTCTAGCCTGTTTTTGGTAATACGTGGTTGTTTTCTTTGAAAAATGTTTTCTGATTAGTCGGACCAGTATTTCCAAAAACTTTAAAAACATTACGCTTTGAAGATTCACCTGTGTAAATCTTAACCGGAAGTTGTTCAATGATTTTGTCTTTGCCTTTATGTATCTTGAGAAGATACTTTAGTTTCAGATCTGAAGATGAATCAAACTTAGCAGAGTTAGTTAGATTCACTTCACTTTCAGAAGACAAACCAGAGTGATCAACATTGGATTTTAAACAAGCTGAAGGAATCTCAACCTTTGATTCTTTTGAAGAAGGAGAATCACTAATTTTTTTGGTAATGACCAAATAAGAATTTCTGTCATTATCAAATGATTGATAGTCAGTTTTAAAAGATTGTTCTTTGATTAAAAACATTTTTCTTTCATCTTCAAACAATTTAGATTTAGCTTTAAAATCTTGTTCTTTCAGTAAGAACTCATGTCTTTCTTTCTCAAGAGAATCTTTAGTTAAAGATAACTCTTTTTCAAGAGCAAAAAATTCTTCAGATTTGTTTAACATACAATTTTGATTAGTATCATTTGTCTTTGAAAGTAATTCTTCAAGATCTTTAAAATTACTATAAAGATCAGATCTTTCAGGCAAAAGATATTTGATTTGAGTTACAGTCTGAAAATTTTCTTGTTTCAGCTCATCAAGTTCTTTAAGTAATTCAGATATTTTCAAATGATGAGCACAACTCTCAGAGTTTTGTTTTTCTTTTAAGCTCTGAATTTCTTCGTTCAGTATTTGTACGTCACGTAACGCCAAATGTTTATCAGTATTTAACTGAACGAGAATGTCATAATTGTTCTTACGAATCTTTTCAGATTCAGTAAGTTTGACAATCAACTCAGACTTTGAAAATTGTTCAAATGCCATTTTGAATTGCTTGAAATTGAATCTTCCAAGATCTTTTATGGAAAAACTGAGTGAATTCTGATAAAACTTTGAAAAACTATTTCTGTAAATGATAACTTGTGAAAAATCAGCTCTGAACTGACTTTTTGACGTTGAAATTTCAGCTTTTCTACAGAAAAATGCCCGTAACTTTTTTCTGGAGTGGAATTGGGCCTTGAACATTTACCGAACCGGCTATGCCGGTTCTAGAAATGTAGATCTCTTTTCACGTAACGCTAAATGTTTATCAGTATTTAACTGAACAAGAATGTCGTAATTGTTCTTACGAATCTTTTCAGATTCAATAAGTTTAACAATCAGCTCAGACTTTGAAAATTGTTCAAACTCCATTATGAATTGCAGAAAAATGAACTTCCAGGATCTTTTATGGACTTATGAAAATTTGAATGAATCTTGATTGAAGAAAAATGAATCTTGAATGATTAATTTGTTAAAAATGAACTCTAATTTGACTTTTTTGACGTTGAAATTTTAGATTTTCTGCAGAAAAATGCCCGTAACTTTTTTCTGGAGTGGAATTGGGCCTCGAAAATTTACTGAACCGGCCCGGTTCAAGAAATGTAGATCTCTTTTCAAGCTTCGATTTGACGTATGGTAGGCCTTCTAACGATGTTCCAGTCAAAAGTTATGACCAATTTAAGCAGCTAAGGTCAAACAGTCAATAGTATGATGAAACTCGAATGAATAAGGACTCAACTTGAATGAAGAGTAATGAAACTCGAATGATAAAGAATGAAACTCGGATGGTTAAGTGTGAAACTCGATTGAAGAATGAAACTCGAATAAGCTTGATGAAACTCGAATGATGAAGCTTGAAACTCGATTAATGAAGCTTGAAACTCGATTAATGAAGCATAAAACTCGATTAATAAAGTATAAAACTCGATTAATGAAACATAAAACTCGATTAATGAAGTATAAAACTCGAACAAAACACTAAGGAAACTTGATGAAAGAGTTATAAAACTCGATTGATACTTATGTTTTCTCGGGTGATAGGTTTATAAAACTCGAATGAAACACAAACAAACTCGATTAACAACTTCATAAAACTCGATTGAAGCATTGATTGTACCTTTGCCCTAGTTTCAACAGAATATTTCAAAAATCAACTTCAAAAATTCAATTTTCAACAAAAATCCACAAATTGATTCCAGATTAAAATCGAATGTTCGTTTTTAACACAGAAACACTTTTTGTGAAACAACTTTGCCTAATTTCGGATCAAAAGTCCAAAAAATAATCAAAAACTTCAAGAACACAAACTTTTTCAAAAAAATCCGAAAATTATCAATTAAGATTTGTGTGTTTTGATTTATGATCTGAAACATATATCAACAGATTCGATTCCAAAGCTCCTCATTCGATTCCAGAATCAAGACATTTCATCCACAAAATAAAAAACCATTGAAGATTCTGTGATTTTCGTAAAAAATTATGAATGAAACAGTACTCAACTTTTTCAAAATCAGAATCAAAATTCAATCAATTTCTGTCATATTTGGCTCTGATACCAATTGTGAATTCAATTTTCATGCATTTCAATCACATTAACAACATATGAACAACAATCATACACAATCTATTGAATGATTAAGAGAGAAAATATTACATTAAGTTTTTTTTTGCTTTCTTGCAAAGCAATCTTCTTCTCTCTCTACTGTTCTAATCGTATGTGTATGTGTAATCTGAGATTTCTAGTAGCTCCTACAAACAGAACCATACACTTCTATTTATACACAATATACAAGTATTGTGTATTTACACATACAACCCCTAATTTATTGAGTATTTACAATTATATATAATATATTATTGTTTCATCTCTATTATTTATTCTCAACAAAATATATCAAATATCATTAAAATTAAAAGTTAGAATAAACCTAAATCTAATATTAATTATTAATTTGATATTTGTTTGGTTAAGCAAAAATTTTATTAAAATTATCTGTATAATACACGAGTTAATAATCTAGCATGGGTAATATAAACTAGTATATAGACAAATTTCGACATCTCATCTAGGGCTCTAGGCTTTCTACTTTAGTAACAAAGATTTGGCCCATGACATTAAATAACTGACAAATATTCTAATAAATTTGGATTTTTCGAAAGATATAAATAATAAAAATAAAAATGGCATGGTAAAATAATTTGAGTTTCCTTCACGGGATACCATATAATTATTCGCACATGCTCTTCTTTGAATTAACGAGTAACGACATTTCTTGTAGGTACCCCCTCCCCTCCCCTCCCCCATTAATAAAAATAAAAATGGCATGGATTTTTGAATTAACGGGATACCATATTATTATTCCATAATGGCATGGATTTTTGATTAAAAGTCTCACCATTAATTAATACAGATTTAATTGATGTCTTTTTGTGTCTAACTATAACAACTAGTTTATAACTCACGTATTACGTGGGTATTTTTAATTAGATTTATTTATATAAAATGTATATGAGTAAAAATAAAAACATACAAAAATAATAATTGTGTTTATTTTTTATTATTTACATATTAAAAAATAAAGTATATTTTTATCTTTTTTAAAAATATTAAATTGTATTTATCTTTTATTTTTTATAAGTTGTAATTATCTTTTTGGTGAACGTAGAGGTGAAACGTGACATTTGATGTTTTCCTTTATTATACATAACAATAATAATAATTTCCACAACTAATTCAAATTATTACATTTGGATCTAATTATGATTATTATGGATAATAACGATAGATATTTATTTTAGGTAAACATTAATTTTAAATGTTACAAAATCTAATCTATTACTAATTAATTAATGAAAAAAATAGAGTCAAAATTTAATGCAATTAAGTTAAGGTGTTAAATTTGGAAAAATAGGTGGAAAAACAAAATTTTATTGTATTGTAGAAGTAACATGTGACATGAATTGCTTTGTTTTATTATAATATATAGGTTAATCAACCTATGTATTACATGTGTTGATTTAGAAAATACATATTTTTTTTATATTTTAATAAATTATAATAAAATTTATATATAATTAAAATAAAAAAATTGAAAGCTAGTTAAATTAAAGATAAAAAAAATACTTAATTGTTTGATATTAAATAAAAAATATTATTATATTGTATTATTAAAAACAGATAATATGTGTTTGCAAAAAATGTTTCTTTTAATTTTTATTAACTTCAAATATGAAATATCAATGTAAGAAACAAAAAACTTCAATTATGTGAATGTGTATATATTTTGAAAATGATAAAATATAAAAATGGAATATCTGAAAATCAACAATCAAAATTTATCATATTCACAATTGAAGTTTTATCAATTAAATTTTAAATCTTGTTAGCAAAATAATTAACAAAATTTTTTAACTTTATTTACTACACTTCTACATTTAAATCTAAATTTTTACATTTGAATTTAACTATGATCATTAAGGATAATAATGACACATATTTATTTTAGGTAAATATTAATTCATTAATGAAAAAATTAAAATCAAAATTTAATGTAATTAAGTTAAGATAGTAAATTTGGAAAATGAATTAAAAAGATGGCATATGTATAATTATTGATTTTAATTAAGGGTATAAGAGACATTTCATAAATAATTATGAGTTATCATTAATCTGGACCATTGATTTCTTTCCATCCAATGGTCCAGAATCTCCAAATGGTATTCTTATTATATATAATATAGATTCTACTCGTAAACCAACAAATCCAAAAATATTATGCGCTAAAACCACTTGGATATCTCCCAAAAAGTATATATCTAATTGACGATGTCAATTAACAATGTTATGATGAATAATGATGAAATAACTAATGTCTTTATCAACAATCCTACTAATGTATAAATACAAATAAAATAAATGATTGGAATTTTCGTGTGTCTTTTCTAAAATCCAATATATATATATATATATATATATATATATATATATATATATATATATATATATATATATATATATATATATAGAGGGAAGTTCAATTGAGAACTTTTATGCATCGAGGTACAAAAGAACCTATATCATCTATTAGATCAAAAAATTGTATGGATTAGATTGATGGCAAAAGGGTAAATAGTTGGATAATTTTATGCATCTTGTGCATTATGAAAACAAACAAGGAAGGGCATTTTGGGGAATGTGCATACCTCATTAAATTTAATATTTCAACAAATAATCAAATAATAAATGTTAAATAAATTCAATTGATACATTTCCAAACTCAACAAAAATTACACAAATTCAAAAAAGATGATGGAGATCGATGCATTTCATCGTTAACCATGTTTATCTATGCATCGTGTTCAAAAAAGACGCATTTAACAAAAAAAAATACACAAATTCATTTATGCATCGTGTTCGTCGTTCATATTCTTAATTCATCTATGCATTGTGTTCAACTTGTTCATCATTCATCTATGCATCGTCATTGTTCATCATCCATTTATGCATCATCATTTTTTGTTGTTCATCGTTCATCATCTATGCATCGTCATTGCTCATCTTCTATCTATGCATCATCATTATACATCGTTCTTCATCCATCTATGCATCGTTTTTTCATATTTATCATCGGTTGCATCTCTTGTTCATGTTCATCATTATCGTTGTTCATCGTTAATCTTCGTCTTCAAATCATCATCACTATGAAAATTATGAAGAACACAATTAGAGAGAAATGAAGAAAGAGAGAGATAGAGAGAAATGGGGAGAAAAATGTGGAATGTAGTTAATATGAGATTTTAATTCAAAATGTAACTCCTAATTATCTTTTAATGATATTTAAAAATTAATTAATTTCGTGTATTTAATTTTCCCAAAATGTCCTTTGTGCACCCTTGTTAGATTATTCGATGCACAAAAGTGCCCCGAGGTGCCCCGATGCATAAAAGTTCTCATTTGAACCTCAATCTATATATATATATATATATATATATATATATATATATATATATATATATATATATATATATATATATATATATATATATATATATATATATATATATACTAAGGATCTTTTGTGAACACTTTATTCGTTGTGAACATTGTGAACAACCATAAAATAGCTTTTGAATCTTATGAATCTTGTTGAAAATACTACCGAACCCTTCTATTAACTCATTAATCTTATTGGATCCTATGGATTTTATTGAATCCAATTAATTTGTCGAATCTCATGAATCTTGTTGAATCTTATGCATCTTGTGCATCTTGTTATAAAAACTACGTACTATGAACCTTTTGAATGTTCTGAATCTTAAATAGACACTTCTATGAACCTTTTGAATCATATGAATCGTATTACAAACACTTGTTGATATATATGAATGATTATATGTATTTTTTTTATTTGTTCACAACGTTCACAACGAATAACTTGTTCACAATGGATCACATCTATATATATATATATATATATATATATATATATATATATATATATATATATATATATATATATATATATATATATATATATATATATATATATTCAAGTAAGTACCACCTCTAATGCAGCGTACCAGAAGGTACCACCCTTAAAAGTAATTTTTTTGAAATTTTTTTGAGAGTTGATAGAGACACCCAACTCTATATAATTAATTATTAGTTTATCCTCTCTCTCTTTAATTATCACATAGAAATAATTAAAAATGCTTGTTCATTTGATGATCACTCACTAATATGTAACTTTATTTTTTATTTTTCTATATTTAAGAGTATACATCATTAATTGTTTAATTATTATATATTTACTTATATATTAAACTAAAAAAAATTATATATTAAGTATTTTATATTTTATAATTAAAAAGTTAACATGCGTTTTTTTATTGTTTTGATATATTCATCGGCCTTTTACATCATCAAATATTTTATATTGTTTTGATATACACATCGGCTTTTACATTTAATTTATTTATTAAATTAAAAATCAAATCAAGAGTTCAGCAATGGAATGTAATATGTAAACATAAAATTGATAAAAAAAAAAAATTATTCATAGTTGACTTCCACAAATTCAAAAACATAAAATTTAGTCATCCTCTAGATTTATACGAGCACTGTTTTTAGGTTTGAGTTGCTTGTATAATTCTAAACGTGACTTATACATGTGTTCCCATCCAACAGCTAACGAGTTTTTGTGACGGCTCCATATAGCGTTAATAGTCGGCATCGGGTATTCTCCATCTAAGCGCACCATTACATAATGATTGTCATTTACATGTGCAATCGTAAAAACCCGATTAAGTGAGATCTCTTCAGGACCTTTCCAGAGAGGAAAAAAAGTGCTACAGCCTCCATGCGTTAAATGGTGAAGGATCACCCTGAACCTGTTAGCTATCAATATACCGCTCTCAGGCATAATCATCCATTTTGGCGGTAGTGTTGGGCCGTCCGACCACTCCAATGAAGTGTGTATTTCCTTTATTCCATATAAAACTTTACTATAGTACTCGTAAGAACTCAACAATTCATCTAGTAATTGTTGACGAACATAGGGCCACTGATCTTCTGTATACCCAAGACAAACAGTTATTGAACGGAAGCCGCAATTTCCATCACCTATTACATCTTGAATACGAGTGATGTAAGGATGAAAAATTTCAGGAATTTGATCCAATAGTGGTGGCTCCTCATTTAAGTCCATAAAGAATGAACTATTCCTTGTCGGTTCTTCATTTAAGTCCATAAAGAATGAACTACTCCTTGCCGGTTCCTCATACTGATTAAAGTATTGTCATTAAGGTCAAATGTTTATTATTTAATTATCAATTGTAAAAAAAATAATTAGATGATACCTGCAGTGTTTGTTCCTGATTTAGATCTACCACATATGAACTATGTCGTGTTGGCTCCACATTTAGATGACGAACACTCTTTTCAGTTTGATGACGAACACTCTTTTTTAGTTGGCCGCCCGCGGGTATTTTTCTTAACCGATGGTTCCCCAATCAAAATTTTTGATGGATGTATTATCCCCCTCAACTTTCTTAAAAAACTGAATTTTCCATGATCCGGTTGATTGCTAAAGACTTTTTTAAATCTTTGCATATAATAGTCACAATTAATATCACCATATTCCATCAATACAGAAGGCGACAAATCAAGCTTTCTCCAAAAAGCATCAACTGGATCTAAAGGAATAGGTAAACCTACAATTAAAAAGAAAATAAATATCATTAAATGATTAGAAATATTTAAATATCAATTCAATCTTAGTAAAGAAAACACTACCTGCACTAACATACATCACAAGTTTATGAGCACACGATAACCCAAAACTTGTCTGCAGTTGACAACCACAATTTTCAGGAGTCAACATCAAACCTTTTGACCGATTATACTCTTCTAAAATTTTATCCATGGCATGCTCCGAAACAAAACCTTGCATCTGTTGGAATATCGGCTTGTTAAATCTGGGTTTACGGATGATTTTGCATCTTTCTAGACTCTCTTTGATAGCAGTGTCTTGTGACTGTACAATTTTTTTAATAACGTATATGAATCGGTCCAAGTCAGATTTTCCGGATTCCAAGTACTTTTTTAGCTTTGAATGTTGGCTCTTAGCTCTATTTGTAGTTGAATTTCCAAAATTAATTGTACAGTCAGTCCACACCGACACAAATTTTTCCGCATACTTGTTCAGCCAAACTTTACAAAGGTAACCAAACACAGCTACAAGATGTATTGAAAGAAAACTCAAATTAGTATAATTGAACAAATAAAGAAAACTCAAATTAGTATAAACTTTACAAAGGTAACCAAACTGAAGATCTGCATAGTTTTGCATGTATGCATTCTACGATGGAGATTCAACTAATTTTTTCCACTTTCTTAAAAGAACTCCAAATCCGGTGTGATTTGATGCGTGGCCTGCAATGCTTGAATATATCATTAAATATATGTCACCTACAAAGTAAATGGTTACTTTGTGGAAATACTTCTTCACACGCTTTCATCAACGCTAATTCTCTATCGGTGACAATAACACGAGGGCAAAATGACGCACTAATAGTCAATTTTAGGCAATTCAACGCCCACATATAGTTGCATGTCTTTTCATTACGCATGAATGCGAAAGCTATGGAAAACGTCTTATTTGTAGAAGTAACACCAACTATTTCTAGAAAAGGCAACTTATACTTGTTGGTGTTATACGTACAATCCATCAACACCACATGTGGAAATGCTTGCCACATGCTTAATGATCTTGGATGCATGAAAAATAATTCTTCTAACTCGTTAGTATCGTCATTTAAACGATACTCAAAATCGTACCCTTTACTTTGCAAAACGTGCATCACGTTTTGCACCGGGGTTCTACCTTATTGCTCAGACATCCGAAATTTACGTTGAGCATTGTATATAGTTCTCAATGAAGAAACATTGTTTGGATTTTGATCCTTTAGTGTTAACAAAATATCTCGTGGTTTCACATTCAGCTTTGTCAAATCTTGCACCAAATGAGTTTCATTTTCAGACAATCTCATCATATGCAAATGACCCTCCATAAACATTGTTGGTTCATGATTGTGTTCATCACGTATGACCCTTAAGGTCCAAACATCATGCCCCTTCAGATACTTTCCTATCAATTCGAACGGACAATTGATTTTCTTTGATTCTGCATCTTTACTTTTGGCTACACCACCACGATCACAACCAAGAACAATTTTAGAGATGTAGCCAATACGATTTGACCTTGACCGTCTAGTGACAATAACGAAACCTTGAGCACGCGCCACATTTTGTCATTAAATCTTCACGAGAACTAAAAGCCTAAAAATGAGAAAAACTTCATGTTCAAAAAATCGATAAATAAACTAGTTACTTACACACATATAAATAATCAATATTCTAAAAACCTAAATTTTAAAAATAATGAATATAAATATAGATACAAAATGCATATAGCATGAGTTATTAAAATTATGAATTTAATACTAATTACGTGGGTAAGTAAAAGAACATAATATTTAGATAAAAAGAATATTTTGACTAATACTAATTAATTTAATATTAATTACGTGAGTTATTAAACTTATTAAGTTAATACTAATACTAATGATTATTTAAAAGACAACCCTATTTAAAAACATAATATTTAAATAAAAAGAATAAATAGTTAAAATTTTAATTGTGAACAACTTGTAAAATATAACTAAATATAAAATGTTACGATTCAATGAACTAATAAACAGTAATTAAATATCTATCAAATTTTCTAATTATATCCTTTTTTCTAAAGTAAATATACTAAAAATTAACAAAGCATTAAAAAGGAGAACACACAGAAAATAAAAAGATATTACCTCACCACGGTGGTTCTTGGCGGTCGGTTTTTCCAAGTAGTGGTGATTGTTGGCGATGGGTTTTTCCAAGTGGTTTGGTGGTGGTTTTTGTCTTTTTGACGGTGGTGTTTGGTGGTGTTGTTGGAGGTGGGTTTAAATAGATTTATATGAATATTTACATATGTATATGTAATTAGTAAATTAAACTTGGTTCAATTTTCTATGTCTTGACTCAAGGAGTTGGACCAAATTTAATATGGTTCAAATTTTTATGTTTTGACTCTACAAGTTTGTGCAATATTGAACTTTTACCCAATTAAACATGATTATCATTATAGGGAAGAGTTTTTTGATCCATAGAGTAAGGTGTATAAATCAATTGCCATTTTTTTTCATGAACATGTTCTAATTAACATTACACAGATCATATGTAAATTTCACGCAAATCCGAACACTCTAAGTGCATGAAAACGCGCATCACATAAATGCACGTTCACATGTCTTCAAAATTATGTAAATGTGTGTTCACATCATTTTTTAGGAGCTAAGAGATGTGAATGTATGTGAAATTTACATATGATCTTTATAATGTTTATTAAAAAATTTTAATTTTTTTTTTAAAGGTGGTATCTTCTGGTGCGCTGCATAATGGGTGGTACTCTCTCGAACCATATATATATATATATATAAAGATCATATATATATATATATGTGTGTATATATATATATGTATATATATATATATATATATATATATATATATATATATATATATATATATATATATATATATATATATATATATATATATATATATATATATATATATATATATATATATATATATATATATAGGGTTAGGTTCTATGGGGCACCTGTGTGCATCGTGCAACTTAGGAACCCATATACACCGTTAGATCTAGAAAATGAATGTCTAAGATTACAATGGCAAAAGGGTAATAAAGATGAAATTTGTGAACGCATTATGATGCACGATTTACATATTAGATGTGCATAAGGGTATTTTCGGAAAAAATAATATATCAAATCAACTCAAAATTAAATTTATATTCATTGAATATTTAATTCAATAATCAAGTATTAAATGCTAATAAATTTATAAAATGCACTTCTAAAATTAAAAAATTCCAATTGAACAAAAATTCAACATGATGCTTCATCATCTTCATTGACTGTGCATCTTCGTATTTATCTTTCCCAGGTTATGCATCATCGTGTTCATATGGAGCACCAGGTTATGCATCATCGTGTTCATACTGTGCATCTTCGTATTCGTCTTCTTCACATCGTATACGTTCATAGGTTCATGAGTTCAACGTGATGCATCATTTTCATCTTCATCTCATCATCGTCTTCTCAAACTCGTCGGTCGATTGTGTGTGTGTGTGTGAGAGAGAAAGAGAGAGAGAGAGAATAATATATGGAGAATGGTTAATGAGATTGATTTAGTTTCCTATTTTAATCCTAATCTATTAATTAAAAGAATAATTAATTTTTTCAAATAAAATATTCCAATATTACCCTTATTGCATCATTTGTAAACAAGCAATGCATTTTTGGTTCCCATTTGGTTCCCGATGCATATGGTGCCCCATAGAACCTCAATCTATATATATATATATATATATATATATATATATATATATATATATATATATATATATATATATATATATATATATATATACACACACACACACACACACACTATACTAGTTTAACCCGTGTATTACACAGATAACTTAATAAATTTGTTTCTTAAATTTATATAAAGTTAAATTTTAAAAAATGATATTCAAACTTTTAATACTAATAATATTTAATATATTTTATCATAATTAATTTATGTACAAATCATTAAACAAAAAAACTAATCATTAATAACGTTTAAGTTTATTATTAGTATTGATTTATTATTATAATTATTAATCAAAAAAATCTTTTAAATATTGTTTGTTGTGATTTGGTGGGATTTAAGAATCTAATCATGATCTTATCTTAAAAGTAATTTAATTTGAAATTATTAATTTAACCTTAATACTAATTAACATGTGTCATTAGTAGAAGATGTCACTTGGCATCATAAGAAGATGACAAGTGTCAATTTAGTTACTCTTTTACTAGTATATACTAGTTTATTACCCGCGTATTACGTGGATATTTTTAATATCCATAAAATATAACAAATAAAAAGGTAAAGATATAAATATTATTTTTTAAACAAAAGTATATAAGATGATATTATTATTTATTATGATCTGTTAATTTTGTATATTTCTAAATATATATGAAAGAGTATTTTTTCTTATATATTTTTTTTAACTTTTATTATATTATCTTATAATTAATAAGTTAGTAGATTATTAGATTTTGTTTGATTTGATTTGATTTGAATTTATAAGTGGATTATATTAGATTTGGATAAATTTAATTAATAAGTTAGTAGAGTATTAGATTTTGTTTGATTTGATTTGATTTGAATTTAAAAGTGGATTATATTAGATTTGGATAGATTTGATTTAAATTTCTTTATTATCTTTAAAATATATAAATGCCACGTGTCGATTCATGGTGACGACACGTGGCTTCACCAGAAATGAGTATAGTTACTCTTTTAATAGTGTATATATATATATATATAGGGTGAGGATAAAATGAGGCCCGTGCTTAAAATGAGGACGGTAAGAACCAATGAAATTGCTAAAATTTGTGAATCAACCAATAGGATGCAAGGTGGCAAATTTGTAATTAATTAGAGTTTTATACCCCTTTTAAAACATCTAGAGGGTAATTTCGTCATTTGTGCACCATTATATTTTTAGCAAATATATGTTATTAATTAGGGAGGAATCAAATATATTTTCCATATAAACTTAGATTCATCTCTCGGTACCACCGTGGTTCACGACACCAACGATGATTCACAACGTCGTCGGTGTTTTACGACACCATCGACGATTCACATTTGATGCAAAATCTGTGGTTCACAGTTCACTTTTGTGATTCACGGCACCAACAATTTATCAAGACCATCAATGTGATCCACGATTCACAATCAGTATAAAAGCATGAGATTCACGACACCAAGGATATTCTGACGATTAACACTATGATTCATGATTCACAAGCAATACAAGAATGAGATTCATGACTCACTTATGTGATCACGCCACGAATGTTATACCCATGATTCGCGATTTATAATCTATATAATCATGAGATTTATGACTCACTTGTGTGATTTATGACACCAATGATTTACAAATGATTCACTGTGATTCATAATTTACTTAAATCAAATGTATACAATTTGACACACTTAATTTGACACAATATATAAATTCAAAATACAAAACGATACGAATTAAAACATTTGAGATTTAGGGGTTGAGGGGAGAGAGAGGGAGGGAGGGAGAGAGAGAGAGAGAGAGAGAGAGAGAGAGAGAGAGAGAGAGAGAGAGAGAGAGAGAGAGAGATGATTTTGTTAAGTGAGAAAAAATGAAAATCTAATTTGATTTTTTTTAGTTATTTATGGGTGATTGAAGTTTAAGATGAAAAAAATTAATTTTCTTGTCTTTTTAAAATTTAATTATAAATTACAAAAAGTCTAAGATACCCTTAAATTGATTAATTAATATTGATGACGTGGCATACTCTTATTGGTTCTTATTGTCTTCATTTTAAGGAGGGTCCTCATTTGATCCACTCCCTATATATATATAGACATATATAGATTTGGGTTCCACCAAAGCCTGCGTACCCAACGTACCCCTCATTATGCAAGTGTATTTTCGTAATAACAACGATCATTCACAACACTTATAAAATGATCATTCACAACCCCTATAAAATGATCATTCACAACACATAATTAATCATTCATAACACATAGTTGATCATTCACAGTACTTAATTGATCATTTACAACACTTATTTGATCATTCACAACATTTATTTGATCATTCACAAGAATTATTTGACTATTTACAATTCTAGTACACTTATTTGATCATTCACAACATTTATTTCACCATTCACAATTCTTCAACACTTATTTGATCATTCACAAAACTTATTTGATCATTCACAAGAATTATTTGACTATTTTCACTTCTTCTACACTTATTTGATCATTCACAAGAATTATTTGACCATTCACAGTATTTATTTGATCATTCACAACACTTATTTGATCATTCACATGAATTATTTGACCATTCACAGTATTTATTTGATCATTAACAATACTTTTTTGATCATTCACAACATTTGTAAAGTGACCATTCACAACACTTATTTGATCAATTAAGTGTTGTGAATAATCATTTTATAAGTATTGTGAATGATCATTTTATAATTTTTGTGAATGATTATTTTATAAATGTTGGTTCGTAGATTTCAGTAAGGATTTAAAATCCTATGATTTCTTAAATCATTCCTTCTTTGTTATTTAAAACACAGCCTTCCCCTTAGGATTTTAAATCTCAGCTATCTTGCATTTTTCAGATTAAAATTTTTTTCCTAAAAGATAATGCAGATTTTTTTGACAAAATACTAACAAACGGGAATGCTGCATAATGCAAATCATTTGACAAAATGCAAATCCCATAGAAAAAAATCTGCGAACCAAACACGCCCTAAGTGTTAAAGAATTGTGAATGGTCAAATAATTCTTGTGAATGATCAAATAAGTGTTGTGAATGATCAAATAATTATTGTGAATGGTCAAATAATGTTTGTTAATGATCAAATGTCTGTTGTGAATGATCAAATAAGTGTTGAAGAATTGTAAATGGTCAAATAGTTCTAGTGAGTGATCAAATATGTGTTGTGAATGATCAAATAAGTGTTGAATAATTGTGAATGATCAAATAATTCTTGTGAATGGTCAAATAAGTGTTGCGAATGATCATTTTATAAGTATTGTGAATGATCATTTTATAAGTGTTGTGAATGATCGCTGTTATTACGAATACACCCTTGGAGCTCAAAAAAAAGGAGGCGCTTATGATTTATTCCACTTTTGATCACAACCCTTGTTTTTTTAATCTTGTGGCTTTGAAAGGGTACCATTGTTACACTCAATTCTCATGGGTATTTTTTTGAACCACATACATACATACATACATACATATATATATACATACATAATACATACATAATACATACATACATACATATATATATATATATATATATATATATATATATATATATGTATGTATGTATATGTCCAAATAACAGATTAAAAATCATGTATTATATCGGTAGGTTCATAATTTTTTTTAAAAATATATATTTATAAAAAATATATCAAACAACAACAATAATAATTCATAGTATTTATAATCTATAAAGGGTTTAATATGAAAGAAACCAACATTTCATGTTTTTTGCGATTTTGTCTTTCCGTGTTATTTTTTATAAGAAGATTCTCAAGTTATTGTTTTCAATCCGGTTTTCGGAAAAGTTTTGTTTTTTTTCATAATCAACCATGATTTTTTCCACAAAAACCAACATGTTTTCATTATTTTTCTCCGAAAAGTCCACAAACTTAAAGACTTTTTTGAAAAAAATAAAAAAAATTCAAAAATCACAAACAAATATATTACTTAGGGATTTTATTGGTAAAAAATAACACGGAGGGACTAAACCGTAAAAACGTGAAAATATGTTGGTTTTGTTCATATTAAATATCAACAATAAACATTAAAAAAGATTTGGGTTCAAATGAGTACCACTAGTTTTGCGGAGTACCTGAGGTACCTTGCTTAAAACCATTTTTTTTAAAATTTTTTTTATAATCATGTTTAAATTAATAATACAAGACTACTAGCAAAAAATCACACATAAAACACACACTAGAACTATGTGAAACGTGTGTGTTCACATGAACTGTACTGTTGTGAACGTGTATTCACAACTAAGCATGTTCACATGAATTTTTTTCACGTTCACTTGAATTTTAAGATTCTAGAAAGTGTGAATGTATATAATTTTTTACGAATAACCTTATTTTATTTGCATCTAAATGAATATGAAAAAAATTAAAAAAACAATTTTTTTAAAGCAAGCTCACATCCAAAATTCGTGTGTTCACAGGTACCTCACGGTACTCTGCATTTTTTAGGTACTCACACGAACCATGTTCCATTAAAAAATTTAAAAATTTATAAGATGTGAAACTAAATAGAAAACTTCTTCTAACACACCCTAAAAGTATAACTAATTCACTTTGATGCTCTTATCTTATGATTTTGTTTATGATACAAAACAAATGAAACCTCTTTTGCATTCTTGTTCTGAGGATGATTATTAATTTATACAAAAACATAGATCTAGCGAATTTGAAAAGCTTTACTCTACCACACTTTTGAAAAGGAAAAAGTATATTAAAAAACCCTTTTTTGGTATGTTTCCTATTTAGTTTTTTCTTATAAAAAATTATAATAAAATTTCGGAGGAATTGCTCAAAATAACAAGTAATTTTTTTCATTTTTTTTATTATAGGAATATCGTAAATTTTGTCCCAAATAATGGAATCAACTCTTGCTTTACACCTGATTATAACATTTAACCGGTAAACAACAAGTAGGTTGTTATTTCAAACAATATATTAAATAGTAAACAAATAAAACTGATTGTCACAATAAGAAAAATAATAAAAGTATGTTGTTATTTCAAACAATAAACCCTATGTATAACTTTTTTTTACCGGTTAATTTTTGTTGTTTACTGGATAAATGCTATAATCGGGAATGAACAAAGAGTTGATTCTTTTATTTGAGACAAACTTTGCGAGATTGCTATAATAAAAAAAAAACTTGCTTGCTATTTTGAGCATTATCCTTAAAAATTCTTCCACTTGAAAAATGTCATAAAATTTGTATTTTTTATTTGATTAACCGATTAAAGTTAATGAAATGAACAAAAAAAATTCTATATCTATAAAAAACATGTCTAAAAAATCTCTCAACTTAAATAATTTCATAAAATCTATGTTTTTTTTTAGTGAAACGATATTAGTTTTTTGTAAAATAAACTTTAAAACATAAATATTATTTTATAAAAAAAAAAACACAAACTCCCACTTCCTCTAACCGTGTTTCTATCATTAAACACGTAATTCATACGAATCCAACATTCTTTTTTATGTTGTTAATTGTTTATGGCCGGCATGGGGACATGGGACAACCTATTAATCATTTGGTAAAATGATCATAAAATACAAATACTTATTTTAGAGCATCCAAAGTTTTATTTCTTTTTCTTATATATATAATATCCAAATTCCAAAATCATTAATTCATATATATATATATATATATATATATATATATATATATATATATATATGTGTGTGTGTGTGTGTGTGTTTATTATGAAAAAACCAAATATTTTAACAGTTTTTGCGGAACCGTATTTTTTTAGAGAAAAATTCTTACTAGTCTTGTGAGATTTGACTATTAGACACCGGTTATTATTAATTAACCGAATTCTTAAAAACTGAAAAATCAAATTCTAATATCTAAATTTTATTTAACAAAAAAAATTTGATTTAAGATTTTTATGAAAAAAATAAGTGAAAAAACGAAAACATAAAAAAACGTGAAAACATTTGAAAAACCATTTAAATATCCACAAAATTTTCTTAGTTTAATAATCAAATTCAATCAAGATTCCACCTTCTTTGCTCTCTTGTCTGGCGCTTTCCCAAAAAGTGAAGAACCCTAACTACCACTCTCTCTTTACTCTTCTTCCTCTTAAATACAGTCTCATTTGCAAAATTAACCACTTTTTTCATCAATCTTTACTCTAATTTCAACATAACTGAATCATCTTAGAGTAATGTAGCACTTTATTTCAATTTTTGTATACAATGGCAATCTTCAAATCTTCTTGCTATGTGTTGAGTTATGGTGGATTAGTAAAGATGGTGTTAGGGTTTTGATTTGATTTGATTCTTTTCTTGGATCAATGTGAGTAAAGTTCTTAGCTTTTTCATTTGGGTTATAATTATATTGTTTTTTCTTTAATGGGTTTTGATTATTTAGTGAAAAAGTGAAGTTCACAATAATCTTTATTTGATTCTTTATCTTCCTCATGAATACCTACATACATTTATGTATATATAGGTGTGTTTATGTGTATGTGTGTGTGTGTGTAATATGCAGGTTGATCACATGGGTTTTCAGATGCAAATGAAAAAGACTGTTTCAGATTGAATCAAACTGGTATACAATCTAAATCTCTTTTTTCTCTCTAGTTTTTGGTTGATTCAAGTAGTTTTAATCTTTATTTTTGCTTGATTTTTATTGAATTATTTGTTTGTGTGTAATGAATAGTAAAGTATTCTTAAAAGCCTTAAAATTGTTAAGAATTTAAGCTTTAATGTTTGGATAATGGATATTTACATTGTTTAAAATCAGTAAAAATGAAAATGTAATTTAATCGTGTTGTTCGGTATGATTCGGTTTGGTTTCTGTTTTGAGTTCTTGATGTTGTTTAGAGTTGTAGGAGGCTGCAGATTACTGAAGATGATGATGGTTAAGTGTCTAGTTACGGTTATGATGTTCTTCGGTTTTATTATAATTATTGGGAAATCAGAGATTTATATAGTGACAATCGAAGGAGAGCCCGTAACGAGTTACAGAGGCGGTGTGAGTGGTTTTGAAGCCACTGCAGTTGAATCAGATGAGAAGCTTGATTTCACTCGGTTTGTGTTCTTAAAACTGTTTTAGTTACACGAAAATTGTGATTTTCGTGTGGTTTTGACTATAATGATTTGTGAATTCTCCATTCTTTGAGCTCGTTGAATCGTTTTAGAATCTATGATTACTTTAACTAATCTTTGACTTGTTGATCTCTTTACTAGCGAGTCGGTTTCAATGTACTCTCGTCACCTCGAACTCAAGCACGATACACTTCTCGAAACATTGTTTGATCAAGGAACTTACAAGAAACTCTACAGTTATAAGCATCTTATCAACGGTTTTGCCGTTGATGTTTCTCAAGAACAGGTCAAAACCGTAACTTTTTTAAACTTTTTTTACTTCGAGCTATTGATTGACCTTTTGTAGTACGAATCGAGATAGACAAAGATGCTTGATATCACGTTTTCTTATACGTTTTAGTAGGCGGAAACTCTTAGGCGAGCCGTTGGTGTGAAATCAGTGGATAAAGATTGGAAAGTTAGGAAACTTACGACACACACGCCACAGTTTCTCGGGCTTCCTACGGGAGTATGGCCAACGGGGGGTGGATACGATAGAGCCGGTGAGGATATTGTGATAGGATTTATTGATTCGGGTATTTCCCCGCATCATCCAAGCTTTGGGAATCATAATACCGAACCATATGGGCCAATTCCGAAATACAGAGGAAAATGTGAAGTAGATCCTGATACAAAACAAAGTTTTTGCAACGGAAAGATCGTTGGAGCACAACATTTCGCCAAAGCTGCTATCGCTGCCGGTGCTTTTAATCCCTCGGTTGATTTTGCTTCGCCTTTGGATGGTGATGGACATGGAAGGTAATAATATCGAATTTGTGATACGGGAAATAGCAACCTACTTTTGTAAAATTAGGGAAAGTCTAGAAAGACACCCCATTATACCAAACAGACACCTCTATTAATAGCTAGTTTCTTTTTTTGACTAACTTTTCCTAACATGAGCATCTATGAATGTGCACACCCTAACTTCAAATGGCAGAAAAAACATATTTTTAAGGATTCCTAACCCCTAGGGGTGTTCTTTTAGCATCACTCTGTAATTAACGATTATGACAATGTACTTAAAATCAATTACAGGAATCTACTTTAGTAGTCATTAGTTTTTCATGATTATAGCAACCAACTTTAAAAATTAATAATTCTAGCAACCTATTTTCTATTTTTCACGATTATATCAACTAGTTGGTTACCTATATGACATCAAATTTTAATGACCCTAGAATATAATTTGGCAAAATTATATATGTCATAAATTTAACTCGATGAAAACCTATTGTATTCCTTTAGACAACTGACAGTATGATCAATTATTGTTTTTATTAGGGCTTATTATGAAAAAAACCAACATGTTTTCATGTTTTTTTTTTCGCGTTTTCGTCCCTCCATGTTATTTTTTTTCATAAAAGTCCTCAAGTTATTTTTTTTCTTTTTGATTTAGTAAAATTTGGACATTAGAACCCGGTTATAATTGGTAAACCGCGTTTTCAAAAACTGAAAAACCGGTTTCCAATATCCAAATTTCACTAAAGCAAAAAGAAAAAAAATAATCCGAGGCCTTTTATGGAAAAAATAACATGAAGGGACAAAAACGTCAAAAACATGAAAACATGTTTTTATTACGTTGATAACTTTGTTAAATTATATTCAACGTCATTTAAAAACTGAAACATCATATGAGTGACCGATTAGTTGCTATAATCATGAAATTTTGTTAGGTATATTGCTATAATGCTAAAATTTAAATTATGTAGCTATGGGTATGAAAAGTAGTAAAAATAGATTGTTATAACTGGTAAAATTTAAAGAAGACTGCTATAATCGTGAATTTTTGCAAAGTAGGTTGCTATTTCTTGCTATAATCATGATTTTTAAAGTAGGTTGTTATAATTAGTAGAACAGGCAGACATGCTGATATCGATTCACAGTCACACTGCAGCGATTGCAGCCGGAAATAACGGGATCCCAGTGCGAGTGCATGGATACGAATTCGGAAAAGCAAGTGGAATGGCTCCTCGTGCGAGGTACGATATATGAAACAACGAAAGTTCGTCGCCGTTATACACGTACTAATATCTGTATAACATGATGTACGAATGCTCGAATAGGATTGCTGTGTACAAGGCACTGTATAGGCTCTTCGGCGGATTTGTTGCTGATGTCGTTGCTGCTATCGAGCAGGCTGTTCATGATGGTGTTGATATATTGAATCTTTCGGCTGGGCCCAACAGTCCTTCGGCCACCACGAGAACCACATTTTTAAACCCGTTTGATGCTACACTTCTCTCGGCTGTAAAATCCGGAGTTTTCGTTGCGCAAGCGGCCGGAAACGGTGGACCATTCGCTAAATCTTTAGTGTCGTATAGTCCGTGGATCATGTCTGTAGCAGCTGCTGTTGATGATCGGCGATATAAAAACCATTTGACTCTCGGAAACGGCAAGATCCTAGCAGGAATCGGTTTGTCTCGTAAGTTTCTTGCTACTTAATATTGTCTTACTTGTTTACAACGTTTGTCGGGTCGTATCATTGCTAACTGGTAGTGTATAACAGCGGCTACGGGTTTGAATCAGAAGTATACGCTCGTTGCAGCTAACGACGTTGTGTTGGATTCTTCGGTTATGAAGTTTAGTCCTACGGATTGCCAGCGGCCTGAAGTTTTGAACAAAAATATGGTGAAAGGGAACATTCTTCTTTGTGGTTATTCCTTTAATTTTGTTATCGGTACCGCGTCGATTAAGAAAGTTGCCGAAACAGCAAAGAATCTCGGTGCAGTCGGCTTTGTTCTTGCTGTTGAAAACGTATCACCGGGGACAAAATTCGATCCCGTACCGATTGGCATGCCCGGGATTCTCATTACCGACGTTAGCAAGTCAACGGTATTCAACGCATATCTTTATTTCATTGTAATGTAGGATCATAGAAAGTTTATCGGTCACGTTTTAATCAATCATTCGGTAACTAATTATGTTTATAGGAGCTTATAGACTATTACAAAGTCTCGACTCAACGAGACTGGACCGGAAGAGTGAAAAGTTTTAAAGCAACGGGAGCCATTGGAGATGGTTTGGAGCCTATACTACACAAATCCGCACCGATAGTCGCTTTGTTTTCGGCCCGTGGACCGAACATAAAAGATTACAGCTTTCGTGATGCAGATCTTCTAAAACCCGACATTTTAGCACCGGGTTCTTTGATTTGGGCTTCTTGGTCTCCTAACGGCACAGACGAGGCTAATTACATAGGTAAAACTTTCAGGTGCCGTTCGGTTTGTTGGATTTCTGTTTAAAAGATTTCAAAATCTTTCAAAATCCAGGAGGATCCTTACGAAGGATTTCAAATTCGTGTAAAATAGTGATTTCACAAACAACAAATTACCAAGAAAGATGATATAAAATACAATTTTTTTACAATAACAATAAAAGGATTATAAAACTAAATTTTGAAAAAAAGTAGCATTAATGACAGTATTAAGAATTAAAATTTGAATTTAATGATCCTTTCTAGTAAAAACTCAACATTTTATCATCAAAAAAATTTCACGTTACCTTTATTGCCAAAATTTATACTGTATATTACATTTCTTGATAATTTCGATTTCATAAATCGCACGAAATCCAAATCCTGTAAGATTCTTTGTAATCCAGCAAATCAAACGACACCTAAAGGCTTTGTTGTCGTTGGTACCGTCTTAACTTAAAGTTCGATCCGCAAATCGGAAACGAAATGAAGTTGATTTGCTGGAACAGGAGAGAATTTCGCGATGATCTCAGGAACGAGCATGGCTGCACCACATATAGCGGGAATAGCCGCTCTTATAAAGCAGAAACATCCTCGTTGGAGCCCAGCGGCTATCAAGTCGGCCTTGATGACGACGTCAAATACAATGGACCGAGCCGAGAAACCGATACTAGCCGAAGAATATTCGGGGTCGGAAACTATTACGTTTGTCCCGGCGACGCCTTTTGATTACGGCAGCGGCCATGTTAATCCAAGAGCTGCTTTGGACCCTGGTCTCATCTTTGATACAGGTATAGTTCGACATTTAAACGGGTTAATTACGAGAAATAGCAACCTACATTGCTAGTATTCATGATTATAGCAACCTACTTTAAATTTAACCAATCTTAAGCATCTATTAATTTGGTGACGAGTTGCTATAACCGTGAAAATTTTAAAGGGGATATTTGTGTAAAAAATCCTCAAGCTGGACCATTTTTGTGATTAAAATCCCCGACCATTTTTCATTGCATAAAAAACGCCAACTGACAAAATCTCGCGGAATTGAAATATTTTCGGTTGTAACCGATTGAAAGTCAACCGTCGACACGTCATCAGTGACAACCGAAATTTCTCCGAAAAAGTAATCCAACAAAAAAAAACACAGATTTAAACAAAGAACTCAACAATAAATGTGAATTTGAATAATAAAACACAAACAAGTGAGTTCGCTGGAAAAACGTTCTATCAGAGACGAATGATTGGTCAACCGGTTCATCAGGTTGCAAGTCATTTTCTTAACAAAACCTCATTTTGATAATTTTTAGTCGATTGAAGGCTTTTTGTGCAATGAGTAATGATTTGGAGATTTAATCATAAAAATTGTCCAACTTGAAGCTTTTTGCACAAATATCCCAATTTTTAACGTAGATTGCTATAGTTGCTTAAAACTTAGTTGTTATGATCGTTAAAAAATAAAAAAAAATTTATAATTATTCCTAGATTAATTGTAGGTTGCTATAATCCTGAATTTTAATAAAGTAGGTTGCTATTTCTTGCAATTAACCTTATTTAGATCTCCAAAAATAAAATTCCTTTGGGAATCTTTGAACTTTCGATATAAAATTTTTTACAACCCTTTATAGATTATGGTAAATACGAATTCATAACACTCTTCGTTATCATATCGGCGAAGAAGTTTCTACCGAATTCGAATTCAAAAAGAAGCGGGTTTGACCTTTTTTGGTCAACGACTTCGTACTTTTTTTCAGGTTATCAAGACTATCTCGGATTCTTGTGCACGACTCCGGGAATCAACTATCACGAGCTACTTAACTACACTCACAGACCATGTAATTACACCCTCGGCCATCCTTACAATCTAAATTCGCCATCGATAACAGTCTCACATCTCGTCAGAACACAAACCGTAACACGTAAAGTCACAAATGTCGATGAAGAAGAGACATACACGATCACGTCAAGAATGGCACCAGCCATAGCCATTGAAACAAGCCCTCGGGCAATGACTATAAGACCAGGTGCATCACGTAAGTTGACCGTCACGCTAACCGTACGGTCATTGACTGGGAAATATAGTTTTGGAGAAGTTGTGTTGAAGGGAAACAGAGGGCATAAGGTTCGGATACCGGTTGTAGCGATGGGCTATCGTCGGTAGCTCGGGTTTGGCACGACGCGTGATGTTATTCTTTTTGTAAAACGGTCCGAAAAGGCGAAAATAATGAAGATTTTATAGAAAATGATAGATGTATTTATATGTAAAGGGAATAGTTTTCACTTTTTCAAGTTTTTTAGTTGCTGCTGCAATTATTGCTAAACTTCTAGCTTGGATAGACTGTTGTACTGTATGCTTCTTTAGTTGTACCTTACCCGAAAAAGAAGATGGAATTTGTGTATTTGCAAGATGAGTCCTGTAAATTGGATTTGTGCATTGACAACTCTTTGTTAATTCGGGTTAGGTTTCGGTTCGTGGGTTCATATCGGCTTGTTAAATGTTAACTATCGTGTCAAGTTTGCGTTCGTGTTTTTTGTACTCATTTACGCTAGGGATGAGTTCAGTTCTGAAACAAAAAAACCAAAACTGCCCAAAGTTAAAACCAAGAACCGGTCCAAAAATAACCTTGTTCAGTCCGGTTCTGGTTTTTTTACTGATTTTCACAAAGAAAATAGAAAACCAGTAAACATTTATGATTAAATATTAAATAATTGTAATATGTAAATGAAAAAGAAATTAAATAAAAAAAATGATCTTTTAACTAAAAACAATTATGAATGATTCCAATGATGTATTACCAGGTTAATTAAAATATATCTAAAAAATAAATATTTATAAATATATATAAATAATTTTAAAATTTTAGTTTAATGAAATTTTAGTTTGTTAATTATTAAATTAGATTTTAATAGATTGGATTTGCTTAAATTTATTTGATATTATTAGTAATTTTAGTAAATGACATGACAATTTGTGAAAATAAATAGTGACAAATTAAATAAGAAAATGATAAGTAACAAATTACTGGAGAATATGACAATTGACTGTTCTGTTACTCTTTTAATAATATTCATAGATTTGCTAATTCGTTACATCGAGATGAAGATGAGTGTATATATATGTATAGATCATTGTTGTCAAGATTGAGATTTCACTTATGATAGTTTTTGCTTCACAAGAAAGATCGAGATTGAGACTCTAAGATCCTACTATAATCACATTGTCTTTTTATATGTATTATAGTTTACATCAAAAATTAATCAAGGATTTTTGATAATTATTATATTTTAGAGTATTAAACTATAGGATTATATGAAAACTTTATTATGCACAAATTAGATGATTAACACACATGTATACTTTTTTATTTACTAAAACTGGCTCAAATATATTTCTTAATAATGTTTATTATAAAATAACCAACATGTTTTCACGTTTTGGATTTTAGTCCCTCAATATAATTTTTTTCAGAACATTTCTTAAGTTAATTTTTTTTTTTTAGTTTTGTGAAATTTATTTTAATTAGAGTCCAGTTATAAATGGTAAAACGAGTTTTTTTACCGGGTTCTTATAATCAAGTTTCACTAAACCAAAAAGAAAAAATTAACTTGAGAAATTTTAAAAAAAATAACATGAAAGACGAAAACATAAAAAACGTAAAAACATATTAAATTTTTCCGTAATTAACTCTTTTATGATACTGAAAAATACTTAATTATGCACAATATGGATGTGCACAAAAAATTCGGTCATCCGATTTCGATCTGAAACCGGTTATGGCAAAACCGGTTTTTTTAATAACCGGTCCGGGTTTTCAACCGGATTAGACTTTTTTTTGTAGACCAGATTTTTTACCGGATAATTAACCAGTTATAAAAAAACAGGTAAAAACCTGATTTTTTAATACTCTAATTTTATAATTCAAATCTTTTTATGTATTTATAATCAAATATAAAATAAAACTATATTTGTTTGGAGTTTTGTTATCTTAATTATAGTTTATAACTTATAAGTATAGATGTATAAATTATAAAATAATATGAAAAGCCCAATGTTATTCAAATATTAGACCAAATGAAAGATTTATCAAATAGATGATAAAAAATGGTTAAACTCAAACTGAAAGCCTAAATAAAGAAAAAAGATAAAAAAATTTGCTAAAAATCGGTTTTTTTAAAAACTGGTTTTTTATATCCGAAACTGGTTGCATAGTTTACATTTTATTGGGTCCAAAATCGATTAAGATCCAACCGGTTATTAAAAAACTGGTTTTTTTTGGGCAAAAATATCGGATCAGTTAAAAATAGGTGGATGTGAGCACAAATTAGGAATAGGGCCTAAACACTTTTCAGCCCAAATATATTTCTTAATACTGAAAAATATAAAGAACAGCCCAGTATCACTAGCCCAAAAGCACATACACGTTTTCTCAGAACTTATTTATTAATACAATAACTTTGAATCGTTTATTTAATAACTTTTTTAATAAAATACAAATTTTAAAATAATTGTAGAATTGTAAAAATAAACTGTAAAAACTATTAATATTATAAAGGAGACGTGACTTAATATTTATTTAAACATCATACATTATAGAATGAAAAATTTTAATAATTTAAGAAACTTCCAAATAATGAATGAAAAAATCATAGTAAAATTATTAGTTTTATTTATAATTAATAACAATACACAATTGAGATACAATAAATCTTAACTTTATTAATAATTAATATCAACCCTTAAAAATAAAAATTTTTATTTTGCAAGTGTCGTGTATTGACCATCAATGAAAAGTGATTCTATTAACCCAAGGTTGATAATAAAATCCCTATAGTATAGTAACTATTTAAAATTAATTATTTAAACAAAAAATTTATAAAGTACACGTGTCAAATAAAGGTTTCGCCAATTGGCAGTATAGTTAAGTGACAAGTGACGATCTAGTAGCTATTTTAATAAAATAGATACATGGATTTTTATGTAATACCTTGTTATCTCTTCGAAAGGCATATTACTATATTAGCGTATTGTTAATTCACTATTTCAGCAATTCATTAACATCAAACACAATCATATGAACATTTAATCACTAACACATAAAGTCGAATGATTTAATTGAGTAGAAAGAAATATTACATTGAGAGCTTCTTGATATTTCTTTTCCATGCAACCGTATTCCCCTTCCAGTATCAACTAATTCCTATATATATACACATTACAACTATTGTGTAATTACAATCAAGCCCTTAAACAATTACAAAATATTGTTTTCAACTCTATTATAATTGTACCCAACAAGTTATTCTAGTACGCTGTTACTTTTTAGGGTTAACATCTTATAACATTAACGTATTATTTCAAATGTATCGCTATTGTGCATGGATATTATTTTTTAAACATAAGATTTTAGTTTTACATGCTAATATGGTATATTTCTACATAGAGTCTGATTCGTCATACTACTACAACCTGGTTTTTCATGCCATTAGAGTTTGTTTACTATTTTATTTACTCGTGTAATACACTGAATACTTAAATTAACTGGGTTCAAACTTTAGTAATTGAGTATAAAAAACTTTGATAAGAAGCTAAAAGTAGAATTACATGGTTGGATAAGAAGCGACCAGGAAGATTGAAAGATAGAAACGTTATTCATGGGTTTTCGTTACGAAAACCCTAGTCAGAGGATTTTTTATAAAAAAAATTACTTCAATTTTATTTTATTAATAGAACTTGTAGAATACAATATCCTTGTTAAACCAAGTGACCGTCTATTTAATCGCCAAGTGACATGTGGTTACTATTTTAATAGAATAGCTAGATATTGGTAATGGATAATTGAAGCACATGTACCATATATGTAAAAAGTTTCATGTATCATGTTAGTACATTTAAAAAAGTATATTATTCTTGTACGATATAAACCCTAATTTTTATTCATTGTCTTGTTTTTTATTGCTTCGTTCGTTATTATTTTAGGTAGGTTGTTTTTCATATATTACATTAAGAAAAGATGTGTATTACATAATTATTGAATAGTCAGATTTAGTAGTTTTTAATACTTCAATCAGCGAAATATAAGATGAATGAAAATGATAACAAAATATGTATGTGTTTTGGATTATTGGTTCAAGAATGACGTGTGTTCTGATTATAACAACAATTTGGGGTCGAAAAGTCCCACGACCAGGATGAAAGCATGAGGTATCGTTTGGATTACAGGATTTTGATATACTAGGGTTTAAATATGACAGAATTTTAAAATGACAGGATTCAAATGTGACAGAATTTGAATCATGTCATTTGTTTGGTTTGCAGGATTTCAAATTCAACTACTTGTAAAATCTTGTTTTTTGCAAATATGTCAAATGATATCAGTAAAGGTGGGGTGGGTGAGAAGTGGTAGTATGAGGTAGGTATGTATATGTAGATATAGGTGAGACATTTTGGGTGAGAGTAAGATACAATGTCTAGTTAGGTAGGGGTGGGGATGGGTGGTGTGGGTAGGTATGGTAGGTAGGGGTGGGGTGGGTAAGTACGGTAGAGTATGATACAATGTATTGATGTAGGTAGGTAGTGTTAAATGGTTATCATTATTAGGTGTATGTAGGTAGGGTAGGGTAGGGTGGGGTGGGGTGGGATGGGGTAGGTGTTGTTAAGGTAAGGTAGGTTAGTGTCAATAGGTATAGGTAGGTGGTGGTTAAATTAAGGATAAAGATAAAATTGTTATTTGGTTAGGAATTTGAAATGTAAAGATACGAGATTTTGAAATAATACGGGGTATGGAAGAATTTTAAAATCTTAAGAAAGAGGATCGTGAAATGTTAAAAGAAAATGAAATCCCTCTTTTTTTTTTTTGCCAAACATCATAAAAGAAGGATTTTCAAATGAAAATCTCACCAGTTTTTCTCCAATCCCGCAAATTAAACGCCACCTGAAAGTCCGTGGATTTCCCATTTAGTAAAAATTTGGCAACAAGAGAAATCAATTCACAACTTGACGATAATTTGGATTAGGGTTGGCAAATCCAACCCATTTAAGCAAACATGTTGAGTGGATTGACGAATAAAAGACAAAACTTACATACTACTGGAACTTTTTTCGAAAAACAATTTGTTTAATACTCGTTTTCTAGAATTTCATTATTTAATAAATTTATGTTCAATCTTAGTTTTCTACTACGTGTCATTTTGATCCTACCGTCCATTTGACTCATTGGGTCGAAATTACAACATTTAATTTGGATCATAACTTTTTACCAAATGTAGTTGACAATTTTTTTTTTGTAATTAATTTTTGAAGTTTTTTTTTACTGGATTTGAAGTTGGATTGGTTGGAGCATGACCATTTTGACATTAACATACTATTTTTCTAAGAGTAAACCCTAGTCTTGATCAATCACTGTTGCAAGATTCAAAGCATATAACTCTTGAATGTGCTCATCCACAATTAAAAGACTAGCCATTATTTAAGCATTTTACATGTGAATAAAAGAAACCATGACCATAGATGAGTTAAAAAACTTAGTGATAGGAAAAACAACAAATCATATTATAAACTAGATGATTTACTGTGGAGAAATTTTTCTATGTCTTCATTCACCCACGAAGGGACCATATATACAAGATGTACATCACTCACTAATCTTGGAAACAAATTATGACTCTAATTACAAGATTCTAGCCTAATAAAAAATGAAAATGTGTACACCATAAATATGGATAGACTAAATCAATCCCATAAAATGCTCTCGTCAACACTCCCCCTCAAGGTGGAGAATGGATGTCGATCATTCCCATCTTGCTAAGAGAGCTGTGAAAAATTGTACCACTCACGACTTTAGTCAACATATCTGCAAGTTGGTCCCTCGAGGCTACATATGGAAGTTCGATTGTTCCTTTCTCAAGATGATCTTTGATAAAGTGACGATCCACTTCCACATGCTTCGTTCTGTCGTGTTGAACTGGGTTGCTAGATATCTTCACAGCAGTTTGGTTATCACAGTGAAGCTTCATTGGATTGGTTTGATTAATTCCGATGTCTCTCAAAATTCTGTTATCCAAAGTAGTTCACACACACCATGAACCATTCCTCGAAATTCCGCTTCTGCACTCGATCTTGCCACCACTTTTTTGCTTCTTGCTTCTCCATGTGACTAAGTTTCCGCCTATGAATGTGAAATATCCGGAGGTAGATTTTCCATCTGTTCGATCCCCGGCCCAGTCTGCATCTGTATACCAAAAAATTTCGTCACTTTCCGATCTAGCAAAAAACAATCCTTTTCCAGGAGAAGACTTTAGGTAACGTAAAGTTCTATACACGGCCTTCATGTGGTCTTCACTTGGGGCATGCATGAACCGGCTTACCACGCTAAATGCATATGCGATATCGGGTCGAGTGTGAGACAAGTAGATCAACTTCCCAACTAGTTTTTGGTAACGTTCCTTGTTTGCTGGAGTTTGATCCGGATGCATCCATAAACCATGATTTATCTCAATAGGAGTATCTACAGGTTTACAATTAAGCATACATGTTTCTGTCAATAAGTCCAGTACATACTTTCTTTGGCACATGGAGATACCGTGTCTTGATCTAGCTACCTCGATACCCAAGAAATACTTTAAGTGGCCAAGGTCTTTTAATTCGAACTCCGTTACAAGAATTCCTTGAAGTTTAGTAATTTCATCAGGATCATTTCACGTGACTACCATGTCATCAACATACACGAGAAGAGCTGTTACTTTCTTCTCCTTTTTCTTGACAAAGAGTTTGTGATCGGCATCACTTTGCGTATAATCAATCCTTTTAATAAAGCTCGAAAATCTTCCAAACCAAGCTCGGGGAGATTGTTTTAACCCGTATAATGCCTTTTTTAATTTGCACACTTTGTCGCTACACTTTATACCCGGTGGGGGATCCATATATACTTCCTCTTCCAGATATCCGTTCAAGAAAGCATTCTTTACGTCAAACTATCGTAATGGCCAATCACGGCTTGCTGCAATCGATACGAGTATACGAATGGTGTTTATTTTTGCCACGGGAGCGAATGTGTCTTCGTAATCTATTCCATATTTTTTTATTGTACCCCTTCGCGACAAGGCTTGCTTTGTACCCATCAATTTTTCCTGTAGGATCCAATTTAACAGTGTATATCCACCTACAACCTACTGTATTCTTTCCTGGAGGAAGACTTACGAGTTCCCATGTATGATTTCGTTGTAGAGCATCCATTTATTCATTCATTGCCTTTTTTTCACTTCTGATCGTTTAATGCTTCCTCTACGGTGTTTGGGATCGAAACTGATGATAGTTGTTCAACAAGGAGCGCTTGTGATTTTGCCAACCGGTGAAACAATACTTAGTTGTTGATGGGGTACTTTGTTTTCGCTTAAGGCTCAATTGATACTGCTTCTTCGGGATCCCTCTATTGTGTCTGATTGTATATCTAGGTTCAGTCTGGCCAGGAGCTTCAATTGTACCTTACATAACACAATCACTAGAAATAATAGGAGAAGTAGTTACCTGTGGAGAGGCTTGTAAGTTCGGATTCTTATTGGGTATTAAAGGAATTGTAGTATCTTGGGTTTCATGATTTTCTTCAGTATGAGTAGTTCTTTCTTCATTCTCCATTTCCCCTATAATGTCTCCCCCTATTTCAGTTCCAATTCCACATTCTACACTATTATCTTCCTCAGCAGCTTTTTCCATTTCTTCTCCTTGACCGGATACATTTGGCTCTATAATGTCTCCCCCTATTTCAGTTTCATTTCCACATTCCACATTATTATCTTCCTCAATACATTTGGCTGATCGATATCCATGTCCACATGAGTTTTTCCTTCATTTTGGTTTGATATTATCTCCCCAAGAAGAGAACACTCATGTCCAAAATATGAGATATTCTCGTGGAATACTACATCTCGAGTGACATACATCTTTTTCTCTTTAGGGTCATAACATCGGTAGCCTTTTTTAAAGTCGACATACCCGAGGAAAACACACCGGACAACCCTTGATTCTAACTTCCCAATGTTTTGGTGTACATAGGATGTACAACCGAAAACTCTTGGTTCTAAATTCAGGTATGCTGGAGTGTTTACCAGTTCATGAAGCTTTTGAATCGGGGTTTTAAAGTCAATAACTCGAGATGGAGTTCTATTCATAAGATATGCAGCTGATTTAACTGCTTCACCCCAGTATTGTCGCGGAACATTCATATCAAATAAGGAGGCCCGTACTAATTCTAATAATTGTCTGTTTCTTCGTTCAGCAAGCCCATTTTGTTGGGGGCTGTTAACACATGATGTTTGGTGTCGAATGGAGTTTTCTCTGCAAAACCTCTCCATCTCATGATTTATGTACTCCCTCCATTGTCTGATTGGAGAACCTAGATGTCACGTTTATATTGTGACTTCACCACCCGCTACAATTCCTGAAACACATAGTATACTTCACATTTTCGTTTGAGAAGCGAAACCCATATCATTCGTGTACATTCATCAATAAAAGTTACAAAATAACGAGCACCACTAGGTGTAGGAACTCGCCCCAAACATCCGAGTGAATAGTCATAAATGGGACCAACGATTTGTTAGGACTAGAAGGATACGAAACTTTATGGCTCTTCGCCATTTCACAAATACCACATTTGAACTCATCAGCCTCATCATATGAAAATAAACTTGGTTTCAATTTTTGAAGGTAATTAAACGACAAATGTCCTAATCGGCGGTGCCACAGCCAAACTAGTGTTTTATTTCCTTGATTCATTCCGGTGTTGTAAGCTTCCCCATGTCTTTGTTCTTCAAGATAGTACAACTTCCCTCGTCTAATACCATAGCCAAGAATCCGATGAGTCGTCATGTCCTGGAATACACATTCATCAGGCCAAAAAAAAGTTACAAAACAATTTTGGGCTTTAGTAATTTGACTGATGGATAAAAGATTAGAAGATAGTGATGGAACAACAAGAACAATATCCAAGTTCAAAGAATTGGATACACGTGCTGGTCCTTCACATGTTACACGAGCTTCTCCCCCATTTGCAGTGAGAATTTTTGATTGTTTTGGCAAACACAAAGATTCAAGTTTTGAAGGATCATATGTCATATGATCCATTGCTCCCGTATTGATAATCCAAGCATTATTTTTTGACATACCCAATCCATCGATCTTTTCAGCGTGGGCTGCAATAGCAATAGTTTCTTCTTCACCCTTTGCTATCGTGGCTTTACCTAGCTTCCTTCGAGGCCTTTTCGAGAAATCCCACCAATCCGGGTAACCAATGATTTCGTAGCACCTTTGTTTTGAGTGACCTTCTCCGCAATGAATACATGTATATGTGTTCCCTTTGCTGGGACGGTTTTGAGTAGCAAGATGCACCATGCTGTCAGAATCAACCTTAGGTTCCTCCATTGTGTTACGTTGATTTTGATTCTTACGAATATACGCATAACATGATTCCAGATCTAAAGGTGGATCCTTTCTCAAGATTTCACTTCGAGCATTGTTCAACTTTGGATCAAACCTGCAAGGAAAATATGAACTCGAAGACGGGCTAGCGTTTTGTGAAGTGATACTACCTGATTAACACCTTCTTCTTAAGCCATGAGACGGGTGTCAATTTCTTGAAAGATACTAACCAGTTCATTGTAGTACGTAGACAACGATCTACTGCTCTGACGAGTTGTGAATGATATTCGATTCAATTCAAACAGCTGGGTTTCGTTAGAGCCATCATAAAACGTTTTTGCAACAACCTCCCATATTTCTTTAGCCGTATAAAGCCGAATAAATCGTCGGATCAATGGCGGACTCATTAAATCAATGAGCCAACTTTTGACCCGATTATTATCTATGAGCCAGCTTTCAAGATGCATGCCTCTTGAAGGTTTTGGGGTATCACCAGTCAGAAATCCAGACTTGTTTCTTGCTCCGATTCGCATCTCCATGAGTTGAGACCATAACGTATAGTTCGTTTCGTCCAAGACGATTCCAGTTGGAAAAGGTGTGTCTTGAACATTCTGAACGATGACACGAGGTTCTTGAGGAGAAGCTGAGGTTCTTGAGGAGAAGCTTCTTTGTCAGTCATGGTGAGGGATTATTCGAGTCGAGAATATACAAAGGGTTAATTCGATAGCTTACATTTCGTAGGGCTCTGATACCATATAAACAAGATGATTTACTGTGGTGAAATTTTTCTATGTCTTCATTCACCCATGAAGGGACCATATATACAAGATGTACATCACTCACTAATCTTGGAAACAAATTATGACTCTAATTACAAGATTCTAGCCTAATAAAAAAAGGAAAATGTGTACACCATAAATATGGATAGACTAAATCAATCCCATAAAATGCTCTCGTCAACACATATTTGGTTATTCTCAGCTACATTTTACTATATACTGACGGAATTTGACGGAGTTGGAACAGAAATTTCTTTCCCTTAAGGTCTTTGTTTGTTAAAATTAAATTAAAAATTGTTTGGTTTCTGCTTCATTTTTTGTATTGCTTCGATGCCTCATCAGCTAAATTTTTTGAATTTTGTGTTTAGTTGATTTTTGTGAGGGTGTTTTTATTTACTTGGCCTTGTAATAATTACATGGGGAGTTCTAATAGTGTGGATAAAACAAAGGCAATACAAAGCTCAGTGTCATTATACTTATTTTACGCGGCCTTGTAAGATTTACACTACCAAAGCTTTACGCGGCCACGAATATGAGGCCATGCAATCATGAGCAAACTTTCACGCTGACATGACGAAACCATGAAGACTAACGGCCTTACACTTCTACGTTGTCGCATACCAAGTCCTTAATGGGCGCGTACAGTTAGGGGTGAAAATAATTGAGTTTTGGCTATAATAAAATATTGGTTTTTGTCCCACATTGGTAGAAATGTGAAAGTTGAAGTGGTATTCATGCATGTAATAGGAGCCCAAGGCTTTGGGTTCATTGTGGCCCAGTTAAGTGCACTTTAAGTATTTGATTCTTTCGTTTGATTCTTTATTTCTTTCTCTACAGCGTTGTACAGTGTGAGTCAAATCTTTGGAGTGTGCTAGTGTAATTGAGGGTGACTTGAGAGATTAGTCCATGTGTTTGTAAAAATTTGTCATATAGTGAAGTTTTCTCTGAAGACCTGTAGTTTTTCTTCAGTTTTGGAATTTACCACATAAATTATTGTGTTCAAGTTTCTTTATTTTTTTTCATTGGTCCAACTTTTGGAAATCTTTGAAACCATTTTTCCACTAAAGTGGTATCATAGAACCAAGTTTGGTGAAGGTCTTGGTTTTAGTATTAATTTGTATGCTTTGTGGTTACAACTTTATCTGATCTACCACATTAGAAAACATAATTCTATTGGTCGTATTAGAGGGACTCTTGGTTTTAGACGTTTGTGGTAAATTCTCTGGTTGTAGTTTTGCTTGATCTTCCACATCATAGAATGAATTCCTATTGGTTTTTGAGATACAAACACCATGTCAAAGTCCGTCCAGTGATGTTTGATGTAAAGAAATTTGATGAAAGAATATGACATGAAGAAGTGGGGACAGTCAATATATGTCAAGATTAGTTGCACGGGTAGAGCAGAATTGACAAAGAGCTCTAACTCAATTAATAATGGCTCCCTTGTCATGAAAAATGAAGATTTCTTTTTATATGAGATACTTATTGTTTGTCAGTTTTATCATGGGAAAGTGATGGATTTTGTTAGTGGATCCATAGGTTTACACATATGCATTGGTTTGGCTAGATGCAAGTTGTATGGTGGAATGTGATTTCGAAAACTGATTAACTTCCAAGTATGTCAAACAACGATAGTTGTACCATTGACTATATTTGGTATATTCAATCCCCCATGGTTTAATTTATAGTCTACAATAAATTCTCCATAGTATAATGGATAATAAGAAAACGAGCATTATAATGTTTATTTCATTATATTTGGTATATAAATCTGTCTAATGAATTGAAGTATGATTGTGCCTAATGACCAAAATATATAATTAATAACTTTTTAAAATTTTTTGAATGATAAAAATATTTTAAGGTATGTTCTTTTTTATTTTTTTCTTCACAAAATAATTATTTTTCTTCATAATATATTTTTTTTCATAATAAGTGTCATGTAGGGGTGATACGACTAGGTAGAATTAGGTGGGACGCGTAAAAAACAAGAATGAGATATGATATGGTAGGATGATATTAATTAAGTAGGTTGGATGTGTGTAATGTAAGGGTAAAAAGAGATTTGATAGGTTTGATAGGTGAGTAGATCGGTAGCGAACCACATTACAATTATTTGATTGGATCGGTTCTTGCAATCATTTATATTCGGTTTCAGTTAAATCGGTTCCAGGTTAGTTCGGTTTGTTTCAGGAACCATTTACATCCCTAGTACGGTGGGTATATAAGAGTGAGAATGGATGTGACAAGTTTGATGGATGAGTAAATTGGTGATAGGATGAGGTTATGTAGGGTAGGGTAGAGTACGATGGGTGTAATATAAGAATGAGAAAAGACATGGTAAATTTGATTGTTGGGTAGATTGGTTGTTGGGGTATGGGTCGATATGATAGGTATGAATGAATAGAGACATGTAAATGAAATGTTCATTCATTGACAACTCTAGTGGAAAACACATTTCATTAGTGGAGATAGTTTTTTGTTTAAAAGGGAATTGCCATTACATGAAATTTTCTGGTATGGTGATGAAATATTTATTCATTTTCAATCAAATTCCTAAGTTGTTAGAAATAGTTTTTTAAATCATTTGTTTATTTATAGTTCAAGCATAATTCGGTTTCTGGTCTAGGATCAATTTAAGATAAATGTATTAATTGGGGTAATAATATCTAAATGTTAAGATGTGTATAGGTAGTGAGGATTTCGGTTTGGTTTATTATTAGACTTGAAAACATCTGATGGTTTTTAAGAAAATACATTTTAGAGATAAGAATGCGTTTGAACGCGTTATAAATATTTTTTTTTTGTCTTTTTCATTTTGTACTTTGTTTTATGTTTTTATGGATTTGGGTGATTACATTGAAAACAAAAGATGAAAATTTCAAAATGTGTTTTCAAATTTACTTATAATTTTTAAAGTTAAAAACTGATAATTAAAAACCAAAAACATAAAAAGAAAGACAATGGAATTTGATATACGTTTCCAGAAATCCTTGACGGAAATTTTCATCAAAAACATGTAAACTAAACGCTCAAAAATTTGCATGTTTAATTACATTAAAAGTTTACTCCCAAATTTTTGCAGGGATTCCCATACATTAATACGGGGGTAATATCATGCATTCAATCTTCATATCATATTGACGAAAATTTTATTATATAATATAAGGTTTTTATGTAAAAATTGGATATTTTTTTGTGATTAAAAGCTCTAATTAATTTTGTAGTCATAAAAAAAGTCTTAACCGACTAAAATTTTATGAAACTGGTATATTACTCGTTGCAACCAGTTACCTCATCTTCGACGAAATCTTTGGTGACTGTTGAATCCTCCGACGAGTCTTTTAGCACCGATTTGGTTTCTCGTTTAGGGTTGTATGCACTTAACCTCCAATGGTGACACATCCATCCTCGATGAAGCCTCCGTCGAGCTTTGAAACACTTGAAGCTTCGATTTATTCATTATTGAGTTGCTGTTTGATTTGTTAGGCTTTAAATTGTTGATTTGTATTTTTATTTTTCGTACGAAAATATTTGTTCTTGAGAAGGTTTCCGGAGAATGTGGTGGTTGCAGGTCACATTTTTTAAGAAAATCATTATTTTGATAAGGGTTTATTACGAAAAAACCAACATGATTCTACGTTTTTTGCGTTTTCGTTTCTCCATGTTATTTTTTTCCAGAAAAGCCCTAAAGTTAATTTTTTCTTTTTGGTTTAGTGAAATTTGGCTATTAGAACCCGGTTTTTCTGTTTTTAAAATCCCGTTGGACTAATTATAACCGGACTCTAATAGTCAAATTTCACAAAACCAATAAAAAAAAAAATTAACTTGAGGGTTTTTCTGGAAAAAAATAACATGGAGAAACGAAAATGCAAAAAACGTAGAATCATGTTGGTTTTTTCGTAATAAACCCTTATCAAAATAATGATTTTCTTAAAAAAAATGTGACCTGCAACCACCACAAAACACGGAGGAACGAAATGCAAAAACTGTAAACATGTAATTTTTTTCGTAATAAACCCTTTAGATAAAGTTCTAGCAAGACAAGGGTTTTGTAACACCCACATTTCTCACACAAATGCCACGTCAATAAATAATCATAAGTGGTAGTATCGTAATCATCTCAAGATGCACATGTCACAGGATTAGCGGAAAACACTATTAATTAAAACTTTAATACAGATATCGTCATACTTTGTTAGGCACAAAAAGGCCTCAGTCAAACCTGCTCTACATCTGAGGGGGAGATTTTATAATCAAACCTGTTGATACATTTGAAGGTTGAATTTAAGGCCTGTTATATGCCTTATTGAAACCTGACAATGATTTGCAATATCAGTCTAAAGCTGTTCTATAAGTTGCATGTGTTGCAACCAAGACAGTTTGTCCAAGCTGATCAGTCTGCTGATCAGGCTGAACATAAACTGTCTACGCTGCTCTACACTGTTGAGCAGCTTGGGCATTTTTAAAGTGTTCTGTTCTTTGTGAACAGAACCTGTTCTTTGTGAACAGGCTAAACACTTTATGGAATTTGTTTCCAAGTCATCATGTATTGTTTTTAACTACCAGATCAGTTTACACAGTTGAAGACAAAGTGGAAAGCAGAACCGCTCAGCCTGCCCAAGCTGTTCTGTTACATGAAGACAAACAGATATTTGAAAAAGGGTGACAGACCTTTTTCTTATATCAAAATAGGCCTTTACAAGGAAGAAAGACGCAAAGTTGACATTCCTAAAATGGTTAAAGGCAATGCAACAGTAGAAAGTAAAAAGACAAAAGTTCTGCACAAGAGAAGGCAAGTCTGCTTTTCAGAAAAGTGCAGAAAAGTTATATTGTCTTTTCAAACAAGACTTCTCCTTTTTCATTCTGCCCAATGAAGATGTTTCTCTTAGATCCTCTAAGTGAGTATAAAAGGAAGCTTCTAAGGTCAGAAAGAATGTGAAGAAAGCTAAGTGCTTAAACCAAGAGTGAACGTGCAAGTATGATATTCATGCATGCAAATCTTCTGTAAACAAGCTTCTGTGTGTCTAAGCTGTTTACCAAAGCTGTTCCTTAAAGTCTTGTAAAATACAGTGAGTGCATCTTAGTGAGTGTGTTCATTGTAATCTAGTTTGAGTGTGTCTTAGACTAGAAACCATACTGTTGTATTCTGTCATCTCAGCTTGAACAATTCCGCAGTCAAGCTTGTTTGTAATTAACATTTGTTGATAATACATACAAACATTGAGAAAAAGAGTGTGTAGTTTTTTAAATACTGTATTCACCCCCCCTCTACAGTTTATTACTATATACTTTGGGAACCTTTCGGGACCTACAACTGGTATCAGAGCAGTTTAGAGTGTGTGTCATTCTAGATCTCTCATAATCCCAAGTTTCCATGGACAACAGTGCTGCACACTCTTCTTACTATGACAATGGCTCTATGGGCAAGCCTCCAAAATTTAATCATCAAAACTTCTCTGGTTGGAAGTGCAGAATGATGCTCTATTTAGAGAATCTGGATGTACAACTGCCAGAGATAGTGATGGAGGGTCCTTATGTGCCAACCTCTGTTACTACAATAACTCCAGCGGTTGAAGGAGCTGCTCCTGAAATCAGGACCTTTGAGAAAGCAAAAGCTCAATGGTCTGATGAAGACAAGAGAATGGTAGCTCTGGATGCAAAGGCCAGAAACAACCTGGTCATTTCTCTTCCTGATGATGTGTTCAAGCAGGTTGAGAAGATGAAGACTGCAAAGGAGATGTGGATACTCTGTGTACCGTCTATGATGGACCCACAATCACACTGGACAACAGGATTAACAATCTTGTTAGACAGTATGAACTCTTCTTTGCCAAACCAAAGGAGTCTCTCACAGAAACCTACACCAGGTTCACTGCTCTGGTGAATGATCTCAAAGCTGTTGGGATCACCAAGGACAGTCTTACTTTGGTGAACAAGTTTCTGGACATTTTACCTGAGGAGTGGAACTATTTCTCAACCATCCTAAGAAACTCAGGTACTATCAGAAGTATGGATCTGGTCAATCTGTATGGATCCTTACTGAATGATGAACAATCAAGGCAGCAAAAGAGGAATGCCTTGGAAATGTCCAGAAGAGGTACTGCCTTTGTGGCTAATGTGAGACAGTCTGTTAATCAGGTGAGTGATGTGTTCACTCAACCTGAACAACAGGATGATGATAAGGAGGAGGTGTCTGAAGAAGAAGAGGCTGCAGATCTTACTGAACAAGATGATGAGCAAATGATAGCTATGCTTGTCAAAAAGTTCAGCAAGAGAAGATTTGGAAGAAGTATGCT
>JAANYP010003624.1:120000-197764 GCA_020465985.1 Centrapalus pauciflorus | reverse complement strand
TTGACCAACTGAGCCGTGATGAAGTCCCAATAGTCCTACAGCTGGTGGATGGGACTACAATTGATATGGCTAAGTGGATATTTCTGAACATGAGGAACCTGGTGCAGCAAGAGCCAAGACCAGCTGCTGTTCGATACCCCAGGTTTCTGAGTCTCATATTCAGACACATTTGTGGTGAGCATCTGTACAACTCTCAGCCTTTACTTCATACTGTTGCATTTCCTGTAATAGGGAATAGAGTTTTCTACACTGCTGTACTCCCAAATGAGCCTCCTCTATCCACACCAATGAGGAGGTTGTTAGAATTGGTGGAAGGACCCTCTGCTGTGAGGGTGGATCCAGAAGCTGCTGCTCCCAAGAGAAAATCCAAAGCCAGGTCCAAACTTGTTAAGAGGACCCTGGCAACCACTGAAGCTGGGCCTGTGCAAAAGAAGGCCAAAACAGCTCGGTCTGAGTCTGCTCTCTTAGCCTCTGTGGCTGAAGGGGAGCAGGCTTCTCACCCTGAACCCTCTGTGGCTGGTGCCTTTGTGGCACCTGAGACTATGGAACAGGTCAACCCACCTGTTTCTGACCCAGTCTCAAAACCTGTCCAGTCTGAACCCCTCATCACATCTCCACAATCACCCACTTCATCCATCCACTACCAACGAAAAGCCCTCTCCAAAGAGAAACCAGCCCAAACAACCACCTCCTCTGTTCCCTCACAACAGGGTTCAGTTGTAAGAGAAGCAACCCCTGCTGCCTCTCCTATATTGGGAGAAGGTTCAGCACAATTGGAGCATGCTTCACTCCAACCTGAGTCCACCCAGAGTCAGCCTAGACCCTCTGGTTCCTCCCAACAGGAACCAGTTGTACAAAAGGAGATAACCACCTCAACTATTCCAGCCTCTCAACAGGCTAAGAATATTGAAAGACAGGAGCCCTCTCCTCTCCATACTGATTCCACACTGTCCCCCACTCAAATCTCTTTACACCCTGAGTCTGCACGAGGTGCCCACGCTGCTGGTATAGACCAATCAGCAGCTCAGCCTCAAACTTCTGCTCCCATGATACAGCTGTTCTACACCAAAAAGCTGCTGAGGGACCAACAACCCAAGCTGATGAACCTCAGGGATCATACCATCCCTCTGGTGAGGCTGCTCCCTCTATGCAAACTCCATCAGCAGGTTTCACCACTACTGATGTTGAAATGCATATTCCATCTCCCCATGATGAGGTGCTTTTACACCAAGGCACTGCAGAGAGAACACCCACTGGCCTTCATGAGGATGTTGCAACACAAGAAGCATCTGAAAGGCCCCCAACATCAACCCCTTCTCCTGATGAAGCAGCTACAGCCGCTGCTGAGGGACCCTTTGACCCCTCCAAGCTGGGCCACATCACTTTTGCCCAAGCTATGGAACTTCTTACAAATGTTCCTCTTCCCTCTCCCTCACATCCTCATACCCCAGCCTCATCATCATCTTCTCCATCCACCCAATCAAAACAGTCAACACATACACCTCCCTCTCCTAAAGACCTGCCTTTGAAGGATCAGCTTTCTCTGCTGACCAACAAGGTTGGTTCTTTAGAAACTGCTACGACCTCTCTACCCTCTATTATTTCAGACTCTGTGTCTGAACAGCTTAAGGGGTTCTTTGATTTGTTCAAAGACTCCTTCCCTGCCACTCCACAAACAGATAATTCTCCACAGCTGTTAGCACTCACTGCACAGCTGCAAAATGTGTCCACCTCCCTCTCCTCCATTCTTTCACTGCAACAGGACTCGATGTCCTCAATGACAGCTATTTCTCAACAGCTGTCATCTCTCCTAACTTCTTGAAACACTACTCTTCCTACTACTCTGGCCAGCTTGAACAACCTCATTGGCTCCCTATCAAATTCTGTGTCATCAAACCTTGCTGATGTGCAAGATTCTCTCAAATTGCATCTTGCACAGCTTCAAAGTTTGTTGTTCACCGCTTCTGATAGGGAAAATATTGTTAAGCTGACCTCCCTTGCTGATACCCAATCCTCTTCTCTTCAATCCTGTCTTACCCAGCTTGCAGAGGTGAAGGACAACTTGGCATTCTTAGTGAATAGCCTTGTTGGCCCCAGGCCTGCTGCCAAAACTGCTGGCAAGCCTGATGACTTTGTGTCTTCAGGCAGACCGGGTGTTGAAGGTGCTGGTACATCTCCTTCAAAAGGGGAGAAGTCGTCTGCCTCTAAGACTAAGTCTAAGGGGGAGAAAACTTCTTCTCCTAAGGAGAAACCAGTGCCTGCAGCACTCACTGGTCAACCAGCAGGAGCTTCAACAGGTACACTGGAAGGTGCCTCCCATGCTGCTCAGCCTACTCAGGTTGAATCTCCAATCCCTGCTCAATCTAAGGGGGAGGAAACTATTCCTGAGGGCAGGCCAAGTAGCAGAAGGAGGCATCTGGTCTTAGAAGAAGAAGAAGAGGAGGAGGAAAGTCCTGAAGCTGCTGTCACTACAGCAGCTAAAGGTAAAGAAATAGCAGCAACTGATCCTCAACAGCAGAAAGCAGCAGAAATCCAATTTCACAAAGCCAGGGCCAAAGAAATGGGTCTTCCTATGCACAAGTATTTTGAGTTTAGAGAAGAACAGCTTCAAGCCCTGGAAGCTTTAAGAAAAGAAGAAGAGTCTGCAAAAGCTGCTAAGTCTTTTGCACTTCAAGAGGCAAGGAAAGTTAAGATGTCCTCTCTTGTTGTGCAAAAGAAAATTTTGGAAGCTGCTAAGGGATCATTAGAGGAGAAGGAAGCTGAAAAAGAAAAAGGTGCTCTGGTCTCAGTGGCCAAAACTTCAGTGCCTTCTGCAAGAGCTTAATTTCACTTTGACAACCTGTCAAGAAGAAAATTTCAACATGTTGCTGATAGAAGGCTTGCTAAGGAGGCAATTGTCAAAGCTGTGCCAATTTCAAGAAAAGGCAGTCAGTGGAAGTTAAAAATAACCTGAATGGGTGCAGCAGGCCCAGAACTAGAAACATATGACTTCACTGATGTTGCACAAATGGGGTACAGAGAATGGATTGAGCTGGCAGTTGCTCTGAGTGAGTCTAAGTCTGAAACTGCCAAGACTATCAGAGCATATGTGAAGAAGCTGATGGAGAGAGTGAAGAATCTTGGCCTGATCTCCAAAGAAGTAAGTGAAGGTGTCTATGTGACACAACCAAAAATAAAGGCCAGGAGGATAAGGAAGGATACTGAGGTGGAACAACTCCTCATCCTGATAGAACAAGGTGACTATGCCATCGAAATGAAAGGAGTTGATCACAGCCTGCCTAGTGGAATTGAGTTTGAAGATGGCAAGATCATTGAAGAGCCTGAGCTGGGGGCATTTTTTGTAGATCCCTTAACTCAGAAGAAGTGCTTTCAGAGAGCATCAGATCTATACAAGGTGGATCTGAGACAGCTTGTAGCCTTCAGACTTGCAGTTTCATTCAGGCAGTCAAGCAGGTGGAGAGCAGCTATCTGGGATCAGCTCAGAGGTTGTTATGAAAGAGGTGAACTTGAGGATCCCAAGTTTATGATAATAAGAAGTGAGATTCAAGAACTTGAGGATACCAGAGAGCAACTTGAAAAGATGTTTGAAGGTCCCCCTCCATTGTGATGAAGTCCATCTGCCATCTGGGCAGGTGAAGAATGGAAGCTGTCCATCAGTTGGACAGCCTTACCATTTTCTGCTCCCAACAAAAACAGTCCAATGTACATTAGTTGTACTTTATTTACATATGTTGTAATTTTCTTTTACATTAGTTGTAATATACATCAGTACATCAGTTTTACTTTTGTAAGAACATGTGTTGTTCTAATGAAATCAAAAATCAGTGTATATATAAACTGATCTTTTACTTAATGTTGATGTTGCAATTTTATTTCAACAAATGTATTGTAAAAATATATAGTGATTTTTGATAAGGCCAGGTTAGACTGGTTATTGCAAATAGGGGGAGATTGTTAGGCACAAAAAGGCCTCAGTCAAACCTGTTCTGCATCTGAGGGGGAGATTCTCAATCAAACCTGTTGATGCCTTTGAAGGTTGAACTTAAGGCCTATTATATGCCTTATTGAAACCTGAAAATGATTTGCAATATCAACCTAAAGCTGTTCTATGTGTTGCATGTGTTGCAACAAAGGCATTTTTGCCCAAGCTGTTCAGACTGCTGAACAGGCTGGACATAAACTGTCTACGCTGCTTTACACTAATGAGCAGCTTGGGCAGTTTACAAGTTTTCTGTTCTTTGTGAACAGAACCTGTTCTTTGTGAACAGGCTAAACACTTTATGGAATGTGTTTCCAAGTCCTCATGTATTGTTTTTAACTACTAGATTAGTTTACAAAGTCGAAGACAAAGTGAAAATCAGAACTGCTCAGCCTGCCCAAGCTGTTCCGTTACATGAAGACAAAAGGTTATTTGAAAAAAGGTGACAGACCTTTTTCTTATATCAAAATAGGCCTTTACAAGGAAGAAAAACACAAAGTTGACATTCCTTATTTGGTTAAAGGCAATGCAACAGTAGACAAAGTGAAAAGACAAAAGTTCTGCACATGTGAAGACAAGTCTGCTTTTCAGAAAGGTGCAGAAAAGGTTATGTTGTCTTTTCAACAAGACTTCTCCTTTTTCATTCCGTCCAATGAAGAAGCTTCACTTAGATCCTCTGAGTGAGTATAAAAAGAAACTTCCAAGGATTGATCGATCAAGCCAAAAAGCTAAGTGCTGAAAACAAGAGTGAACGTGCATTCAAAGTGTGTCTTTCATGCATGCAAGTCTGCTTGAATAAAACAGTACTCAGTGTCTAAGCTGTTCTTGTTCAAGCTGTTCCTCAGAGTCTTGTAAACACAGTGAGTGATTCTTAGTGAGTGTATTCATTGTAATTAGTTTAAGTCAGTCTTAGACTAGTTAGAAATACTGTTGTTCTGTCATCTCAGCTTGAACCTTTCCGCATTCAAGCTTGTTTGTAATTAACATTTGTTAATAATACATACAAACATTGAGAAAATTGTGTGTAGTTTTTAAAGTGTTGTATTCACCCCCCCCCCCCCCTCTACAGCTTAAAGCTATACACTTGGGATATCTTTTGGGACCTACATGTACAAAGGCATACTGATTATAAAACGTATATGCATCGCTAGGCGTATTAATGACTCTTCCCAAAATAATATCAGTGTTAAGTTCATCTTCATCACATCCAAGATTCAAAGACTCTACATTGGTTTCTCTATCAGGGGATTGTGATTCCAAATCCTCATTATTGACCAAATAACCATTTGCATCAATGTCTTCAATTAAGTTAGTTTCAAAGGACTCATTTGATGATCGGGTATTTAAATTCATTATGATCTGTACCAATAGCATACAAAACAAGCATCAAATAACAGGCATAAACAACTATTCTGTAGTTTTTTGTATTTATTGCAAAAACTACACGTAGGAAATCTGTAGGTTTACAGTGAGGAAACACGAAATGTCAATCAAAAACCATGAAATATCAATCATAAGTTGAACAAGTTTGGTAGCCACAAATCTTTTAATTCTGTTTTCGAACATAATTTAGCAGATTAAAAGAACATAATCTCTTTATTCTGTTTTTCTAACTTAAATTAATCACCAAACACCACAAAAAAAAAAAAAAGAAATATGCCTTCTGTTCTTGGTGCCAGCTTTTGTTCGAAGAAGAAGAGAGGAAGACTGCTTCGATTATGATTCATGACAAAACAAGTTATACCCAAGCTTGGGTTCGAAGAAGAGAAGCAGGGAGTGTCTGGAAGATGGATGGTCACGCGAAGTAGGAGTCTGGACTCTGGAAGATGCCGCTTTTTTTTAATTTTTAACAAAACGACGTCATTTTGTGTAAATCTATACCAAGCGTGGGTACATGACAGCCACATATTCATTTTCCATATATATATATATATATATATATATATATATATATATATATATATATATATATATATATATATATATATATATATATATATATATATATATATATATATATATATATATATATATATATATATATATATATATATATATATATGTATATATATATATATATATATATATGTATATATATATAGATATAGGATCTATTGTGAATAAGTTATAAATTGTGAACACTGTGAACCAATAATCTTGCAACACATCAGCATACTTGGTGACAAATAAACACAACATGGTCAAGGGCATATTTGTCATGCAAAATATTTGCTCCCCCCCTAAATCTCGTAGGTAGTTAACCAAATCCATTCAACTTCCTTCGTTTGTAATTAACTCTGATTTTTTTTTTTTTTTTTTGCAATTTTGTAAAAATTTTTATTGGTTTTTCCAATATAATTTTGATGTCGCTGATGCATTACATTCAATTAGGTGGACTAGGATAAAATATGGTATAATTATGATAGGTGTTATTTGACGATGATGGTTTTTGGCTTCACTGCATGCGACGGTTGCATTTACGAACTTCATTACAACTAACAGTTGCATTCATGAACTTCATTACATTTGATGGTGGCATTAATCAACTTCATCATCTTCAAACTTCGTAGACATCATTCCATTCGACAACTGCATTTATCGACTTCACTACATTCGACGGTTGAATGCATCGACTTTGAATACTCCGCAAGAGGCCAATGTTGGTGCCCCAGATGAAGCCTTTGCATCATCCGCAATAATATCATGACGATGTATTATCGATGCATCATCCATTGCATCCTCTGCGTTCTGGAAAATAATGTGCATTTTAATGCATCCCATGCATATTGATCTGCACATAGATGTATATTTGAATTCAAGATGCACATAAGTTGCGATAGATGCATCGGGTGCGTTCATTCAATGTGGACGTTAGTTGCGATAGATGCTTCGGTGCGTCCAATGCGATAGATTCGTTTAATGTCAGGCATCACAACCGTTCTAATTTCAATCCGGAATCGTTTCCACCCGAACCCATTTTCACCCGTTTGCCCAATCCGGCCAAACCCGCTCGTTTTGCCACGCCTATTGTATACGAAGGGATGCAAGTTTGTACTTTTAAGTGTATTGGAGTATAATTATTAGAATGCATTGGAGCATAATCATTTCATGATCTTTCTTGCTATAACTCCAAAAGGACACAATATATTTTAGTCTTGTCATCATGCATATCAAGTTTCAAGTGGAACATGAGTACATTTGTTGCTGCAAGTCCGTTGATTTTCTTGCTATAGACGCATACACCGAACAAATACCTCAAAATGCATTGTAAAATTGTATAAACAAATTGTAATGTTCACAATGCGCAAACATGTTTCAGATCTTCGTTTATAATGTTTTAATTTGCATGGTCATGTTGAAATACCTCATCATCATTATAATCTATTTGTAAAAAAACAAAATTCACAGATGAAATAATTAAGTGCAATAATATTTTTTATTCGATAAAATATAACGTAAATATTTAGCAAGAGTTAAAATGTTCATGCGAACAGTATATGAAAAAAATGAAATTGATTGAATTAAAAAAAATAGGAAATTGATTGCAATCAAACAATAAAAACACGCCTGAATTGGATGAAATCGATATACATAACATAACATGCACTCACTTAAATGTTGTTGAGAAAGAGTTATATATGCAAAGAAAAAAGTACGACAGAGGTTCAACGATGGGTTTGAACCGCTGAAGAAGAAAGCCACTTGTAGTCAAATTAATTCTCCTAACTAATCGGATATGTTGTTAGGAAAATATCAAAAATTATAATAATATAATTTGTTAATTACTCATGTACCCTTAATTGTAATTATCGTAATAATTATTGATTAATTTAAGCATTGAAGATTTGTCAAATTATCATTGGTTCACATTGTTCACAACCATTATGTTGTTCACAAATGATCCTCTGTCTATATATATATATATATATATATATATATATATATATATATATATATATATATATATATATATATATATATATATATATATAAATAAAGTGGTCTGTATAAAAAAAGGCATTTGAAAGGGTGGCTGGGGCGATGTTCCTGTCGGGGCTAAGCTAACTTGGCAAGCAGCCAAACAAGCGGGGTGGGAATAGTTGCATACCGTTCCCACCAACACATGGACCTTACCGCAGCGTATGACTACCCATCTCTCCCTGTCACCATGGTAAGATAAAATCAAGTGACGCGTGGGCCATACCTTTGCTATCTTGAGCACGGAGATCATCGCCCTTAATGGAATCATCCACATGTCGTTCGTTTCCAATTACTTTCCATTTATTTCATATTTTATAAAACTAAAATTTTATGTACATAAAAAAGATAAAATGTATAAATTTACCATATTACCCTCACTTCCTTTCTATAAATTCATCACCATCCTTTGATCACTCTCTCGTGTTTTTCAATTCTCCGTTTCCGGTTTAGAAATTGTGTCAGTCGTATTTATTTGAAGGCGATAATTTCAATATGTTAGGTGTTTTTAGCAGCTCAATAGTTTCGCCGCCGGAGGAGCTGGTGGCAGCCGGAAGTCGGACACCGTCACCGAAGATCACCGCCAAGGCGCTTGTCAACCGGTTCGTCGGAAACAACACCTCGGCTGTATCGATGGAGATCGGAGACGATGTTCAATTGGCCTATAGTCACCAGAACGAATCGATTACTCACCCAAGGTACATACATATTGAAAATAGTTATAAATATGCCTGATCACGATCATTGATGGATAATTTATTCAATGATGTCGATGTTAGAATCTGGAAATTTGTTTTGAAAAATGTTGCCAACGACGCGAGGTAGCTTCGAACGAGTGTAAATGTGTAAAATCAACCAACGTAATTACGTAATGTGAAAAGATGTAATCCGTATAGAAATGATCGACTTTTGAATTTGACGCAGAGTACAATTTGTATCCAATACTTACAAGTGGGTATGATTATGAATATGTGTGTTTTGTTAATAAAATTGGCAGAAAGAAAATACAGATTATTAATCAGAAGACTCGAGTTACATGTACTAAATTTTTATGAGCTTTTAAATTATCAATATAGAGCTTAATATTGAATTCTCATATCTCTGCAACCATAAAGAATTTAGTAAAAGTTACTATCAAAAAAAGAGAAATCCAATAATCATAAGTTTTATTTTCAAGTTTCAAAATCTATAATACAATAAATTTTGTCATAGTTTTTTGTCTCTTTCAATTTTCTCACCTAAACACAATATATAGTCATAATGATCGATCGAGAAGTTTCGATTTTCAAATAGTTTCCAAAGATTTTCTTTAAAGTAAATTGTGAAAGAACAATAATATAACATTTAAAATTTATTAAGGGAAAGTAATATTTTTATGTTAAAAAATCATGAAATTTAAATTTTCGAATCGATATCATTTTTTTTAGTAAAATTAACTTTATTATTTGTTTTAAACTTAAAAAGTTTTTATGATATATTTGTTAAATTTTATATGTGTATCTTCAAAAATTGTCTTTTTCAATGATTAATTCATTTTGAGAAAATATCCATATATTCTAAGATACTTTGCACATCTGATCAAGATCAAGGTCACTTGATTTATTTTTGTAATTTTGTGGGAACATTAATCTGAAGGAAAAAAAAGTCACACAAATAATTTTGTGCGATTATAAGTTCTGATCGACTGAAAATCGATGTTTATACAAACATTGAGGATCAATTACATAAAATTTTGATAAATTAATTCGATCATTTTGATCATAGATTTCGTGCTTAATAATTATATTTTAAGATTCTGTGTACAGATGACTTGTTTGTTTCCTTTTGTTTGCATTACTTTATGATTAATTAATGGTGAATTACGTATAAAATAAATGATACCTTCTTTTTTCAAAAAATAGAGAAAATTTGATATCAACTTTAGAAATGACAAAATAACTATATAATTTCATGTTTGCTTTGTTTTAGATATAGTAGTATTTTTTGTTTTTAATAAATATTAATCTTTTGGCCTCGCTTCAAACAATAAACACTGTTCTATTAACATGCGTTGAATTAGAAAAGACATTTAAGAAATATATAATAATTAATAGTAAAAAAATTGAATTTATTAGATTTGATTATTTAAGTTATTTGTCAGTTAGATTAGTTAGATTAAAATTATAATAAATTGTATTATTTGATAATTCAAATTATAGAAAAGAAAAAAATAAATATTTATACAAGTATTAAATCATCATAAAAAATATAAATTATTATAAATTATTAGATTCGGTAGATTAGATTATAATAGGTTATATTATTTGATTAATTCAAATTAAGTTATCGTAATGACATGTCACAAAATAAAGTTTCAGTAACGAATAAAACAAAGTGATCACTTTAAATCTGTAGAATAGCAAATGATAATTTAATACAGAGTATATATTATAAATATTATGAGTGTTCAAATACAAGGTGTCGTAAAAAAATGCGCAATTGATATAACGTTTTATCTATTTAAATGATAATTATACTTTCCTGTTTATTTAAATGATAGAGAAAACTTTCTTTTAAATATAGTGTGAATTATTTTTAAAGCTAATTAAATTATAATTATTGATTTTCGTAAAATGCTTAGTAGTTTAGATAATTTAAAGTGGATTTAGTTCAAGACAGTGATTAAGAAGTTTATTCAACTATAATCTATTATCTATAAACAATTGTACTGGATTTTGTTAGTCAAAATAATTATAAATCATAGATTCATAGTTATTAAATAATGTTGGGAATTAATATGTCGGGGGTGTCTGATGATACCTGAACACTCGCAACAGTGACGAGGATCATGAGTCATGACATGTGCATAAGTGCTCGACCGTTTCTTGTATTTATCGCCAAATTTAATAATAAATTAAAGTATTTATCATAAAAAAATCAAACGTGTTTTTGTGTTTTTTTCATTCATATTATTTTTTTCTTGAAAATTCTTTAAATTATTTTTTTCCTTATTTTGTGAAATTTGACTATTAGAGTCCGATAATAATTTATAAACCGAGTTAAAAGAATTTAGTTGATGCTACATTACTGATACAAAATAAATAAATTTTAAATGAAAGATAAAAAAGATATACAAAATAGTGTTCATTAGTTTATATATCATTTAATTTGTTTAGCTCTATAATTTAGTTTGTAGTGGGTAGAAAAATTAAATTAAATGACAAAATCAGGAAAATAACTATAATTTATTTAGATCTATTTAGAGGATTAAGTAGTAAAAACTTCTCTCTTTTTATAGAGCTGAATAAAAAGTTAGTATTTGTTATTTTCTTTGATGGAGAAAAGTTCCTAAACATATTTTTTGCTATTACGTTTTGAAAAATGTTTCTACAATTATCTATATCATCAAAAGGTTTGATTGGTTTTTTTATTTGAAAAAAAAAACAAAATTGAAGGACTTAATCTTTGGAAAAAAAAAAATTATAATAACTAAAGGACCTAAAAGTAGGCAATAAACTTTTTTAAAAGATAACTTAAATAGTAATTATAATATTATTGTTGACGTCACGTGAGGTTTTATATTCCTTACTTGTCATTATCGGTTTTGGTAATGATGTAAACATCAAATAATTAATCCATGTTAATTATTTTTTTATGAGGATTGATTAGAACAAGGAATTATATGTTCACACATAACGTCGGGTCCGAAAGTGAAATACTATATTCATATGTGTTATGAATATTTATGTTTTTATAAACATAAAATTGGTTATCACAAATATATATGTTTTTTTTTAAAGGCTACCTATCGTCCTATGTTACAATCTAATTGTTGTACGTACACATATTTATGTTTCTAAATTTTATTTTTTATTTGAGATTTAAAATTTAGTCACAAAAAACGTTGAATCTTTTAATTATGTTAGCAAAAACCACCGTATAATGTTTTTCACGTTTAAACTTGTCATTTTTTAAGCAATTATAACATTGAAGTTGTAACTTTTGATAATCTGATAACTTTTTATTGATCACTTATAATTCACTATGTTATGTTTCATCAAATCATAGCATTGAATATTCTACTTCTTATCAATCATAATCTCTAACAAGTTTTTGATTTTGCATGATATATGTATCATTTTCGTTCCCATTAATAATTTTATTAGTTTTTTTTAGTTCGAAATTCTAATTTGTGTTCTCTATGATTATGGTTTTAGATTTTACCTTTTTATAATATTAGTATATTCATGAATTTGATGTTTCTAAAGATGATTGAATACACATGTGATGATGATTAATTAGAAAATAAATCAACAAACAAAAAAAAAATTTCAAACATGAAATTATGAAAAAGAACACAAATCAAACTTTCAACGAAAAAAAATAATTTGATATACCTATTGACATAATAATAATAATAATAATAATAATAATAATAATAATAAATGATATAAATTATAAACTCATTAATTGATTGTTATAGATAATAAAAGTGTATATGTTACATGTTATGTTATGACAAATGTAAAAGTGACAAATATATTTTTATATATGAAAATGATAAAAATATAGTTGGTTGATACCATTAAAAATAAAATGAGTTGTTTTCAACTTAATGATACACACATATAACTATTAGTAAAACATTAAGCCAATATATTTTAATAAAATCTCCATCAACCTTGTAAGGCATTAATTGGGTTTGTTGTCGAACGGATGTAGGACTGCCTTTTTCGTAGTAATAGTAATATCCCTAGGATGATTTGGATGAGAACTCATGATTAATTGAAGTGAAGAATATCAATTTTTTCTATAACTAATAATAAGTAAGATACAAATATCGAATATACTCTGCTTAGTAAAACTTCAATTGAAAGTGCATTGTGTCCTGTTTAGTTGGATCGTACTAAATGAAAAATATATTTGTTTAAATGGGATGATATAAGTGATGACATGTAATAAAATTAAAATGAATAAGAGTAGAGAGAATGTAATCTATACATTTGTTTAGACTTCAAAAATGAATAAGAGTAGAGAGAAGTAAAAGTATGTTGATGTTAATGATACCTATAATGTTAATTACAAAAAAAACGTTGTTAGTCGTTGCAATAAAAATTTTATCAATGTTATACTATTATTGAAAAAAGACAAAATATAGTTCAACGAATGAGAGTACTTAAGTCTAAGGATGGCAATGAGCGAGAAAAAATGATCACCTATAGATATTCGTCCGTGATGGATGGTTAAAGTCGTTAAGGGTACAGACATGGGTTAAATATTACAATTTAGTGTATAATGTAGATCATACAGTTTTTAGACATTACAATTAAGAGTCTAATTGGAGTCATAAATTATATACTTCGTAACAAAGTATTTATAATAGTGATATATAATTTAGAACAAACTAAAATAGAAATATGGATGCTTAATTTAAGAAGGAATGAGTATCTAACATAACCTTAATAAAAAACATTTATCCCACACTTCTCATCATTTCACAATGTACTCACCCCCCTAATAATTTTAAAAATCCTATCATTTTGAAATCCATCATTTTAAAATCATGCGATCCAAACGCCACCTTAATAAAAACATTTATCCTTTCTTGATATTAATGTTTTTATGATATTTATTAGGGTGAAAGGAGTGGAATCAATCTTTCTATACCACTAAATACACAACATCACATTTGTGTCACACTCTCTTTGTCCATTCCATCTTCTATGTCAATGAAACCATCATAACGCTATACAACTTAAAAACACACAAATTAAAGTTCATGGAAAAATAATAGTAATAATGTGAGAGGGGGTTTTCGACCCTCTTTTGGTACCAAAAGAGGTTTAGTGGTGTTCCTGTGATACCAATATCAATTTGTAATCTTCCATCCCAATCACTCCATTTAATTAGCCTTTAGGATTAATTAATTAGATTTATATAAATGACTTAAAAAAATATAATTTTACATGTCTATATAGAGTATAGACTTATCCAAATGCAGGAAGCATTGAATGATTGTTACTTAATAATTGACCTTCCTATTAAAAACCTCATCCTTTTCAATTCTTTTCTTTTATTTTGTATTTTTTTCAACAATTGTGGCCCACCAGTGTTGCTTGTCAAATTAAAACAGATCCAATTACCTATCAATTTTGCTTTACATGGTTCTTGATTTATCCTTTTTGCAACTTTAATTTGGTAATTTGTCTGTCCTATTATTCTTTAGAGAAATTATTGACATATTTAATTTATGAGATTATGCATGATACATTGATATAAATTTTCTCTAAGATTTTTTGAAATTGTAACATGACATGATCTTTTTTTATGTCTATGAGTATGTTAATCATTTTTCTATTCTTTATGTTTAATTAAAAAAAATTTGTTTGATGTGTTTTTAACTCATGTGTGCAAGTATATGTCTAATTTAGTTATTGATTAACAAATAGATCAAACTGATATACTATCTATTTAAAACATACTTTTAGGTGTGTATTTTAAGCATCTCTACCATTACTTTAAAATTAATATGTAGTCTAACAGATTATTAATATGGCAGATCTTTTGCCGTCAAAGACGAGATATTTTGCTTGTTCGAAGGCACACTCGACAACTTGGGTAGTCTAAAGCAACAATACGGGCTTTCCAAGTCGGCCAACGAGGTCATTTTGGTCATTGAGGCTTACAAGGCTCTTCGTGACCGTGCCCCTTATCCTCCCAATCACGTTGTTGGCCACCTTATTGGAAATTTCGCCTTTGTTGTCTTCGACAAGTCGACCTCTACTTTGTTTGTGGCCACGGTAAGTCAAAATTGACTCCCTTAATTCTACATTACTGATTAAGATTACTTCAAAAAATGTGATTAATCTTCATAATTATCTATAGGGAGGTGACTTGTATGTAACTTTTTGTCATTAACAACAGTAAATGTTTTTATGAATTCATACATCAAGTAATGTATAGCAGATATACATTATTGTGTATGATAAAAAATCATTCAAATCACTTGCCTCATCTATACTGTCACTTTAATATATATAAAATGCGTATTATTATTTGTTGAAAATCAAGCTTAATCAAAATTCATAAAGTCCACTTCAGAATCTTCAATTTTCATTCCTCCATCATAAATTGTTCATTTGGTTCCTTACATATGTATAATACGTTATCATAAAACATTAATATGAGAGTAAATTATAAAAATGTTCCTATAGTTTGTCTACCAAAATGTTATTTGGTCTCTAGAAATTACTCTCAAAACATGAGTACCTACTTACATAAATTGTCCTTCTATCACAATTTTTTTCTATATGATAATTCTATTTTTTTATTCAATAACGATTTACGTCATTATACTATCTAATTAGTTTCGAATTTGATACTTTTCTTAAATTTTTTTCGTTTAAAATTTTTAAATGTTAATTTAGTATATTATGATTAATTTATTAAAAAATAAATCTGTTATAATTATGGTAAAATTACAAAAATAACAAAAATATAAACTCACTTATCAAATATCCACCACTTACGTGACGGCGCACCACTATATTTACGTGACTTGTACTTTTTAATAATTTTTAATGCATTACGTTACAAAACATAAAATGTAACGTAACGTACAGTGTCTTTATGTTACCAAATCTAGGGACGGAGCACAATGAGATTTCGTAACATAAAGTAAGAGTATTTTACGAGAAAATTCATCTTTTGTTACGAAATGCATTTAAAAAATAATAAAAACTATAAGTAACATAAATATTGGTCGACACGTAAAAGTGTTAATTAACGAAAATGTTGGGTATTTTGGAAATGTGACTTTTTTTATGAGTAATACTTGAGAACTGAGTTATTTTTTTATAGATATTTTTGTAATTATCCGTATTATTATTATTATTATTTATGCATTTTTGTATTTTATTATATATTATTTATTTATTAAACATTATTTTTGTATTCAATTTTATTTATTTTAAGCCTCTTCTATATAAAATTAGAAAAATAATCATGTGATTGTATGAATGATACCTTTACAAAATATCTCATTTGCTATAATGTGTGGAAACCCATGAATGGGTGTGTTGTATTCATCTCATATAAATAGATTACATAATTACAATGGAGACCCCTACACTATACATTATTTAACACACCCCCCTCAGTCGCAGCTGGAGGAGGACTAATGCTAAGACTGGACTTAAATTGTAAAAACAGCTGTGTAGGAAGACCTTTAGTAAATATATCTGCTAACTGATGAGATGAAGGCACATGCGATACACGCACTTGCCCCAAAGCAACACGTTCTCTTACAAAGTGTAAGTCAAGTTCCACATGTTTGGTTCTTTGATGCTGTACTGGGTTATTAGCTAAATACATGGCACTTACATTATCACAAAAAACAACTGTGGCACGTGAAAGAGGTAGATGTAACTCAATCAAAAGGTTACGAAGCCAGGCAGATTCGACAACAACGTTAGCAATACCACGATATTCAGCTTCGGCACTTGAACGGGACACAACATGTTGGCGTTTAGAGGACCAAGACACAAGATTGTCACCTAAGAAGATGCAGAACCCAGAGGTGGACCGGCGTGTTTCAGGACAACCGGCCCAATCAGCGTCAGTATAACAGACCAAACGATTAACAGTGGATGGGCGGAGAAAAAGACCATGAGTGAGGGTACCCTTCACATAACGAAGAATGCGTTTGAGGGCATTCAGATGTGGTTGGCGAGGATCGTGCATATACAGACAAATTTGCTGTACAGCATAAGCGATTTCCGGACGAGTGATCGTGAGGTACTGTAAAGCACCCGCAAGACTCCGATAGAGAGTCGGATCATCGACTGGTTTGCCAGAGGAGGGTAGTTTAGACTTTGTCTCAGCCGGTGATGAGCAAGGATGACAAGTGTCCATGCCAGCACGAGAAATGATTTCTTGGGCAAAAACTGTCTGAGACAGAAAAAGGCCCGAAGATGAGCGTATAGCGGAGACCCCTAGAAAGAAGGAGAGAGCGCCAAGGTCAGTCATTTTGAACTCAGACGAGAGACGAGAGATGACATGATTGACCAGAGATTGGGAGGAAGCGGTCAGAATGATATCGTCTACTTACAATAGAAGGTAGATTGTATCACGACCATGATGATAAACAAAGAGAGAACTGTCAGATTTGCTTGAATGGAAGCCGAGAGAAGTGATGAAGACAGCAAATCGATGAAACCAGGCGCGGGGAGCCTGTTTGAGACCATACAGGGCTTTTCGAAGGCGACAGACATGCTGTGGGAAGGAGGAATGAACATAGCCAGGAGGTTGTTTCATATAGACTTCCTCGGATAATTCACCGTTGAGAAAAGCATTTTTAACATCAAGCTGATGAATCGGCCAGTTTAGGGAGAGAGCAATGCTTAGGACCATTCTGACAGTGACTGGTTTGACAACAGGGCTGAAAGTTTCGTCATAGTCAAATCCTGGCATTTGAGAGAAGCCTTGAGCCACCAGACGGCCCTTGTAACGCTCAAGGCGACCCTGACTATCGAACTTATGACGGTATAACCAACGGCAGCCAACAATGTTGACTTTTGGTGGAGGGGGGACAAGATCCCACGTGTGATTGGAGAGAAGAGCAGACATTTCAGCGTCCATGGCTGCCTTCCAATTTGGATCACGAATAGCCTGAGCAGAAGACTTGGGAATTGGGGAGAGAGAGTCAACTGCTGAAAGATTGAAGATGTGACGAGGTTTGAGACTGCCGGTGCGTGAGCGAGTCGTCATGGGATGGTTGGAGGTGGGGCCCTGATGAGGGGGAGAAGTGGTGGCTACAGGAGCAGGATGCACAGATGTAGTGTGAGGAGCATCAGACGATTGTGGTTGGTTATCGGCTGTAGGAGCATCATCATTTGTGATGGGCATATCGCTCGAGGGAGGCGAGGGAGAAGGAGGAGAGGGGGGAGTGGTGGATGAGGAGGTAATGTGTTCATTGGACAGCAAAGGGGGGGTGGTGACATCGTCAGAGAACACTTCATACTCAGAGGGGGATGGGGGTGCATGAAACGAGGCATATGGAAAATGATCTTCATCAAAGATGACATGGCGAGAGATAATAATGCGATGAGTGATGAGATCATAGCATCGATGTCCTCGATGACAAGGAGAAGGGCCGAGGTAGACACAAGCAGTGGAGCGAGGTGAGAGTTTGTTTGGGGCCGTAGATGAGAGGTTTGGATAACAGAGGCATCCAAAAACACGTAAATGTGTGAAATCCGGGAAAGTATCGTACAAGATCTCACATGGGGTTTTAGAATTCAGAGTGGTAGTGGGGAGAATGTTCAGAAGATGAACAGACATGGTGAGTGCTTCAACCCAGAATTTAGGAGGAAGTGAGGCTTGGAACAGGAGCGTGCGTACCACATTGTTAATGGTGCGAATCGCTCGTTCAGCTTTGCCATTTTGTTGAGAGGTGTAGGGACACGAAAAGCGAACTTTAATGCCATGTTTTTGAAAAAATTCAAGTAATTTGGTGTTCTTAAATTCACGGCCGTTATCACACTGAAAGGATTGTATATCGGTTTTAAACTGATTCAACACATATGCATGGAAATTAGTAAAAACTTGAAACACATCCGATTTAGCACGCAAAGGGAACACCCATAAGAAATGAGAATAATCATCCAAAAACAGGATATAATATTTAAAACCACTCAAACTGGATACAGGAGATGTCCACAAGTCTGAATGAACTAGTTCAAAAATCCGTGAAGTCTTTGTTAAAGACTTGGAAAACGACAAACGGCAGTGTTTACCTAGTTGACAAGCGTGACACGTAGGTAACAGTGCATTGGAACAAGAAATAAAGTTACGAGAACGTAAAAAATTAAAGGTAGTAGTGCCCGGATGACCAAGATGACGATGCCACACATGAGGAGACAAGGCAGCCAAAGCGGTGGCAGACGGCTTGGAAGGCAGAGAAGGTTGAAGAACGGGGTAGAGATCACCAGTATTGTCAGAGCGATGAAGGAGACGCCCTGTATCAAGATCCTTTATGGAGAAACCAAAAGGATCAAATTCAATAGAAACCCAGTTATCAAGAGTGAACTTACGCACAGAAATTAGATTTTTAACCATATGATCAGAAACAAGTACATTTTTCAGTGCCAATTTATTTTGTGATAATGGAAGAAATGTATCACCAATGCAAGAAACCGGAAGTAAAGCACCATTACCAACCATGATTACTTTTGACTTACCACAAGGTTTAAGAGAAAGTAGATTACCTTGGTTGAATGACATGTGGGAGCTTGCACCAGTGTCCATATAGTAGTTGTTATCCTGATGCTGTTGTGGCGGCTGAGCGGACATTGAACTGAAGAGAGCTGCGAGATCTGTGAACTGAGGCGGAGCTGCATTGGCAGGAGAGACTGGAGGAGGCGCAGCATAGAGTGCCGATGGAGTGTGAGTTCCGGCATGAGTTGGTGTGGAAGACACCGGCTGACGATAGTTGCCTCCAAACTGAGAAGCCTGAGATTGCTGATGTAATGCATTCTGAAGAAGCTGAAGAAGTTGATTGTTGAATGCCGGTGGGGCACTTGATTGACCTGCATCACGAGAATAACCTGTAACAGAAGTTGTGCTGTTAAAAGACCCCCCTCCCGTGTTACCCTTAGATGTAACCCGTCCCGTGTTTCTGTTTCCCCGATTATTTTTATTTTTCCCTTTGCCATTATTATTAGTGCTAGACGAGGAATAAAGGGCAGTGGTAAGGGAAGGTGAAGCTTCAAGGGTAGATTCGGGTTGGTCTTCACGAGACTCATGCAAGAGTAACATGTTTTTGGCTTCAAGAAAAGAGGGAAACGGTTTGGTGTGTGTGATGACATCAATTAAGCTTTGATAGGATGATGGTAAATTCTGTAGAATTTGCAAGACAAGATCCTGATCAGTGATTTTAGTGTCAACATCAGCAAGGGAGTCAGCAATGTCTTTTAAAGTGTGACAGTAATCAGTAATAGAAAGAGCTCCCTTTTTGGTGTTTCGAAAGAGGGTTTGAAGTTGTAGGCTACGGGATAATTTATTGTTCAAGAAATGAGCATCCAAGGCTTCCCAAAGGTCGTGTGCAGTGCAGTTATCTTTTGTGATGAGATTAAGTAAATTTGGTTCACAACTAGAGTAGAACCATGATTTAATGCGAGAATCAATGGCTTCCCAATCCTCATCATCAACACTTGTTGGTTGGGACTTCCCAGTAATATGACCCATGACTTTTGCCCCTTTACATACATCAGTAAAAATACGTCGCCATAGTTTATAGCGAGACCCATCAGTTGTTAATTTGAAACTGAACTGAGGGTAGACATTACCGATAGCAAAAACAAGTTGGGAAGCGGTTGGGTTGTTTGGTGATGTATTATTACCCGTCATGTCTAATAATAATAGTATTCACGAAAAATAAATATAATAATAAAGAAACAAATAAACGGAACGTGCTCACCAAAAAGTAGGCCGAGAAGAGGAGGCTTTTGGCGGCAGCAGTGAAGAAGTGGATGGTGGCAGCGGTGGTGACGGCAGCAAGGGCTGCTGGTCGGAGGAACTAGCAACCGGCAGCAGCAGGGTGGTGGTAGAGCAACAGCAGGGCGGCGGCAGAGTGGTGGTGGGGGCGCTGGTAGGCGGCGCAGGAGAAGCACGGCAGTGGCAGCGGTGGAGATGGAAGCGATACGGCGCCAGGCGGAGCAGCAGCGGCAGCAGCGGCGGAGAAGCAGCAGCGGCCGCCTAGGGTTCCGGCGAACACGGGCAGCAGCAACAGCAGCCTAGTGGCGGCGGCTAGGGTTTCTGCGCCAAGATGCAGCGGCGGCTAGGGTTTCGAGGGAGAGAAGGCAACAGCTGAGGCGGAGCAGCAGGTGGCTGCGATTTTCCGGCGACGGCGGCTATGGGCAGCTGAGGGCGGCGGCCGGAGAAGGTATACCGGCGGCTAGGGTTTTCTCTGGCCAAGGAAAGAAAAGAAAAAAAAATAACCTAATTTTTTTAGAATTAGGGTTAGGCTTGATACCATGCTATAATGTGTGGAAACCCATGAATGGGTGTGTTGTATTCATCTCATATAAATAGATTACATAATTACAATGGAGACCCCTACACTATACATTATTTAACATCATTCAATATATACAGGTGCTTTTTGTAATTTTATTTAATAAAAACTTAAAAAACCATATTATATAAACTTATAATATTATTTTATAGAACTGTTATATAAAATGTAAAAAACAAATATCATTTGTAGTAGTATTTTCAGTACCTTACGAATGATAGCTAGGTACTCAATAGATCCTGGATCTCTCTCTCTCCACACCCACGTTAAAAAGAGTACCTTAAGTTATGTCGTTTTAAAACATTTTTAAATTTTTTTTTCGTAATCATGTTTAAATTAAAGGACAGTATAAAGTTATTTGCTAAAAATCACACATGCACATACCTTGGAACTATGTAAAAATTTCTAGGAATGATTGACCATTTACATTAGATTTGTGTGGATGATCCAATATTTGATACAAGTTTTAGACCATTCACATGCATTATTTACTTTTTGAAACTTAATTTATCAATGAATGGTCTTCGTTAATCTTTGGCCTATATGTCTATGTAAAAAAGAATTTATAAAAAAAAAAAAACTTTGTTTGTAACGTATTTTCGGTTACGCTTGATATTTAGAGGTATTTTATTGAACCTGAAAAATATTCGGATAACCTTCTATAAGGTTGCTACTACTTTAATAATTTAAACTTCTACTTTTTCTAATATCGAGTGGTAGTGGTAACGATCGATGATGGCAGGATCAAGGTGGTAAGGTTCCTTTGTATTGGGGAATCACATCCGATGGGTATGTTGCATTCGCTAATGATGCTAATCTACTCAAAGGTGCTTGTGGCAAGTCACTTGCTTCTTTCCCTCAAGGTTTGGTTCCTTCCTACTTTCTAATTTTTTAAAAAACCAATCGTTTTCGAACTATCTTAACATGATGGCTCTCTCAACCGTAAGCAGGATGCTTCTTTTCCACTACAGTTGGAGGGCTCAGATGCTATCAAAACCCCAAGAACAAGATCACAGCCGTTCCTGCAACTGAGGAAGAGATATGGGGTGCAAAATTCATGGTAACATAAAATATCCAAGCATATATTAAACAACGTCCACTAACAAACACAATGTTTTCTATTAATTTAGTCCCTTTCATCACTACTTTGGTGGTTTCTGGTTTATATCCTGTGGTCCCAAATATGAAACTCCATGATCTTGATGGCTTTAGGTATATGTTACTGTCAAAATATGACTTATTTTTGGATGATAAAGCTTTAAATTTGAGCCACATTTCGTCACAGAGATTTCGATGCTAATTTGATAATTCGTCAGGTGGAAGGCCCATCGATTATCACAGCCACAGAGTGAAAACGTATATCTTCTTTCGCTCCCTGATTGATCCCCAACTTTTTATCTGGCAACCGTATCGCTAGTATGACAACAATGAATGTGATCATCACATCTTGGTCGTGGGTCTCGAACATCTTCTTCAATAGAACGATAAATAGAAGTTTGGTCTTCTTATGGTTTTAGAGATGAAAGTTTTCGTTTTTGAACTTGTATCTTTGTTTGTGTACATAGTTGTTATCGTGTTTGTGTAATAAAGTTTGGGTAGACATGAAATACATGAATCTGTAATGTATGGTTTCATTTGTGATCTGTCTATGGTTCGGGTTATACAAATAACTAGGTTAATACTCATAATTACATGGATTGATTTAAAAATTCTATTTAAAAATTAAAATTTGTAATATTTATAAATATATAAAAATAATTTTAAGTTTTAGTTTAAAAAAAGTTTAGTTAGTTAATTGTTAAATTAAATTATAATTGGATCTAATTAGATTAGATTTGATATATTATTAATAATTTTGATAATTAACATGACAATTTGAAAAAATAATAAGTGACAACTTAAAAAAAAAAAAGCCATGAAGGTTTTTACTCTTGTATTTATTGGTATAGATATGATTGGCTTTGAAAAGAAACAAGTCAAAGGGATAGAATGGGTCAATGAAGTCGTAAGCAGTTCAATTCAAAGTATAATTATATTTACATATAATTTTTAACAATTGTTATATTAAAATAATAAACTTTACATTATATAATATTGGTATGTTTTTTTTTTCTAATTATCTAACCCATTAACTATTTTTAAACAGGACAAAAAGGTGAAAAGTATTTCAAGTCAACTTATATTAAGTTCTATGATTTTTAACATTATTCATTGTGTTCAACCGATCACAAAACGGGAAGGATCAATTGAGCAAACAATCATGCTGTATTATTTGTCGATACTAGTTATTAACCCACGTATTACGTGGATATTTTATAAATAATGTTTACTAAAAATCTACATAAAACGTCAATTACATAAAAAAATGTTTACTTTTTTTCTAAAAAAATACGAAAATAGTATTATCTTTTGTTATTAAGGATAATTAAAAAATTTCTATTTTTAAATATGTATCGTGTCTCATCTTTTTTAAACTTTTTATTTTTAGATTTTTATGTACAAGTGAAAAACTAAAAATTTACTTTTTTACATAGAATACAATTTAAAAAAATTTAAGATTTAAAAAATTTTAAGATTAAAAAAATTATGAAACACCTCATTTTCAATATTACATTATATTCAAGTTTTAAATATTTAAAAAATGCATAGTTAGCTAACATTAGTAATTAAATACGAAAGTTATTTAAATCAATTAAAAAGTATTTGAAATGTTTCCTTTTTTAACTGTATGTAATAAATATGAACGTATTTGAATTAAATTCCATAAATATTCTTAATAGTGAATTAGTAAAATTAAAAATCTAATTATGGAAAAAAGGCGGGAAATCAAAAATCTAGAGGAATGAGGTAATGACAGGTGACATTAGATGTTTTCTTTTATTAATATATATAGATAGATTTGTAATTCTATAATTAATTGTTGTTTCTAAATGTTAGGAGATCTAAAAAAAATCGTGAAACGAAATACAAACTAGTAATGTAATGTACTTGAAACTAGATAAAACAAACAAGAATATATTTAGAAGGCAGGTGATTTGTACACCATACATTTTTTCACTTTTATTCGTACACTACAATTCTAAATAAACAGACTATTTTACCCTTGTTATATAAGGGTATAAAATGTAAAGTTGGTGATAAAAATATTAAAGACAAAATAGTATGTTGGTATGAAATTGTTTTGTATGGAGAAAATATTTTGCATGAGAATTGAATATCCAACAAATGAACAACTATACTTGAATCGTACATCACTTGTACGAATTGTAGAACTCACTCGAAAGAGAAAGTAAGAATTATTTAGAGCTAGTTTAGCAGTGATTGGCTTGAATTCTTGAAAGATACTTTAGGAAAAGTCACATATCCAAGTTCTATTGGCTTGGACTTTCAAGAGGCACACACCCTGTTAGGAGAGACAATTTCAGTCCGTTCAAGCAAACGAGTCAAATTGATGATAATCAAAAGTCATAAATTTTACATAATATTGAAATATATGTCAATGAGCAAATTTTTTAATCCACCATGTTATAAATTCTCATTTTTTTAAAAAAGTTATGTTTTATCTTAGTTTTTTTACAATTGATCTATTTTATTGTTCGATCCGTTTAACCTATTGGGTCAAAATTGTCAACCCTACATCCCATCGTTGGATGGACAGTTTTGCAAGGTATTCATACACTGCTATCAGGTTAACAAATTGGTTCGGATATGTTTTTCTTAGTTATTCAAATAAAAAATTTAGAAAAAGCAACTATTATTGTTAGATCTCATTAATTGTATTTCCCTATGAGCTATGTTCCTTCAACATCCTCCCATAAATAAGGCTGGCCATTCTTTTAAGTCTACATGGCCCATGAAAATTTAAGGCCTGTGAACAAAGCCCACAACGCACAGAAAGAGTAGAAGAATTAAAAACAACTCATAATAACGTTTTCCATAACAAGATTGAAACAATCGTTTTAACTCCAGTAAAATTATCATTCCTTACAATCTTGGCATTGAAACAAATCAATTACAACCATCTCTGTACACAAATAATCATGTTGTCTTGTGGGTAATCATCTTGTAAAGGAGAAAATTTTGCTAAGAAAACACCATTTTTTTCATGTATTTTTATTAAGTCCCACAATCAAAAATGTTATTTCAAAAGTCTCTAAACGTAAAATTCAAACGAAATTTGTCTGTTTTACTATTTTAGCAGATTAAGCTGATGACGTAACTCAAAAGGACTCGGTATATTTCAATTAATAAGTAACTACTAACTAAGTCCAAGAATTATATATTTCAATTAAGTTCCAGAATTTAAAAAAAAAAAAAAAACTATCTAAAAAGTCATTCAATGAAACATCCATCTAAAAAAAACTATCTAAAAAGTCATACAATCCATAATTAACATGAAACACAATATACAATCCATAATTAACATGAAACTATGATCCAAACATACATAAAGTTATTACATAGTTAAACCTTAAAGTACAAAAGTAGGTGAAGTTTACAACGACAAGACTGTTTATTACAATATCTCAACAGAATCTGAGTTTCCCAAATCCCAAGTACATTCCAACTAAGGACGAACAAAAAACTCGTTTTACCCAAAGTGGACCGGAATCGAACCCAACAGACTATTTCATTTTCCGGGCCGGTTCTCGGTTCCTATTATACTTTTAAATCAGTTTTGGTATCTCAGATTTGGTTCAGTCTGGTCCAGTTTAGTTTTCTTTTTTCCTTGTAAAAGTCAGGAAATAACTGAACCGTACCGTCATATTCAGACCGTATTCTTGATTTTGCATGATTTCTGTTTTCGGGTAATTAGAACATGTCATTTCATTGGAAATCATGTATGTGTACAATGAACACAAATCTAGCTACTATAATTTATTACTCACTGAAAGAACCCAACATTTTTAAAAACTAATTTCCACCATTCACAAGCAATATACCTCGAAAATACGGGATAATATAAAATTTCTAAAGAAATTTATCGATGAATATAACCAACCATGCAAGATAATAAAGTACACCGACCAGAGTACGTTAAATAAGTTTAAGTTACATGTCAAGTCATCTATGATTCTATCCGACCCTCAAAAGTCAATACAAAGACAATAATTTCTCGGTCAACAAAAGTCAACAGTCTCATACTAGAGCCTTACCCTTATCTGCTCCACCTGAAATAATAAGTTCTATCAACCGGGGTAAGTCGTTGCCCAGAAAGTAACAAAATTTAAAAGCATAAAAATGAAATATGAAGTTCAATAATTACCCTACGCGCCGCTCATCCGAGCTGATGCCACACCCATCATCCGAGTTGGTGCTGATTAAACCATACACGTCCCTCATCCAAGTTGGCGTCAGTTTAACCGAACGACTTTGTGGCTAACCGACTCGGCCTATATAAAGTAGCGTCGCCGCCTAATCCAAATCAAGGGTATAAGGTTGAAGAAGATAACGATGGTGGTCCAAACATCCACTCCACACTATATAATTGTCCAACAAGTTTGTCAATATTTAAAATTTTTGTTTTTTCTTTTGTAATTTTCTTTTGAGATGAAAGGACAAATAAAGATAGCTTTTAAAGAGACAAATTCAACAGCCCCATATTGGTGTAAGATCTTATTCATTCCCAAGTCAAACTTTTGGATATCATTATTACCCAATTTTTAAAAATCCAAACATTGGTAATTTACTTTAAACTTTGAATGGAATTTTATATTTGGCTTAGATTAATTTTTAAAGCACCCTTTCCTCGTTATTGTTTTGTTGCTCTAAGTTTTAATTTGATACTACATTAAAAATATCTATATTTATCAAACTATAAATGGATGATTCAACATTTCTCTATTTAAATGTTTATAAGAAAATATGAGCGTTACAATCACTTTCCCGTCAAATTGATCTCGTCCTCGAGATCATTTAGATTTTGCGACCATTACAAACAAAATGTCATTTAGTGACAGATGAAAAATGTCATTAAAAGTAAAAAAGGTGTCACTATAGGTGTAAAAAATTTTTCCTACACAACAAAAAAGAGTGGGTAAATGATAAGACTATAATTTTATGTGTTTCGGAGTCATTTTATGTTCATTTTAAGCACCGATACTTCGTAACTTCCATATTATTACTCCAAATTTATGTTTCAGGATCAAGAGATCAAATGGAAGCAGCTCGAGAAAATCAGCGCGAACCAAGCCGGAAGGGGCGCACACCTACGCCACCCTACGCTGTAAAACAGAAAGATTGAGAGATCCAGAGCACTTCCAGCGCAGCCCAGCGTACCCCTGGTCGTACCCAGGCGCAGGGGAGGCGCAGGCCTACGCCTACCCTACGCTGGGTCGGCGAAAAAACGCGTTTTCAGCCTCAGAAACCCTAAATCCGTCTCCTTTATAAATAGAGGTCGATGGCAGCCATTTGAAGAGGTCCGTAAATTGTAAAAGAGAGTGGCGAAGCCCTGCCGGAGTGGATTCACAATACAAGTACGAAGACGGTGGTTCGCAAGCTTACAATATGTCTCCGATCAACATCATTGAAGAGCATACGATGAGCGACTAAACACCTTAGCCGTTTGCGAAGGATCTACGGCTAAGTTTACTTTGATATATTTGCATTGATTGAAATACTCTATGTGTATTCAAATGATAAGCATTCAGTTATGATTATGATTATATGTTTAATTGATAAAAACAAGATAGTTCATTGTGATATTATTATTTGTGTCGAGTCCATTAACTTAGAGATTAAGACAGCTAACGAATATTGCATGCGCTATGCCGAGAGTTATTGGTTAAAACGTGTATGATTAATTTAACCGCACATTTAATTATGTCTATGTGATTGTTGCATGAAATTCGAGTGAGTAATATTTATGCCGTAGTGAGTCCGTGAATGGTTATCTTTTATTTGATTGTTGATTTACTACATTAGTTATTTGCCATTAATTTTAGTCACAAATTCGTTATAAGTCATTAATCCAAACAAATCTTCCAATTCACTCGATTCACAATTTAAGTGCTTTCAATAAACTTATAAAGCTAGCTGATTAACCCTCATTACATACGCACTTCCTGTGGATTCGACCCTTACTTCTCTGAGCTAAATAGTAGATATAATGATTATTTCTGCGGGTCACAACGACGGCTTGTCAGATATTTTAGTAAACCTGGAGTGAGTATAAATATATAGTGACTAAAAATGTATGTTAGTAAAAGCCTCAAATATTTTTGTGATACAATTTTTGTGTCACTACTTTAAAAAAATATGAGTAAAAGATTGCTTTATACCTACTTTTTATTTTTTTTATAAGTGACACTAAAAATATGGTATAATTACTTTTCTTGTGTACTCTTAAATTTTCACACCTGACAAGTATAAGCTTTTTTTATCACCATACACAATATAGTGTCAATTGTCCATATTTTTTTTCATGTATATATATATTTTTTTTTCCAGTTTTCTAATTTGATATTTATTTTGATATTCATAGTGTCAATTGTCCATATCTATAACGTTCAATTGAATATAACTGATATTTATACCATGTCTTAAAAAAATGGGATTTGACTTTAGTAATTCAGTTCAAATTTTAATCTATGTCGACGTATATTATTATTATTATTAATATTAATATTATTATTATTATTATTATTATTATTATTATTATTACTACTACTACTACTAGTTTGTAACCCATGTATTACGTGCATATTTTTAATTAAATTTATTTATATAAGATGTATATGAGTTAAAATAAAAACATACAAAAATAATAATTGTGTTTGTTTTTTATTATTTACAGATTAAAAAATAGAGTATATTTATGTTTTTTAAAAATATTAAATTGTATTTATCTTTTACTTTTTATAATTTGTAATTATCTTTTTGGTGAACGTAGAGGTGACACGTTACATTTAGGGTGTGTTTAGAGGTGACACGTGACATAATAATAATATTTTCACAACTAATTCAAATTTTTACATTTGGATCTAATTATAATTATTATGGATAATAATGATAGATATTTATTTTAGGTAAAAATTAATTTTAAATATACAAAATCTAATTTATTACTAATTAATTAATGAAAAAAAAAAAATAAAGTCAAAATTTAATGCAATTAAGTTAAGGTGTTAAATTTGGAAAAAGATGTGGAAAAATTAAATTTTCTTGTATTGTAGAAGTGACATATGACATGAATTGTTTTATTTTATCATAATATATAGCTTAATCAAGCCATGTATTACATGAGTTGATTTAGCAAATACACATTTTTTTATATTTTCATAAATTATTATAAAATTTATATATTATTAAAATAATAAAAATTGAAAGCTAGTTAAATCAAAGATAAAAAATATATTTGGTTGTCTGATATTAAATAAAAAATATTATTATATTGTATTATTAGAAACAGATAATATGTGTTTGCAAAAAATGTTTCTTTTAAATCAAATATGAAATATCAATGTAAGATACAAAAAGCTTTAATTATGTGAATGTGTATATATTTTGAAAATGATAAAATATAAAAATTGAATATCTAAAAATCAACAATCAAAATGTATCATATTAACAATTGAAGTTTAACAATTAAATTTTAAATCTTGTTAGCAAAATAATTAAGAAAAATTTGTAACTTTATTTACTACACTTCTACATTTAAATCCAAATTTTTTACATTTGAATTTAACTATGATCATTAAAGATAATAATGACACATATTTATTTTAGGTAAATATTAATTCATTAATGAAATTTTAAAATCAAAATTTAATGTAATTAAGTTAAGGTAGTAAATTTGAAAAATGAATTAAAAAATGGCATAGGTATAATTATTGATTTTAATTAAGGGTATAAGAGACATTTCATAAATAATTATGAGTTGTCATTCATCTGGACCATTGATTTTTTTCCATCCAATGGTCCAGAAACTCCAAGTAGTTTTTATTTTATTTTATATAGTATAGATTATTATTATGTTTTTACCCTTTTTTTAACGCTAAAAATTGCTTTATGTACTCGATTCAGTAGCTGATTACGTGGGTCCAATTTCGTATTGACCCACGGGCCCAAGGAGCTCAATTCTTCCTATACCCATAATTTAGGCCTGCCCTGGATCCGAAACCATCCGTTCGACCCGCGAGTGACCCATGGGGTGACAAACCTATGAGCTGCAGAGAGGATCTTGTCGGGTAAAAGGTGTCATGCAGAGAAGGGAGAAAAAGCAAGGCGTCCTATTGGTTCATCAGGGATCGCGGAGGTCATTCCCGCGCACGTTCCTTTCTAACCAATAGGATCCCTCCTGATAAGCGCCTCGCCTAGAGTAAGGAAGATATAAATAGGAGTCCTAACCATCTAGAAAAGGGTAATGATAATTCCCCACTTCACTTATACTTTCTCTCAATACACTTCCTTTAGCATGGCAGCTGATTTAGGCATCGGAGTGTCCTCACAGGGGCTCTCCCTGTGTTGACATTAACCATAACCCTCTATTTTCCTTGTTGCAGGCACTCAAATCCTCCCCTTGAACCCTCTGGAAACGATATTAAGCTACTTATCGCCTTAACCCATTATTATTGATTGTCAGACGCACAAACAATTGGAGCCATCCGTGGGACACGACTGGTTACGGTGATACTAGCTTAGTTCTCGGAAGTTCAGAATGGATAAGCCCGATGTAGCTGAAATAGGCCCTCAATGCCCCCAGGCGGAGAACAACCCCCTCTCCAGGTGGGTCTCCAGAGGCCCCTGGGAGTGGTGGAACCGTCCTTGGCCGTTGAGTCACCCCTTCCCTCCTTAGACTCCGATACAACTACACAGATGATATACAGTCAGTTCGTAGCAGCAAATTTTGAACAACTCCAGGCCCTCATGCAAGAACACTCTCATTCTGTTGAGGCACTGCCCCTGGATAAGACCAATGAGGTGATGATGGAATATGAAGATGCAGATTCAGAGGAAATGGATGTGCATATAGTCACCCGGGAGTTGGGTACGAGGGAAGGACCAGCTCGCAGGATTCAAGAGACCCAGGTGGCTAAGGCCAAGGTGTCAGTAGGAAGCGAGGTCGACCCCCTTCCACGGACTGTGCCCAGGCAGACGACGCAAGGCACCCGTATCTCTTTAACCACACCACCTACCCTGGTGTCTCGAACGGAAGGTCTCATGCAGGGTATGGCTTCTGAGGCGTTAGGAAGTGCAAGAAGGAGAGAGCACGTGGAACCACCTCCCCAAGTGAGGTTCACAAACCAAGGGCGTAGGGGATTGGGAGAAGTGGTAATACCCACTAGAAGCAGGACTTCTCAGGGCCAGGCTCGCAGGGATTCCCAGATAGCTGGAGGTCGAAGAAGGTAGGATAATCAAAACTACTCATTCTTTAAACATAGAACCTTGTGAGACCCCCGTTTGCCAAAAGAAGAGACCCCTAGCTCGCGAACGCGACCAGGCGGTGTGTGAGGAGTCACCAAGCTTGTAGCGGCTGGGATCCTAAGAGAAGTCAAGTGTCATACATGGGTAGCGAACCCTGTTATGGTGTGAAAGACAGATGGTAGCTGGAGGATGTGCATCGACTTCAAAGACCTTAACAAAGCATGCCTGAAAGATTGCTATCCTCTACCAGAGATCGACTGGAAGGTGGAATCCCTGGCAGGTTTCCCATACAAGTGTTTCCTTGACGCTTATAAAGGATATCACCAGATACAGATGGATGAAAGGGACGAGGACAAAACCGTGTTTCATACTAGTCAAGGTATCTTCTGTAACACCAAGATGCCTTTCGGCTTGAAAAACGCGGGAGCCACATACCAACGCCTGGTGGACCAGGTATTTAAAGGGCAGATCGGAAGAAACTTAGAGGTGTACGTGGACGATATGGTGATCAAAAGCAGAACAGAGAAGACCCTTCTGGAGGATATAGAAGAGACGTTTCAGGCACTAAGAAGTGTTAACATGAAACTCAACCCGAAGAAATGCACGTTTAGGGTTGAGGAAGGTCATTTCTTAGGTACCTGATAACTAGGGATGCCATCAAAGCTAACCCTAAAAAGGCTCTTGCCATTGCAGACTTGGTGCCACCGACTACTATCAAGGAGGTCCAAAGCTTAAACGGCAAGCTAGCGACGTTGAGCCATTTCCTGTCTAAAGCGGCGGAAAGATCCCTACCGTTCTTCAAAACACTTAAAGGCACACACTGGAAAAGAACGGTTTCAAATGGACGGCTGAAGCGGACAGCGCCTTCAAGGAAATGAAAAAGACGATAACGGAGCTTCCTGCCATTACTGCACCCATTCCAGGCGAGGAGCTGACTATGTACCTGGTAGCCTCTGATGAAACCATCAGTGTCGTCCTATTGGCTTAGAGGGGTAAACGACAGATGCAAGTATATTTTGTAAGCAGAACGTTGCAAGGTCCTGAATTGAACTACCCACCTTTGGAGAAGCTATCTCCTGCCTTGGTTAATGCTGCTAGCAAATTGAGGCGGTATTTCCAAGCACACACGGTCGTGGTCCTGACAGACCAACCGATCAGACAGGTTCTTTTGAAGCCAGAGACGTCAGGTCGTATGGCGAAATGAGCGATTGAGCTGGGAGAACACAACATTGAATTCCGACCAAGGTCTGCGTATAAGGGACAAATTCTGGCTGATTTTCTGGCCGAAATGAATACCACGTTACCCACAACAACGGTGAGGAAAGATGCAACCGTCTGGAGCTTGTATACAGACGGTTCGTCTGGGTCAGAAGGCTCGGGAGCTGCTTTGATTCTGACAGATCCCGAGGGAAAAGAGCATACATGTACTCTTCGTTTTAACTTCAACGCTTCTAACAACAAAGCTGAGTACGAAGCCTTGCTAGCTGGCCTGCGTATCGCCGCTTCTCTAGGGGTAGCGAACCTGCAGGTATGCGTCGATCCCACTCATGTGGCCAAGTACATCGATGTACCAACTAGTAACTGATCGCAAATTCTTGGAGGTATAAGTTGACTCCCAGCTGGTCGCGAATCAGATCAACGGGACGTTCAAAGCAAGGGATAAATCCATGATAGACTATTTAGCGGAAGCTAGGCGCCTCATGACAAGTTTTGCTAGCTGCAAAATAAGTCAGATACCACGAGGTAAGAACAAGAAGGCGGATGTTTTAAGCTAATTGGCAACTTTAACTTTTGCTCATCTCACTAAAGAGGTCCTTGTAGAAGTACTTGAAGAAAGGTCTATAGCAGCTACGCCAGTCATGGAGATTCAGGTAACAAATCCTACCTGGATGACGCCCCTCTATGAATACTTGCTAAGCGGCACACTGCGTGGGGATGAAAGAGAAGCCATGAGGATCCGTATCTAGGTGCCTCATTTCACCACAAAGGATGGCGTTATGTGTCGCATGTCATACCTAGGCCCTTGGTTTCGATGTGTAGGACCCACACAGGCCACCAATATCATCCAGGAGATGCACTAAGGCTCGTGTGGCTAACATTCAGGTGCAAGGGCGATAGTCGGAAAAATATTGCGGATGGGATATTACTGGCCCCATATGAAGAAGATGTGGAGGAAGAAGTTAAAAAGTGTTCATCATGTCAGATACACGCCCCAATGGCTAAACAACCGCAACACGAGCTAGTTCCTATAACCTCGTCATGGCCATTTGCGATGTGGGGAATCGATATAGTGGGACCATTTCCTGAAGCACCTAGGAGGGTCAAGTTCCTTCTGGTGGCAGTTGACTACTTCTCCAAGTGAGTGGAAGCAAAGCCTTTAGCAAAAATTTCTAGGAAGCATGTTCGTAATTTCGTCTGGGAACACATCGTATGTCGCTTTGGTATCCCCAGAATAATGGTCAGTGACAATGGTAGGCAATTCGCCGAAGAACCGTTTAAATCTTGGTGTGAGGAGCTGAACATTGAACAGCGTTTCACCTCGGTGGCCCACCCACAAGCAAATGGTCAGGCAGAGGTGGCCAACAGAGAGATACTCAGAGGTTTAAAGGCACGCCTAGGTGCCTGCCGAACTGGATGGGTAGACGAGCTCCCAAATGTCTTATAGGGTTTGCGTACTACACCTAAGATCGTCACGGGCGAAACACCTTTCTGTTTGGTGTATGGATCCGAGGAAGTATTACTGCAGATATCAGTGTTCCATCACCTCGGGTAGTCACCTTCACCGAGCAAGACAACGAAGAGCAGAGGCGTCTGGACCTAGACTTGCGATGGAAAAAAGGGAGCTAGCTCAGGTGAAGCAAGCCGCTGTAAAAGTAAAGATGAAGAGGTACTATGACAAGAGGGTCAAGCATAAGGCACTACTGCCTGGGGACCTGGTCTTACGCAACAACGAGGCGAGCTAATCAGCCCCCACGTGCAAACTTTCAGCTAGGTGGGAAGGCCCTTACCGCGTAGCACAAAATCTGGGGGGGTGGGGCGGAGCACACCTCCTAGAGCGATTGGATGGAACGAAAATACCAAGGACTTGGCACATCACGAATTTGAAGAAATACTTCGTGTAGTCAAACAAGGCTTCATGCCTAGTTCTGTTTTCTTTTCCTTTGGACAATTTTCAATCAAGGCCCATGGCCATATTTAAGACTTGTTTCTGGAAAGTCAGATGACATTGTAATGATTATTCATGCTTTGTTAATGACAAAAGGCCCATCATTACATGTTTAACGATTATACTCTGCTTTTGCAAAGTGACAAATGGTTTCATGTCAAAGAAAAGGGGACGCCCACAACATGACTAAAACCTTCTACTTTGGTCCAATGATCAACAACTACACGTGTTTGATAATAGTTAAACAGGCCTGAAACACGGCAATTTCAGTCAACTTCTTACAAAGGGGTTGAGTTATCACCCTAACAACATAAAAAGGGTTGAGTTATCGCCCTCACAGCGTAAAAAAGGGTTGAGTTATCGCCCTAACAACACAAAACGAAGGGTTGAGTTATCACCCCAACAACACTAAAAAAGGATGAGTTATCGCCCTAACGACATAAAAAAGGGTTGAATCATCGCTCTAACAGAATAAAAAGGCCGAGTTACCGCCTCTGTAACACAAGTCAAGGTTTTCATCGCCTTGGGAATACACCAATGCTTTGTTTAAAATACGTGCAAAGTATGGTTCAATTTCTGTGAGTCAAAATTATTATTTTGACAAAATGGAGTCATACATGCTACTCTAAGTATAAAACATTGTAAAAGCAACCAATTCACTTTAAAAAGGTGAAACGTTGATAAAAACAAACAACATGTTCAAAAGGGGCACCTAGTGCCACCACCCGCCGATCGGGTGTACAAAGCGAATAATTTGTTCAAGAGGGGGTGCCACGCACCACCACCCGCATGTCGGGTGTGCAAAGCCAAAAATTGTTCATCACAGTATTCATTATCTGTTAAATCAGACGACAACCAGACGGTAAAGCATAGTGTAAAGCATATAAACGACTCACATATGAGTGGATGCAGAGTTGGAGCCATGCCCAACATCAGGATCTGCAGGGGTCAGAGCTGGCATATCTTCAATGGAACGATTGGGGTGGGCTCGAAGGTCCTCAATATAAAGGAACACAATGTTTTCGGCCGCAACGGCTAGTTCATAGAGACGAGCACGTGCCTGGGGATCATACCCAGGTAGCATCTCCACCTTTACCCCTTCAACTAGACTGGAGCGAACTTTCACGAGAGCCGAGTGCCGTCCGTAATGGACAGCAGCTCGTTGAACAGCGCCCCAAGGTTGAAGGAATTGCCGAATCTGTAGCAACTTGCTGACCACCTGGGGCACAACCTCGGAAGCAAACCTGGTTCTTTCCTCGGAGAGACGACCAACGGCTTCCACTGCTTCCTCCTTCTCTCTCTTCAGAGCTTCTTCCTTAGCACCCAGTTGGTTCACACGAAGGTTCAACGCCACAGATTTTTTATTTTCTTCCTCTACTTCAGCCCGCAGTCTCTCAATTTCCAACTTTTGATCATCTACCTGCTGATTCAAGCACGACACTTGAGTCCTCATCTCCTCGACAATGGTAATGCATCCTTTCTCTCTTTTTTCGGCCTTGAGAAGTTCTTCTTGAGGTTTCATAAACCTATGCTCAGCGATTGTAACTCTTGCTTTCACCTCTGGTAAGAAAGTGTTGAAATTCACAACGGCAGAGCCGAGCGAGTCGAACACAAAGGCATTGCTAGCGTGTTGAGCCATTTCAACGTGAGAGGGTGGCATACCATTATACAATAAATACCATATGCTTGTGGGTTTCTACAACAAATCACCTTTCTTTATCTCCCACTCTGGTACATACAGCTCCTCGCGATTGTAGTCGCTTTTTTCACGCCTGTATGGAGCTAAGGGAGTGGCCTCTCCGACTGAGGAGGGGGGAGGGGGTAGAGTATAGGGGGTTTTAGAGATGGGGATCGCAGGGATAGGCTCCGTATTAACTCGAGGAAAATCGGACAAGGCCACCCCCTTACCTTTGGGAGAGGGCCGTTTTACAGAAATCTTGATTTTCTTCGACAGAACAACTTTGTCATCATCATCTGGACTAGAAACTTGGATTGGAGAGTCACTTCCAAGAGAAGTACCAGCCGCCTTTCTTTTTAGGCGAGTACGGGCGGAGGGACAGGAGCTAGGATCCACTAAAGCTTGTTCAGAGGTGGCAACGATGCTATCCCCTTTGCTTGAAGAAGACCAGGCTGAATGATATCCTAAGGGGGTCAAGGAACCCTCTGGAGCCGCCTGACCAGGTCGTAGGCTCTTGGATCCGAGCGATTTACATTAACAGCTTCAAATCCATCCAAATCATCAGAAGACAAGTATTCCAGCACACTCATGACTGCAATAAATCAAGGAAAATGTTAAGAATATAACTGCAAGTAAAAGGCGGACATTCAGATGGTTCAAAATGGAAAAAAGGGTCCTACCAATGCCCCCTTTCGTTATTATAGGAAGAGTGTTAGAGTCCCCCCCAGTGGGGATTCATCCTCAACAGAGCAAGAACGGGGTTGGGATAAGTCCTCAACTTTAAACTTTGGCGAGCAAGCAATGCTAGAAGGTCAACATCCAGGTCCCTGGTTTCAGGAGGGCAAGTTAACGAATGAGGGCGCCCCCTGCTCTCCATTTTAACACATCCCTATCGCCTGGGGGGACGATTGTATTATCTATCCAGAAAAATGAGTCGCGCCATTCGCGTAGCCCCTGCGGGGGGTCGGTAAATACATCTGGAACAGGCACCTTTCTCCTCTCAAAGCTAAACCAGTCTTTCAGGCAGGTTAGCTTGAAGAAATATCGGAACAAGGGAATATAAGGGATACCGCCTAGGGCTTTGCAAGCTGCCTCAAAAATAGTGGTACGCAACACTGCCAAGGGTGAAATATGCCCTGGATGAGTCCCATAGTGTTTCAATAAAGAAAAAGGGGGGAGAAGGGAAGCCGGAGGTTTCCAACAGAAAATTGTTTAGTATACAAGGCTACTTTGCCCTCAGGACGGCAAAGAGCTGTTGCTCGTCGGTTAGGGAGTTGAGGATGAAGATCAGCAGGAATGCCATATTCGGCCAAGAAAATTTTAAACTTAGAGTTCGTGAGGGTACACGGTACCTTATCAGCTGAGGGCGCTGTGGGCATAATGGCAAGAAGAAAATAAAAAGAAGGAAGAAGAGTGAGGCTAACCTGGGAAAACAAAGATCGCCGGAAGAAGGCCAAGTAAACTGCACGGTGATGATGGAAAAATCTTCAAAGAGGGAAACAAGGAAAGAAACAGATTTTCAACTTTGAAAAAGCTTAAATTTCGGGTTTAATGGAGAAGTGGGGAGATAGGCGGGAATATCATAGGACACATGTCATCTCCCTATTAACCTCATCTGAAACTGACAGAGGGACGTGACAGTTGAGGAACGCGCCACGTGCGCGTGAAATCTCCTGTCATCATGACCTCCATTAATTGGTGGTTACGCCGCCTCACAGATCCATCCCATCAACCAATGATTCTTTAGGTCGCATTGAATGTTTTTGCAACCTAACTCTAATTGAGTCGACGTCAGAAGATTAAAATACCCACAACTATTAAGGTCTACCGTTTGGCCGTTACATCCTAAAAAATGCCATCCGTATGATGCCCAGTCGCCTCACCTCGAATATCCCAGGTGCCAAAAACTTCAACCGCTTCGCCTCAAATGTTTTAGCCGCTTAGAGGTCTTGCCGCCTCACCTCAAGCATTTTAGACGCTAAAAGATCCATTCACCCTGCTGGTGAATCCCTAAACGAGCCACTAACGGCTGGCCTTGCAAATTCTGGGCTAATGCGTAGTCTCTCAAAGTTCTAGCCAAAACTATATATTTTCACTAGAAGTTGGGGGACTTGATTACGTGGGTCCAATTTTGTATTGACCCACGGGCCCAAGTAGCCCAATTCTTCATATACCCATAATTTAGGCCTGCCCTGGATCCGAAACCATCCGTTCGACCCGCGAGTGACCCATGGGGCGACAAACCTGTGAGCCGCAGGGAGGATCTTATCGGGTAAAAGGTGTCATGCAGAGAAGGGAGAAAAAGCAAGGCATCCTATTGGTTTATCAGGGATCACGGAGGTCATTCCCGCGCACGTTCCTTTGTAACCAATAGGATCCCTCCTGAAGCGCCTCGCATAGAATAAGGAAGGTATAAATAGGAGTCCTAACCATCTACAAAAGGGTAAGATAATTTCTCACTTCACTTATACTTTCTCTCAATAGACTTCCTTTAGCATGAGAGCTGATTTAGGCATCGGAGTGTCCTCACAAGGGCTCTCCCTGTGTTGACACTAACCGTAGCCCTCTATTTTCCTTGTTGCAGGCACTTAGATCCTCCCCTTGAACCCTCTGGAAATGATATTAAGCTACTTATCGCCTTAACCCATTATTATTGATTGTCAGACGCACAAACAGTAACATTTAAATTCTAGCGATTTTTAACACACGAAGTTCAGTGTACTGCACTTTTTTCATAACCTTAGACTGGTTAACCACATATAATCATAATTCACTAACACGGACCTTTATAATTTCTCTTTCCTCACCCATCGTTTCCCCCGCTCACATTCGGTTATTTCAATACAATTTGCCCCTCGAGCAGGGGTGTAAACGAGACGAGACAACTTGTGAGCTACTCGGGATCGACTCGCAGTTAATTGAGCCGAGCTCGAGCTACTCGAGTAGTAACCGAGTCGAGCTCGAGTATTAAAATAGCTTGTTCGATAGGCTCACGAGCCTAATTGAGCTTAAGTTTACAAGTTTACATTTTTACCCTTTAACTTTGTAATATTATACTTTTATCATTTTTTTTATAAATCAAACTATATAATCTTAAACCTAAAATTTCATTCTTATATTTTTACCCTTCTTGATTGTTGTTGGGATAAAATTAGATTGAATATTTTGTATTTATATTTCGATTACATTCTTATATTTTTGCCCTTCTTGCTTGTTGTTGGGATAAAATTAGATTGAATATTTTGTATTAATATTTCGATTTCTTTTATCCTGAATTTAATCGAGCGGAGTTGAGTCGAGCTCGATAGTATCGAGTCGAGCTCGAGTTCAATAATAAGGCTCGATCGAGCTCGAGTCGAGTTTCGAGCACGAGTTAATTGTCGAGTTCGAGTTCGAGCTCTGTGATACTCGACTCGGCTCGGCTCGATTACACCCCTACCGAGCACGAGTTAATGCAAGTTAAGTCAAAGAAAGATCAAATAAGGTCACACATGTTCATGAGAGATCATGAAAGCACATAAAGTCATTAAAAATCATGTCAAGACTAAGCCATAAGCCTAATTATGATTCAACAAAGCTAAAATGAAACAACAAGCTTAGACAATGAACAAGTCTTAAACATAAGCTACAGAAAAATCAAAGAATAACAACTGAGAAAATCCAAGCCAAAGTTAGAAAAACCAAGCCAGTAAAGTCAAGCCAAAGTCAAAAAAGCCAAGACAAAGTCAATAAAGCCAAGCTAAGTCTAAAGCTAAATTCTGAGATAACTCAGGTGGTAGATGTAATCCGCTAGCCAAAGTCAAAGTCAACAACAAAGCCTTAAAACAGTAAAATGTGAGTTATAGATATAACTGTATAAATGTTTGTCTTCATGTGAGACATATTATAGTTGTAACTTTATTTGACAGTCTTATATGCTCAGCTAGAATGTGACTTGTGCACACCTTGGTATGGTGATGCCTTGTGGATCATGATAGCCTTTGATATTTCATCCAACACACATGTCATCGCAATTGAATTCAGTCTTTCGTTATATACTAATATTGCTACATTGATTCATTATTTAGCTTACTTATAGTTATCTACTTACTTGCTGATAGTCCTATTTGTTCCTGCTTAGTCTATGTCTGAGTATGTATATGTCTACTCTGATGTCTGCCCATGCTGTCATACTGGTAGCTAACCCAGTAATTATAGATTGGCCCTCACCAAAAGCGTGTGTGTGGGAATTGACATCATCCTGTCTTAAAGTCTTATGTCTCATAATGTCCGGCTGATAGCGATAGCCTACTCAAAATCACGCTTAAGTTATACAAAGGTGAAAAGTCATATAAAGTCTCCGCTCTAAATGCCATGACATGTTGACTGTTAAATCTATAAACTCATTAAGTCAACGCTTACAGTTGTTTTTGAATCTTTTTACAGGTTTAATCAAGCATAAAAAGACAAAGGAAACGTCAAGTCAAACTAAGTCTTTAAGTACTGCGAGCCCAAATCGAAGTCACTAGACCATTACTCAATCTGCTATGTTACTATGTGAACACAATTATGGTGGTGGTTTGAGTATAAGCAGTATTATGTATTGTGGTTATGTTATAGACTAATGTCCTTATACCCTTTAATGTTGTAGCTTTAATTTGTTGTAAGTTTATCCTAACTTCTTTAATAATTAAAGTCCGCACATTCATATTATTTATCTTAGTTATGATTGTTACTGTATTGTCACTTGGGACCTTATCATTAAGACTCTTCCGTAAGGGTGGGTCCTACAGTATGGTATCAGAGCAAATAGTTTGAGTGAATCAAGTATTATGTGGGTAATACTTTATCTCAGATTTAAGCAATTCATAAAGTATCAATCTTGTTAGGTGGCTTGAAGTAAGATACGACGTAAGATTGTTAGGATGAGAAAAGGGTACATAGTCACTAAGTCTATAATTTAAAAGTTATTTTCCTTATGTCTACAGTAAGCATGTCTAACCAAGGGAAATAATTCCCCCAAGAGAAGTACCAGCCGCCTTTCTTTTTAGGCGAGTACGGGCGGAGGGACAGGAGCTAGGATCCACTAAAGCTTGTTCAGAGGTGGCAACGATGCTATCCCCTTTGCTTGAAGAAGACCAGGCTGAATGATATCCTAAGGGGGTCAAGGAACCCTCTGGAGCCGCCTGACCAGGTCGTAGGCTCTTGGATCCGAGCGATTTACATTAACAGCTTCAAATCCATCCAAATCGTCAGAAGACAAGTATTCCAGCACACTCATGACTGCAATAAATCAAGGAAAATGTTAAGAATATAACTGCAAGTAAAAGGCGGACATTCAGATGGTTCAAAATGGAAAAAAGGGTCCTACCAATGCCCCCTTTCGTTATTATAGGAAGAGTGTTAGAGTCCCCCCCCAGTGGGGATTCATCCTCAACAGAGCAAGAACGGGGTTGGGATAAGTCCTCAACTTTAAACTTTGGCGAGCAAGCAATGCTAGAAGGTCAACATCCAGGTCCCTGGTTTCAGGAGGGCAAGTTAACGAATGAGGGCGCCCCCTGCTCTCCATTTTAACACATCCCTATCGCCTGGGGGGACGATTGTATTATCTATCCAGAAAAATGAGTCGCGCCATTCGCGTAGCCCCTGCGGGGGGTCGGTAAATACATCTGGAACAGGCACCTTTCTCCTCTCAAAGCTAAACCAGTCTTTCAGGCAGGTTAGCTTGAAGAAATATCGGAACAAGGGAATATAAGGGATACCGCCTAGGGCTTTGCAAGCTGCCTCAAAAATAGTGGTACGCAACACTGCCAAGGGTGAAATATGCCCTGGATGAGTCCCATAGTGTTTCAATAAAGAAAAAGGGGGGAGAAGGGAAGCCGGAGGTTTCCAACAGAAAATTGTTTAGTATACAAGGCTACTTTGCCCTCAGGACGGCAAAGAGCTGTTGCTCGTCGGTTAGGGAGTTGAGGATGAAGATCAGCAGGAATGCCATATTCGGCCAAGAAAATTTTAAACTTAGAGTTCGTGAGGGTACACGGTACCTTATCAGCTGAGGGCGCTGTGGGCATAATGGCAAGAAGAAAATAAAAAGAAGGAAGAAGAGTGAGGCTAACCTGGGAAAACAAAGATCGCCGGAAGAAGGCCAAGTAAACTGCACGGTGATGATGGAAAAATCTTCAAAGAGGGAAACAAGGAAAGAAACAGATTTTCAACTTTGAAAAAGCTTAAATTTCGGGTTTAATGGAGAAGTGGGGAGATAGGCGGGAATATCATAGGACACATGTCATCTCCCTATTAACCTCATCTGAAACTGACAGAGGGACGTGACAGTTGAGGAACGCGCCACGTGCGCGTGAAATCTCCTGTCATCATGACCTCCATTAATTGGTGGTTACGCCGCCTCACAGATCCATCCCATCAACCAATGATTCTTTAGGTCGCATTGAATGTTTTTGCAACCTAACTCTAATTGAGTCGACGTCAGAAGATTAAAATACCCACAACTATTAAGGTCTACCGTTTGGCCGTTACATCCTAAAAAATGCCATCCGTATGATGCCCAGTCGCCTCACCTCGAATATCCCAGGTGCCAAAAACTTCAACCGCTTCGCCTCAAATGTTTTAGCCGCTTAGAGGTCTTGCCGCCTCACCTCAAGCATTTTAGACGCTAAAAGATCCATTCACCCTGCTGGTGAATCCCTAAACGAGCCACTAACGGCTGGCCTTGCAAATTCTGGGCTAATGCGTAGTCTCTCAAAGTTCTAGCCAAAACTATATATTTTCACTAGAAGTTGGGGGACTTGATTACGTGGGTCCAATTTTGTATTGACCCACGGGCCCAAGTAGCCCAATTCTTCATATACCCATAATTTAGGCCTGCCCTGGATCCGAAACCATCCGTTCGACCCGCGAGTGACCCATGGGGCGACAAACCTGTGAGCCGCAGGGAGGATCTTATCGGGTAAAAGGTGTCATGCAGAGAAGGGAGAAAAAGCAAGGCATCCTATTGGTTTATCAGGGATCACGGAGGTCATTCCCGCGCACGTTCCTTTGTAACCAATAGGATCCCTCCTGAAGCGCCTCGCATAGAATAAGGAAGGTATAAATAGGAGTCCTAACCATCTACAAAAGGGTAAGATAATTTCTCACTTCACTTATACTTTCTCTCAATAGACTTCCTTTAGCATGAGAGCTGATTTAGGCATCGGAGTGTCCTCACAAGGGCTCTCCCTGTGTTGACACTAACCGTAGCCCTCTATTTTCCTTGTTGCAGGCACTTAGATCCTCCCCTTGAACCCTCTGGAAATGATATTAAGCTACTTATCGCCTTAACCCATTATTATTGATTGTCAGACGCACAAACAGTAACATTTAAATTCTAGCGATTTTTAACACACGAAGTTCAGTGTACTGCACTTTTTTCATAACCTTAGACTGGTTAACCACATATAATCATAATTCACTAACACGGACCTTTATAATTTCTCTTTCCTCACCCATCGTTTCCCCCGCTCACATTCGGTTATTTCAATACAATTTGCCCCTCGAGCAGGGGTGTAAACGAGACGAGACAACTTGTGAGCTACTCGGGATCGACTCGCAGTTAATTGAGCCGAGCTCGAGCTACTCGAGTAGTAACCGAGTCGAGCTCGAGTATTAAAATAGCTTGTTCGATAGGCTCACGAGCCTAATTGAGCTTAAGTTTACAAGTTTACATTTTTACCCTTTAACTTTGTAATATTATACTTTTATCATTTTTTTTATAAATCAAACTATATAATCTTAAACCTAAAATTTCATTCTTATATTTTTACCCTTCTTGATTGTTGTTGGGATAAAATTAGATTGAATATTTTGTATTTATATTTCGATTACATTCTTATATTTTTGCCCTTCTTGCTTGTTGTTGGGATAAAATTAGATTGAATATTTTGTATTAATATTTCGATTTCTTTTATCCTGAATTTAATCGAGCGGAGTTGAGTCGAGCTCGATAGTATCGAGTCGAGCTCGAGTTCAATAATAAGGCTCGATCGAGCTCGAGTCGAGTTTCGAGCACGAGTTAATTGTCGAGTTCGAGTTCGAGCTCTGTGATACTCGACTCGGCTCGGCTCGATTACACCCCTACCGAGTGAAAAAGAAAAGAAAATTTATATTATTATTAGTTTTTTTTGGTAAGTTTTCTGAAGTATTTGACGAATAGTGTATCTTACATGGTCAATTTAACGATCATATGGCTCTTATTTTCAAATTTAAGTGCACTATGTTTAAAAATATGATAGATATTCTTTAGATAACAACTACAACACTACTTCTAATAGGGTTTATATATTTTGTCAATTGAGCAATTCATTTTAGATATTCACACTGGTATCTTACAGTAGGACTTTGTAGTATTAATCCCAATAGAATATATTGCATTCAAGTGATTATTCAATGATTTGATGTATGAATATGTGAAGAACAAATAGAATAATTACTCAATCAATGCACTAACACTCACACACTGTCATCCGCCATTATTCACACAATAATAATATTCAATATTTGCACAAGTGTTACAAAACCCTAGGTATATTTTTCTATTTATACATAGGCCTAAATTTGAGGGATTTACATAAAGTACCCTTCAACTTTCTAGGAAAAAGAAAATTACATTGAAATAGAAAATTAAATACAATATGTTTCAAATTAAATCCACTTGATTGAAATTAATAGTGTAACATTCTCTCCCTTTTCAATTAAAGTTGTAAGTGGCAAGCTATTTCTTCTGAGGCGCGAGGATGACATCAAACATTCTGATAACCTAGCGTTGGTGTAATCTTTGGTTGATTAGATCAATGGTGTCTCAAATGTCTTGAACTTCTTGGAGGCTTCTTTTTGAGCTCCATGAACTTCATGGCACCGTCCTCTTGGAGTCTTCCATTCAACTCTTTTTGAGACGACTTTGACAACCCTTGACATAGACCAGTAAGCAGATTTTGGTTTAGTCACTCGCAACATCAGCTGGTTGTACTCAGCTTGCTCTGCTCTTGATACGTCGCTGAGTTCCATGAGCAACCGTCTACTATACTACCCATGATTTTTCATGAAAATGCTTTTAAATTTGTCTCCATGTAAGGCTCAAGAATTTCTTCATCTTTCATCTTCATAAGATATTCCATGAGTCTTTGAACTAGAGGTGTTTCTATTTCTGCTGCGGGAATTTCCAGAAGTTTATAGACCCGACTGTTGTGGTCGAGTCTTAATTTTTCGCTTTCTTCTTGGAGAAGGGACTGAATGTTTCCCTTAAACCAGTGTACCCAATCGAGATCCCCTTTGTCATAGTTCGTTGAAGGTTCACCGGTAAGCTCTTGGTACCCCTTTCAGTTGCTCCCCCTTTAACTTGTTGCCACACCCTCAAGCTCAATTCAAGGGCGCTTCTCTCCCTTAGGATGATTAGGATCATCAGATATTCTTTTAAGTGTAGAACATGAGGCCGGTTGTAACAACTTGAAACATGCTTAACATTAAGAAACAAGTTTAACGTTAATTGTACGTTAAACATAAGTTTAATTGCGTTTTTAACACTGTAATTCTTGTTTAAAGTTAATTTAAGTGAATTAATTAAGCTACATGTTTTTTAAAGTTAAATTGAAAGAAATACAAGAAAACAAAGTTTAGGGGTGTAAATGGACAAATGACTAAACTTAAACAAATAAATATCCTAAAAGTATGTATTTGCTTTCATTCTTCACCACTCAAGAAATTCTCACCATCTCTCACTAAAAGGGAAACCACGGTTCATCAAACGTCTTCACAATTTTGCTATCAAATTCAAGAATCATTGAACAAGCATCAAGCATCAAGTATGTATCAAGTATCTGGTAATTATGCATCTTAAATTGTTATTTAGATTGAAAACAAAGTCTACGGTTCCTGGAACTTGAATTTGTTTTAAGTTTTCTTTCAAATCACAAAAATGAAGACGAATTGGTGTTACGAAATCAAAATAGAGTTCATGCATGTGTTGGTTATTTGATTACTTGAAGTTAATCGCATTTTCAAGCTTTAAATCCATGATAATAAAACTCATAAACTTAAGTTAATGTTCCTGTCTATGGCGTTTAGTTTCTTTTGTGTCCAAGAATTAGAGGCCAAGAAGGTCATTGGCCTTCGGCCGTGGCATCATGTCAATATATGTATCTTGATTAATCATTTAGATGCATAAAACATCATTAATCCATGCATTATTGCTGCTCAAAATAGTGAAAAACAGATAGATAAGTCTATTTTGTGTGTAGGTGATTGCCTGTGTGTTTTGCATGAGATGGTGGACTCTAAGACACACAAAGTCTCGGAGTGTAGTAATACCAATAAACAGCCCTTCTTCATAAAATATACTGAGTTTCAGTGTGTACGTGTGATCAATTGTGTGCGAAATTTGCCCTTAATCCTTATTAATTGTTGCTAGAAATGATCATAAACAGAAAGAAAAGGTCCTCTGTGTACAATGCTGTGTGTTTGCATATACAGGGCTCCAAGATATATAAAAATCTCAGAGTATTGTTGTGATTAAAGACTCACAGTAGCAACACCCTTAATCATAATACATATATAAACTAAGTGTTAGCGAGTGTGGTTTTGCAAGTTAGACTTTGAGATTCTCAAAATCTTAGAGTATGTATGTATGAGCATGGAAGGCAGCAACAATAACAATATGGGTACATACACACATACATAGAAAAGTTAAAGTACTGTGTGAACATAGAGACTACGAGATTTATTGAATCTCGGAGTGTGAATGTGTGTGTAACAGCAACAACAACCATCAAAATAAGTTGATGTTAAGTGTTGTGAGCATGCATGAGGACTACGAGATTTTATAAATCTCGGAGTGGGTGTGTGTTTGTGTGTCTCGGATTGGAGTACGACAACAACAGACAACAATTACAAACATATATCCATTAAAGCGAAGTATGGTGTGGGTGTGTGCAGGTGAACTCCGAGACCCACACATAGTGTTTATCTCATATTGCACAAGGAACCAAGAAGCAACAACTAAACATGATCGATATTTATATGCATGAATCTAGTGTTACTAGAGTATGCATGGACTCCGAGACTTTCACAAAAGCCAAGTCTAAGACTTGATTTCAAGAAGCAAATCAACAGCAATACATAATAGATGTATATGCTAAGTAATTAAGTCTTGGACTCTGAGCCTTTGTAAAGTCTTGGACTTGGCTATGAACTAGGAAAGATCACAACGGCCTAAACTATAAATAAACATGTATGCAACAAATAAAAGTGTGTAGTCATGTGTGTGTGATCATATATTAAACATCACAACAGCCTTGATCAAAATACATGTATGCTTACATAAATAACATAAGTGAAATATCCTATGATTTATAATAATCAATGGCATTAACAAGCATATTTGTGAATGTGAAAATAACATAAAGCCATGATATTTGATAGGTTATGCAAGCATACTTGCATGTGTTATTTAATTATATAAGTAAAGTAAATCATGAAAATCAAGTAAAGCATGATTAAAGTGGCCATAGTTGTAATGTGTTTCAAGTTATATGCATGTATGCATAGCAAATACATGAAATGATGTAAGGTCATATGTGTGACATAATATGAATACCAATATAATTAAGCATTGAAATTTCTATGAAATTAAACATAGGCTCAAAGCCTTTTTTTCTTGGCCCTAAACCTGGCCTTTCTAGGCCTAAAAGCTAATGTTGTAGGCCCGTGTGTCTAATTCACAGTGTAAGTCATATGAAGCACTTATGTAAAGTGATAAGTAACCTATTTATGCATGATATGTTACTACCTGCATTCATATGAGTTGAAAATGCAAGTTAAGTCAAAGAAAGATCAAATAAGGTCACACATGTTCATGAGAGATCATGAAAGCACATAAAGTCATTAAAAATCATGTCAAGACTAAGCCATAAGCCTAATTATGATTCAACAAAGCTAAAATGAAACAACAAGCTTAGACAATGAACAAGTCTTAAACATAAGCTACAGAAAAATCAAAGAATAACAACTGAGAAAATCCAAGCCAAAGTTAGAAAAACCAAGCCAGTAAAGTCAAGCCAAAGTCAAAAAAGCCAAGACAAAGTCAATAAAGCCAAGCTAAGTCTAAAGCTAAATTCTGAGATAACTCAGGTGGTAGATGTAATCCGCTAGCCAAAGTCAAAGTCAACAACAAAGCCTTAAAACAGTAAAATGTGAGTTATAGATATAACTGTATAAATGTTTGTCTTCATGTGAGACATATTATAGTTGTAACTTTATTTGACAGTCTTATATGCTCAGCTAGAATGTGACTTGTGCACACCTTGGTATGGTGATGCCTTGTGGATCATGATAGCCTTTGATATTTCATCCAACACACATGTCATCGCAATTGAATTCAGTCTTTCGTTATATACTAATATTGCTACATTGATTCATTATTTAGCTTACTTATAGTTATCTACTTACTTGCTGATAGTCCTATTTGTTCCTGCTTAGTCTATGTCTGAGTATGTATATGTCTACTCTGATGTCTGCCCATGCTGTCATACTGGTAGCTAACCCAGTAATTATAGATTGGCCCTCACCAAAAGCGTGTGTGTGGGAATTGACATCATCCTGTCTTAAAGTCTTATGTCTCATAATGTCCGGCTGATAGCGATAGCCTACTCAAAATCACGCTTAAGTTATACAAAGGTGAAAAGTCATATAAAGTCTCCGCTCTAAATGCCATGACATGTTGACTGTTAAATCTATAAACTCATTAAGTCAACGCTTACAGTTGTTTTTGAATCTTTTTACAGGTTTAATCAAGCATAAAAAGACAAAGGAAACGTCAAGTCAAACTAAGTCTTTAAGTACTGCGAGCCCAAATCGAAGTCACTAGACCATTACTCAATCTGCTATGTTACTATGTGAACACAATTATGGTGGTGGTTTGAGTATAAGCAGTATTATGTATTGTGGTTATGTTATAGACTAATGTCCTTATACCCTTTAATGTTGTAGCTTTAATTTGTTGTAAGTTTATCCTAACTTCTTTAATAATTAAAGTCCGCACATTCATATTATTTATCTTAGTTATGATTGTTACTGTATTGTCACTTGGGACCTTATCATTAAGACTCTTCCGTAAGGGTGGGTCCTACAGTATGGTATCAGAGCAAATAGTTTGAGTGAATCAAGTATTATGTGGGTAATACTTTATCTCAGATTTAAGCAATTCATAAAGTATCAATCTTGTTAGGTGGCTTGAAGTAAGATACGACGTAAGATTGTTAGGATGAGAAAAGGGTACATAGTCACTAAGTCTATAATTTAAAAGTTATTTTCCTTATGTCTACAGTAAGCATGTCTAACCAAGGGAAATAATTCCCCCAATACTTGCATAAAAAAAGCAATTTCCCAAAACATGTATGAGACAAAGCAACAACTGTTGGCACAAAGCAATGAAACACAACTTAAAACAATACATGAATAATCCCAAATACAAAAAATTATAATAAGTGCATTGTTCAAGACCAAGTTAGTTAAAGTGCAGAGAATGTGCCTGAAGTACCAAACTGTGTGAGCTTAACCATCAACGAATGATTGCTGAGTTAAGACAAGTGGATCAGTTCGACAGATGAACGGTAGCAGCTTCTAGACTTACCACAACATGGTGAAACCTACTTGCAAGAATGAACAAGACATCATCATTGATACGCATGAATCAAGCCAATGAAATCGTTGCAAGAACAATACAGTAGTGATAATTAGTAAAAGTAAATGCTAAAGAACTTCTCAGTCCTCAGCTGTTACATATAAGAATTTATTATATGAATGCCTAGAACCAAGTGATAAGCCAAGATGCTATGCCAAATCATTAAAGATAAAGATAGTATGTCAAAGAAAAGTATGAAACACAAATGATTATCATTGGAATTGAAATGGTGTCTAGTTATAAGGTCCATATTTAGATCAAATAAGTATCAGTTGGTTAAATCCATTGCTAAAAGCTTAGTTTGCTTTCCAGTACTAGTAAGTACTTTAAATCCATTGGTTTAGCTCAGTAGCTGCCATATATTTTTTACTAAGCTATCATCAGTACTTGATCAAGAGGCAGTTAGTGACAGACATGTCAAAGGTAATACTGTCTATCATGACTGAATGCTATTTGTCAAATGACAATATTTCTAAGTTCAATAATTTAGTGTCAATGTTTTAAATGACTAAGTTGATATACAATAAAGTCAACAGCATCTGCAATAGACATGTGCATGAATTTAGATCATCTGACAATTGCATCCTTAGAATTAAATATGTATATTGTCCAGTTTTCATTATTAAGTCTGTCTATACTTGTACAAAAATGCAATAACGTCAAGTCAATTGCGAAGATCATCTTAGTGTGAGCTAAATCTAAATAGCTCAGTTTTCCAAATCACAGGAAGTCAGAGATGAAACTAGAAATCTCTGCATATGTCTGATTTATTAATACTTAATGTCCAGAATTAAAAAAGAAAGCTTTTTGTGTAAGTATGGTTACCATAGCTTCATACAAATGCCTAATGAATTGGTTAACACTATTGTTATATTCATGAAAAATCATGAATTATGACTATAGATCAATGATTTATCCGCTAGCTGCTAATCTTATGAGTGATATATTGATTTTCCTAATTTGGAAAATGATCAGCATATGAATCTCAGAAAATGCAAAGAGTCATTACTAGACATATGACTCAATACCAAGTTAAGTAAGTCATTTATTGCTCAGACAAGTATGATACCTTACTGTCATGAGAATCTTGAAAGTCGTTACTTGAAAATTACTTGAACTCTGCTTGTGAATGATCATGGATGACATTCTATGATCAATGATATAATTAACTTAAGAGTACCTATAGTCAGTTAATGTCAAAGCCAAATTCAGATTTCTCAGATATTGCTGAGCTAAATTGTAATAAACAGCAAGTATGTCTTTGAATCTGAAATGTAATGTAAGCTAAATCAAAATGATGGTAATGATTTCGTTACCACCACAATGTCATTGTGACTGTTTAAAAATGGGATTGCTAAGGAAATCATGAGAAAGAGTACCTACTCATGATTTTAATTAGCTTTTGTGATGATAGTATGAATTGAATGATGTCATAGTCCATATATGACAAAATATCATTTCTATTTTAATCATAAGCATCCCAATTGTCTAGTTACTCAGAAAATTTTGCAGAATGTGAATCAACTTATGATTTTGAAGTAACTGAGGTTATGTATAATTGCTTAGTAAATTTCAGATAATCTTAATTTAGACTATACAACTATGTCATCAATCTTAATTTGCTTTCTTTTGTAATGTGGATGACATCCAAGCTGTACATGTTGAAGTTATAACATAAATGACTTTCAAATCAGGAACTCTAACTATAAGCAATATAAGTATCTATGTCTGAATCATGTATGATTCAAATGCTCCATGGAAACCGAGACTGGATTCGAAATTCAAATTTCTTTGTAAAGTCTTGTAATTTGAATGATTATAGCGTGTCTCTCAAAGAGGCAGAAGTAGAAGTTGCGAATTTAATAAAATCAAGTAGAATTATTTTATAAACCAAATTATCAAAGCTCAAATGTCAAAAAGAACAGAAACAAAGAAAACAAAAACATAAAGTCTGAGCTAAGAAAGAATCTAAAAGAGTGTCGTCTCATGAATTATGTTAAGAAACAAAGTCTACAAAGTGATAATTGCCCTGTCTTAAGGCTCGTATGAAAATCTTTAAAAGTCTAGAACAGTCATATTACAATGAGTTGTGCCTGTTGTCTCAGTACAGATGTATAAAATCTGTCTTTGTCTTAAATTCCTAAGTAAAGGAATGTCTGAATATAACTCGGGTGTGGTGACAATTGAGAATATCACTTGAATACAATGTTTTGGGGTGTAAATGAGGTGACAATTGAGAATATCACTTTAAGTTACATGTTTATAAAGTTAAATTGAAAGAAATACAAGAAAACAAAGTCTAGGGGTGTAAATAGAAAAATGACTAAACTTAAACAAATAAACACCCTAAAATTATGTATCTGATTTCATTCGTCAAGACTCAAGAAATTCTCACCATCTCTCACTAAAAAGGAAACCACGGTTCATCAAACGTCTTCACAATTTTGCAATCAAATTCAAGAATCAGCGAACAAGCATCAAGTATATATCAATATTTAAGGTAATTTATGCATCTTAATTTGTTATTTAGATTAAAAACAAAGTCTATAGTTCCAGGAATTTGAATATGTTTCAAATTTTCTTTCAAATCACAAATTTGAAGATGAATTAGTGTTACAAAATCAAAATAGAGTTCATGCGTGTGTTGGTTAATTGATTACTTAAATTTAATTGCATTTTGAAGCTTTAAATCCATCATTTATCAAAAAACTCAGACACTTAAAATAATGTTCCTATCCATGGGCATTTAGTTTCTTTTGTGTCTTGGAATTAGAGGCCAAGAAGTCCATTGGCATTCGGTCTTGGAATCATCTTAATAAATGTATGTTGATTGATCATTTAGATGCATAAAACATCATTAATCCATGTATTAGTGCTGCTAAAAATAGTGAAAAACAGAAAGAAAAGTCTGCTGTGTGTGTAGGTGATTTCATGTGTGTTTTGCATGAGATGATGGACTCTGAGACATAAAAGTTCTCGCAGTGTAGTAATACCAATCAGCACCCCTTCTTAAGAAAATATAATAAGTTTCAGTGTGTATGCTGATCAATTTTGTGCCAAATTCACTCTTAGTCCTTCTTAATTGTTGCTGGAAAATGATTAAAATAGAAAGAAAAGGTCCCGTGTGTGCAGTGTTGTGTGTTTACATAAAAAGGGCTCCGATATATTAAAATCTCAAAGTATTGTTGTGATTAAAGACTCACAGCAGCAACATGCTCAATCATGATACATATATAAACTAGTTGTTAGTGAGTGTGTTTTTGCAAGTTAGACTCCGAGATTCTTAATATCTCGAAGTGTGTATGTATGAGCATGGAAGGTAGCAGCAGTAACAATATGAATACATACATAGAAAAGTTAAAGTGCTGTGTGTACATAGGAACTCCAAGATTAATTGAATCTTAGAGTGTTAATGTGTGTGTTATTTAACAAAAACAATATCCATTAAATAAGTTGAAGTTAAGTATTGAGAGCATGCATGAGGACTGAGATTTAATGGGTTTGTGTTTGGGTGCCTCGGAGTGGAGTTGGACAGCAGCAGATAACAAATACAAACATATATGCATAAAAACTAAGTGTGGTGTGGGTGTGTGCAAGTGAACTCCGAGACCCACACATAGTGTAAGTCTCGGACTACACAAGCAACGACAGTACATGATCTATAGTTATATGCATGAATCAAGTGTTACTAGAGTTTGCATGGACTCCAAGACTTTAGCAAAAGCCAAGTCTCAGTCTTGATTACAAGAAGAAAATCAACAATGATAAATAATAGATATATATATATATATATATATATATATATATATGTATATATATATGTAGTTAAGTCTATTAGTGTGTGAAATATAGAAGTGAAATGCATTCAGAGACTTTAAGTCTCAGATTTGGCTATGAACTAGGAAAGATCACAATAGCCTAAACTATAAATAAACATGTATGTAACAAATAAAATTGTGTAGTCATGTGTGTGTGATCGTATATAAAACATCACAATATCCTTGATCAAAATACATCTATGCTTACATCTATGATCGTATATAAAACATAACAATATCCATGATATTTGATAGGTTATGCAAGAATACTTGTATGTGTCATTTAATAATATAAGTCAAGTAAAACATGAAAATCAAGTAAAGCATATTTAAAGTGGCCATAGTTCATGCATAGCAATACATGAAACGATGTAAGATCATATGTGTGACATAATATGAATAACAATATACTTAAGCGTTGAAATGTCTAGGGAATTGAACATAGGCTCAAAGCCTTGGTTCTTGGACCTAAACCTGGCCTTTCTAGGCCTAAAAGCTTATGTTGTAGTAAAGTCAAGTAAAGCCAAGCTGCATCCAGTAAAGTAAAACCAAAGTCAGAAAAGCCAAGCTGAAGTCAATAAAGCCAAGCTAAAGTCTAAAGCCAAATCCTGAGATAACTCAGGCGGTGGATGTAATCCGCTTGCCAAAGTCAAAGACAACATCTAGCCTTAAAATAATAACTATGAGTTATAGATATAACTGTATACATGTTTGTCTTCGTGTGAGACATATTGTTGTTCTTACTTTATTTAACGTATATGCTCAGCTAGAATCTGACTGGTGCACACCTTGGTACGGTGATACCATTTGAATCATGATAACCTTTGATATTTCATCCAACACTCATGTCATTGCAATTGAATTCAGGCTTTCATTATACACGAATATTGCTATCTTGATTCATTATTTTTCTTACTTACCTTTCTTGCTGATAGTCCCATTTTTTCCTTCTTAGTCCATGTCTGACTATGTGTATTTCTACTCTGATGTCTGTCCATGCTGTCATACTGATAGCTAGCCCAGTAATTGTAGATTAGCCCCCACTAAAAGCGTGTGTGTGGGAATTAACATCATCTTGTCTTAATGTCTTATGTCTCACAAGTCCGACAAGTAGTGGCAGCCTAGTCAAAATCACGCTTAAGTCATACAAAAGTCAAAAGTTATATAATGTCGCCACTTTAAATGCCATGACATGTTAACTTCTAAATATATAAACTCACTATCCAATGCTTACAGTTGTTATTGAATCTTTTTACAGGTTTAATCAAGCATAAGAAGACAAAGGAAACGTCTAGTTAAACCAAGTCTTTAAGTACCGCGAGCCTAAATCGAAGTCACTAGACCACTACTCATTCTGCTTTTGTTACTAAGTGAAGACAATTATGCTGGTGGTTTGGGTAGAAGCAATATCATGTATTGTGGTTATATTATAGACTTATATCCTTGTATCCTTTAATGTTGTAGTTTTAAACTTGATGTAAGGTTATCCTAACTTCTGTATTAATTAAATTCCGCACATTTATATAATCTATATTAGTTAGGATTGTTACTGTATTGCTACTTAGGACCTTGTCATTAAGACTCTCTCGTAAGGGCAGGTCTTACAGCATCATAACATTGTAAGTACTGCAACGGCCGCCTCCACCTTATCTTTTCTTTTATGAATATCTGCCTCCACCTTCAGTATCAACAACCTCAGCTGCTACTCAAAGGATTGAGTTAATAGAGCATTTTAGGTTGTGATATATTCCTTAATCGCCTCCAGCTCAGTTTGTTTGACTTGTTGGATACATGGTGCCAGCTCCTAAGTAGCAGCTTTTTTTACCGTTTAACATATAAAGGATACAGGAATATTGTTCCTCATTTGCCACCTTAAGGGCCTCCACGTTTGCCCGATGATGACACCGACCTCATGAAGAGTGGTCGTTAGCATCTCGGGAGTGTTCCTGTGATGATCTGATACAAACGTCTAGGAGGTATTTATATCAGGATTTCCATCCTTCATTTCTGGTTCGCCTGTGGCAGATCTAGATTCAGATGTTTGTGAGGACCTCACGTAGAGATCGTTTATTAATTGTAACGTGTTGTGGGGTGTTGGACGAGACGTGGTCAAAGGAGGGTCGATCACAGGGGGCGGTGTGTGACCTCTTTCAACACCACCTCCCTCCAAGTGAGTGGTGATGGGTATATGGGTTGAATCCCCATGGAATAAATCCAATCTCCTTTTAAGAGGAGCTTGAGTGGCTGGGGAGGCGTTCCGCGTCTATTGGACTAGTAGACTTATCCTGAGTTGTCCGGCTGGTGGTTGGTGGTACTCCTTCAGCACTCTTTTCTTTGAAGCTCTCATCGATGTTTCTCAGTTCATCAAATATGTTTCTTTCCGAGTCAGCTACTTCTTCAGCTGCTCCCCCTGAACCCACAAGTGCACTTCCCTCACTCTTACTTCCATCTCCTCCTTCCCCCACAACCTCACTCCTCTTTTCCTTACCTTCGCATGTGGATGCGCAGTCGGTTCTGACTGTACCTCATCTGGATACATCCCAAGAAGATATGCCCTAACTCTCTCCTCCCTCCAATCAACGTAGGACAGAAAATATAAGGGGATGTCCATTACCGAAACTCATGGAAGTTACTTTGACAATTTAAAATGGGACAAAGCCATAGTTTTTTATACATCTGCCTCTGGCCTCTAATGGTTGTTATCGTCATGGTCCATGGCATACTGAATGATGAGTTGCATAAGTCGTTGTACAGGGATAAATTTCCTTTCCCTCCTTGTGCCTCTATCTATGACCGCTCGTCGAAGTTCATCAACGATAAATTGGGAATAATCATAGTGGCGGTCATAGGTGAATGTCGCGAACGTCGTCAAGACATGAATACTTGTCGAATTGTGTCCTGAGTGCTTCCCGGGGAAGCACCAAGTCAAAATATCAAAGAATACTCGCCAATGGGATTTTAGATTCTTCGTTTTAAAATCTGATGGCGTTGATAAAGTGCCGTCATATCCCATGGCTTGGACTTGCTGGAGAATGATAGTGGGTGTAGGGATGGAATCTAAGCTGTATTTGGTGGGGGTGTAGTATTCAGAAGGGAGGCGGAGACTGTGGCGGATGGCTTCTTGGGTGACTTGATGGGGTCAAAGTCAATCTTAGTAACAAAGTGAGGTTCTGCCACATCAACATACTACAGGTGGTGCCAAAATTGTTGTCATTTGATGGATTAAATGGAGATAGTAGTGGTGAGGGCGTAGAAGAGTAGGTGGCCATTAAGAATATCAAAAGTAATATTCTCCGTTTCTTGGTGTAGTGCGGGAAGGTCTAACTACCATTTGTGGGGTTGGAAATCGATGAACAGTGCGGGGTTGAGCAGAACTGATTCTGGCATGTTGACATTGTTGTGTGGAATGGGAGGGTGTGGGATGGTGAGAGTCAGTTGATCAGAATGCTTCATTGGTTCTGTAAGTGCATAACAAGGTTAGAAACGTAGACTAAATGATAATAAACATGGACACGTAGTCTCAAGTAGGTGTGAGATAGAACTGATCTTTCTATTTAAAGCATAAGGTTTTCTTACAGTAGTATGGGAATACGATTGTTAGATATCCAAAATCGATCGATGAGAGAGCAATGTTAGAATAGACCTATTCACTCAAGTTTCTATAACTAACAAAGACTAATGGGGCAAGAACAGAAACAACGTTGTATTAGACATCATAAAATGATAATTAAAGCATGTTAGTAAATGTTGTTTACAGCATCGGGTTTTCATAAATCAGTAAAAATATTGAATTATGAAATCCAAGTTCAATTATTAAGAGACCAATGTTAACATTGACTAAGATACTGAAATTATTAAAGAAATGATGGAAATTGAACTGAAATTACTATAAATTTTTGTTGAAATTTTTTTTAAAAAAATGACAAGTGTTGAACTTCGAATCCAAGACGGTCCGAAGTTCAAATGGGTCCGAAGTTTGGATGGTGGACTTGGAATATTTCAAAGTAAAATGCGTCCGAAGTTTGAATTTGTCCAAATTTGGATGAAGTCTACCAGTGTAGATGAACCGAAGTTCGAATGGAATGTTGTTCCTAAATACTTAACTAAATGCACACAATGTTCTAAACTTTGGTTGATATGAAGTTCAGATCAACACAACAAAACTAAACTAAGTATATACTCAGGGTCCGAATTTCGGATTCTCCGAAGTTCGAATGGACACTCATATGAAGTTCGGATTAGGTGACGTAACAGAAAAACTGAATTTAGCTGAATTAGAAGCATCAAGTTATTCTGTAAAATATCATGCCATTTTTGATGAAAGAACAAAAGTTTACAAGAAAATTAAATCATTGGAAGATGAGTTTATCAAACGAGGTCAAACAGATCAAACGATATATTTAAATCAACCTAAAGATACCGAATTTTATAATTCTAAATCAGGTATAGGTTGGACTAATCCTAAATATCTGACAAAAGCTATTTCAAATTCACCTACTTTATATGATGTCAGATACATGAATTTAGGATTACAAATGACTTTTATGAAAGCATCAAATGAAACAAAATCAAGTGAAGATTCAAAAAGGTTAAGATCTGATAAAATGCAAAATTCTGTTGATTATAACAGAATAAATGAATATTATCAATATTCTTGCATTTATGAGGAGTATATTCAGACGTATTCTGACAAGGATTTATCTGAAAATACTACTCATTCTCAAAAGCTATATTTACCAAATTCAATTCTTGAGAAGATGAACTCTGATCTTGAATTGAAAATCAAAACTTCTGAGACTGAAAATCAAAATTTTAAGGCTGAAATTAAATCTTTAGAACTAAAGTTGCAAAAACAGCCTGAAAATAAATCAAAATCAGATCAAAATCTTCAATTCAACTAGATTCTATTAATTCTGAACAAGATTTTGATTTGTATATGAACTTGGACTTTAACTCATTGGAAGAAATGTTTGTCAAAATAGATGAGTTTTTCAAACCATTACATGACAAACAACTTGATGAACCTAAAGAACCTGTTAGAATTCTGAAAAGAATATCTACAGATTCAAAGGATTCATCAGATGATTCACAAAATTTACAACTGAAAAATGAAAAAACAAAAGTTCATTTCATGACTCCTACTTATGAAAAAGGTGAATCATCTTCCTCAGAGGACACAATTGCACAAAAGGTCCAAAGTTCCAAAGGTAAAAGAATTTTACAGGATAAACATATTTTTAAAACGACTAATTCTCGTGTTTCTTGTATGTCAGATAATAATGTGAAAGGTTCTCGGAAGAAGGAATGGAGAAAGAAGCAGCGAGAAATGAAAAACAAGAGTATAAGACAAGAGTGGAGAGTCAAAGAAACTATTGTTACAGATAGGATTAGACAATTTGAAAAATCTATCTGTAATAATTTTACTGATAAACGATGTAATAAATACTCTCGAACTGCCTTAATTGCTTTAAATTCTGCTTCTTGTAATCCAATGCATGCTAAATCTGATAAGTTCGTTTGGCTACTAAAGAAAGAGGATCCTTCTTTTAAACAGGAAAAGGTTCCAAAGCAGCAAATTTCAAAATCAGTGCCACATCGAACTGTACAAAAATGGATACCGAAACGTACTGTTAAAAAGTGGGTTTCTAAATTAAAAGAAGTATCTGATGAAAAGATGAATATCAAACCACATGATTTACCGAAATCAAAAAGTACCCAACTATAAGTGGGTACCTCACGTTTTATTTCGTCTTATAGGTAAATCATGTGTGGTACCTTGACTCCGGCTGCTCAAAGCACATGACCGGACAGAAAGAAACTCTCACTAACTTTGTTGATAAGTTTTGTGGGACGGTCCATTTCGGGAATGATCTATTTTGTCCGATCAAAGGATATGGGAGTCTTGAGTACGACAAGATAACTATACATAAAGTCTTCTACGTTGATGGTCTCGGTCACAATCTGTTCAACATTGGACAACTCTGCGACAAAGTATTAGAGGTCAATTTTAAAAGCAAATCGGTGCAACATAAGATCTGGAGAAGGAAAGGAAATCCTTGCAGGGAACAGGAAAACAAATCTGTACTCAATAGACCTAACCTCAATCAATCTGAAGAAAGATGTTTGCTTATTGTCAAAAGCAACATTTAAAGTCTCTTGGCTATGGCATCGTCGCCTTTCTCACCTGAATTTCAAAGAGTTAACCAACCTTGCAAAAGGTGGGTTAGTCAAAGGTCTTCCAACTCTCAGATTTCAAAAAGAGCAGTTAGGTGCAGCCTGTGAAAAAGGAAAGATGGTTAGAGCGTCTCACAAGTAAAAAACTGAGCACTCGTCAACGAGAGCATTGGAACTGCTTCATATGGACTTGTATGGACCAATGCGAGTACAAAGCATAAACAAAAAGAAATATGTGTTGGTAATAGTCGATGACTACTCCAGATACACATGGGTATTCTTCCTGCATTCCAAATCTGATGCTACCGAAATAATAATCGACTTCATTCGCATAATTCAAGTCAAGTTGCAGCTTTCAGTTCAAACCATTAAATTAGTTAATGGGACAGAATTTAAGAACAAATCTCTCGAGTCGTTTCTAAATTCTGTGGGAATAACTCATCAATTCTCAGCAGCTCGCACTCCATAGCAAAATGGTGTAGTTGAACGAAGAAATCGCACCCTAGTGGAATCATCAAGAACGATGCTGACATATTCAAACCTTCCATTATTCCTTTGGGCTGAAGTTGTAGCAATGACTTGTTTTATGCAGAATAGATCCATAATCAATAAGAGATTCAGAAAGACTCCGTATGAATTAATAAACAAACGAGTACCTAATGTCAAATTTTTTCATGCCTTTGGATGTAGGTGTTTCATATTAAACAACAAAGACAATCTGGGAAAATTTAGTCAGAAAGCTGATGAAGGCATCTTCATTGGTTATTCGAAGGAGTCTGTAGCCTTCCGAGTCTACAATAGGAGGACAAAGACAGTCAATGAAAGTGTAAATGTCAAATTCGACCAAAGCTTTGTAATGGCTTCTGAACATACAAGTTCAGGACCCGATCTTAACAAGCCGACTTCTATGAAGTCATCTGAACAGAGTGCTATAAATAACGATTTAAATAAACTGTTCGAGAATTTTTATAAAGACTACTTTGAACAGCCCAAACCTAATGTTTTAAATTTGGTGTCTGACAGGATTACTGAAGATCCAGTCGTAGTCTCTGATTATTCTCATCAACCTATTTCAGAATAAACTGGAGAGGCTTCAACGACAGACGTACATTTACCTGTTGACAATGTACAACCTATTCAACCTCCGATATCTTTTGAAACCCCCTTGCCTTCTGAACATTCAGAAACCCCGATCTCAGTTGATATACCATCAACCTCAGAAGTTAACCCCCGAATTCCCTATCTAGACTTAAACCCCAATCAAGATCAACTTCAACCTTACCCACATACTTTTAAATGGACAAAGAATCACCCAACTGAAAACATCATAGGTGATCCTTCAGCTTCAGTCAAAACCAGAAGAGCAACCATGAACGAGTGCTTATTTTCAAACTTTCTGCGTAAAATTAAGCCAAAGAATGTAAAAGAAGCTCTCCTAGATGCAGATTGGATTGTGGCTATGCAAGAAGAGCTGAATCAGTTTGAAAGGTTGAAGGTCTGGAGATTGGTGGAGTGACCAAAAGACAAATCAATCATTGGCACGAAGCGGATTTTCAAGAATAAGAAGGATGAACACGGTGCCATCATTCGTAACAAGGGTCGCCTCGTCACCAAAGGATACCGTTAGCATGAAGGGATTGATTACGATGAAACATTCACTCCAGTTGCTAGGATAGAATCTATTAGGATGTTTTTGGCCTTTGCAGCTCATAAAAACTTTACTGTTTATCAAATGGATGTAAAAACTGCGTTTTTAAATGGGGTACTGACAGACGAAGTATAAACATATCAGCCTGAAGGATTTACTGATCCTTCAAAGCCTGATCATGTATATATTTTGGATAAATCGCTGTATGGCCTTAAACAAGCACCTCGTGCTTGGTATGATGCACTTTCAACGTATCTGTTGAAATGTGGATTTAAAAAAGGTGCAGTGGATACAACCCTGTTTATAAAACATCAGGGTCTAGATATTATAGTTATTTAAATTTATGTAGATGATATAATATTTGGGTCTACTAATCAAGAATTTTGCAAGAAATTTGCTTTCTTAATGTCCCAGAAATTTGAAATGAGCATGATGGGAGAAATCAATTTTTTCTTAGGTTTACAAGTGAAACAACCGACTGATGGAATTTTCATCAATCAGTCAAAATATATTCAGGACATATTAAAGAAATTTAACATGGTAAATAGTACTCCTATGAAAACTCCCATGGCTCCGGATTCCAAATTCAAACTCGATGAGGACATTTCAGGGAAACCTGTAGATGTAACTCATTATCGAGGTATTTTTGGGTCATTAATGTATTTAACTGAAAGTAGACCTGATATTATGTTTGCTGCATGTGTTTGTGCTAGATATCAGGCACATCCAAAAGAATCACATTTGGCTGCTGCCAAAAGAATTTTAAGATATCTAAAGGGAACACCAAAGTTAGGTTTGTGGTATCCCCGAGAATCATCATTCACTTTAACTGCCTTTTCTGATGCCGATCACACAAGTGATAAAATGGACAGAAAAAGCACATCAGGAGCAGTCCAATTCCTAGGTGACAAACCCGTCTGCTGGTCATCCAAGAAACAACATTGTGTTTCATTGTCTACAGCCGAAGCTGAATACGTTGCTGTATCGTCGTGCTGTTCTCAAGTGTTGTGGATGAAGAGCCAACTAAGAGACTACGGGTTTACACCACAAAAGATTCCAATTTATTGTGTTTCTCAAAGTGCAATAGCCATAGCTTTCAATCCGGTGCAACATTCTAAAACCAAACACATTGACATCCGGTATCATTTTATTATTGATCATATAGAAAATGGTAATATAGAATTATATTTTGTACCTACTGAATATCATTTAGCTGACTTGGTTACCAAAGCCTTAGATGAAAAACTTTTTAATTTTTTGGTATACAAGTTGGGTATGTTGAATCGCTAGATTTAAAACATTTAGTAGTTACAAATTATAATTTTAAATTTACGTTTTTTATTTTGATTTAAATTTGATGTTAAACTCATGTGAATTTAAAGTTTAAATTTTTCAAAGTTTAACAGATCTGGATTGTCATGTGCAGGGGGAGCAGAAAGATATTTTTATCTGATTATTAAAAATCTGATAAATTTTTATCTAATTTTTGTAGGGGGAGCAGTCATTTAAAAAGATATATACATCTGAGGGGGAGCTTAACTGCAAATATCAAGGGGGAGCAATTTATGTTTTTGTTAAATTTTTGTTTTTTTTAGTTAAATTTTTTTTGTTGTTGTTAAATTTTTTTAGTTGTTGTTCAAAATTTTTTTAGTTGTTGTTAATATTTTTTCTTTTGGGGTATTATTTTGGTTTGTACAAAATTTAATTGTTATTTTTTTTGTTCAGTTGTTGTGTTCATTTTTTTTGTATTTAGTTAAAAAAAAAATTTTGTAAAACTTTTTTTGTGTGTTTACTTCCATTAAAATGCAATGGGCTTCAACTAAAAACAAAAGTTGTGAGTGGGCCGGAATTTTTTTGTTTTCAATAATTTTGAATTTGAAAATTTTTCCTATAAAGTTAAAATTTCAATTTCAAATTCACTTTTTCAACTCCTTGACTACTATTCATCTTCTTCACCGACTCACACCTTCGGTTTTTCTTAATCACGAAGCAACCAAGTCTAAATCCATTTTTCAACATTTTTTTATCATCATTGTAAGTTTTGTTTATCTTTTGCACTTTATTTGTTTCATTTCAGTTGAAATATACGAGTTTTTGGTATATATGTGTGTTTGTATGTACCGAGTGTGTGTATATGGATTTTAGTGTGTTCTTGCTTAAAATCTGAAATAAATTGTGTGTTCATATGCGGATTTATGTCATGAACTTGAATATCAAATTTCAAGTTTCAATTCCCAGCACACAGACATTAATTTTGAATTTTTCAAGTTTCAAAATTTTCGAGTTCATAAACCTGAAAATTGAGATTTTTGGAATGAAATTGTTGTTTCTCGACAAAGTTTAGTAAACAAATGTTAATTGAAATCAATTTTCGAGTAGGACTCAATTTTTGAATAAGTGAAAAAGTCAATATCAGTGTATGTGGACTTTGAAATAATTTTTAAACATTTTCTCGATTAAAATTGTAATCGAGAATGTGTCAAGTTTCAGACGAGTTGAGTGCAGGTTCACTCGAGAAATTTCTAGTTTCATTCGAGTTGAACACTTCTTGGTTCGAGAAACTATTATGTGTTATTCAAGTTGGTTTCTTTTCCGGACATAGAAAAATATTTCAAAACCCTCGATAACAAGTGTCATTCGAGTCTTTTCAAGTTTCATTCGAGTTGGGCTCATATATGATTCGAGTCTTTTCAAGTTCCATTCGAGTTGGACTCATATATGATTCGACTCTTTTGAAGTTTCATTCGAGTTTGGCTCATTCAAGGACTTAGAACATTTTTCTCACATTCTCGATAAATCATTTCATTCGAGGACACAACAAGGTCATTCGAGTTTGTCATCAGTGTCATCCGAGAAAATCTTAACTTCATTCGAGTTGGTCCTTTCATTCGTTCCGGAAAGTCCTTCATTATTCGAGTTCTATACGTGTTTCAATCGAGTTGGGTCATGCATTATTCGAGAAACTTTCTGTTTCACCCGAGTTTCATACTCAATGTTGTTCAAAATTTTCAAAGTGTTGAGAATTTATTTTAAGAAAAAATTTCACATTTTTCGAGAAATTTTTTAAATCTGTGTTTTTTTAACATTGGACTCTTAACGATTGACTTTGGAATCTTAACAATGATTTTTTTAATATTATTGTCTGCAATCCCAATGCTTTAAACAGAAAAATACATATTTTTCTAATTTCTAGCAAAATGTTTTATTTTTCTGTTTGCAGGATTTCATTTGATTATCTGCTTATCTGCTGTATCTAACATGTTTATTATTTTTCACAGGTTTCAAGTGGCGTCACCAGCTCAATCTGAACCCTCTAACTCATCTGATTCCCATTCATCGTCAAATCACACCTTAGTTTCCAAACCAGTCAAATCCGCCTCTGTCACCCGACATCCACCCTCCACTGTTATCCCAGACAATCAGCTTGTTAAAGCTCGTTATTGCTTACCTTTTCTTGATAACAACCATCGCCTTGATCCTAAAGTCATAAAAGTCAGCCACCCGATCATCGTAGACATTCTGTAAGGCCATCCTTTAGGATATCTACTTCAATACAAACCTTCGATTCCCCAAGTTTATCTACAACAATTTTGGCACACAGTCAAGTTTGTCCCAGCTGATGGTAACCATCACTTTAAGGTTACCATCGATCAATTCAAGACGAAAATAAAATTAGCAAGACTGCGACACAATCTGTTTCTACCTCGTCGCATCGATACCGCGAATTTCCCAGAGCTAGCCGATTTCGAGGATTTTGTCTCCGATGATGAACTAGTACGTGATCTGATTTGCCTGGGTTACTCAAAACCACTACTAAAGAGTTCTAAGTTCCATAGGAATGAACTTAATGGAGAATGGTACACACTGTTTGGTATTATAAACCAATGCATGACGTCAAAGCATACTGGGATTGACAAGTGTAACATTCACTGTCTAAGAATGTTTCATGGAATCGCGTTCAATAAACATTATGATTACGCGGAATGTATCTGGGAGGATCTGTAGGAAGTCGTGTTAGCAAAAATGACAAATAGAGCACGAAAATTTGTCCCTCTTCAACGTTTTATCCAAATTATGATCAGACGAATTTTAAAGGGAAATGAAAAGATTCCAAAACGTTCTAAATCTCAAAGGTGCCCTGATTACGTTATGATGAGCTTTCATGGAATACAAGATTCACCAACTGTAAACATAATGCAAATTCCTGAAGCCTTATTAAAGTATGCTGATCCGGAAAGTGAACATGTGAGGTTGTACCACATAGATCACGCTCCTGTAAAAACCCAAGAACCGGGTTTTTTTAATCAGGGAGCTGTAGGTGAGGAGGAACTTCAGCATGGGGCTGAAGTTCAGGGAAGCCAAGCTGTGAGTGAGGGAGTAGAAGTACAAGAGAGTGGTGGTGAGGGAGAAGCAAGCAGCTCAGCATCTGAACGCACACTATCTAATATTGCTGAGGGAGCTGCAGAAGGAGATGATAATGATGATGATGATGAGGGACGTAATGATCCTAATGAGGGAGGTGCATGATAAATTGATATCGTTGAGATAGCTAGACAGAGTGTGAGGGAGGTTCTTAGCCCAGACAGCCGGGATCAAACCACATCTGCTGTTAGCTCCCAATAGGGAGTTAGCATTGAAATAGTCAGCATCCCACTGACATCTGCACACCCCACCAGCCACTCAATCTCCTCCCAACAGGAAACTGTTTCAATTTCTCACCAGGATGAAACACATTTTCTATCTGAAAATCCTTTGGATTTTATGGATATTGAACCAAGTACACATCTGCCCGGGTGTACGACTTCATTTGTTGCACAGAGTATAGAACCGATACACGATAGGACACTTGAGTCAGCTTCATGTGTTGAAGTTAGTGCAGCTGAACTTCGTGTCACTGCCGGAGCAACCTTACTCACGGAAGCATTTTTGCTCCGTCACTTGAGAGAGGTTGGAAGTCCAGTCGGAGTTACATCCTTGCCAACTCTAAGTACTGGCCACACATGTAACATCCGACATTAAACCAGGTTAGCAACTACGACCTAATCAGAATTTAATAGCCAATTATAACCTAATCAGTGGTCATTAGAAATTAATCAAAGTGATTAACAACGTTTATGAAGAAATTCAACTCAATTAGAATCAAATTCGTCGGTGCGATGAATCGGGAAATCAATTAATCCGATAGATTTACGATATGATGGATTAATTCAACTAAGTACGTAATTAAATTATGATTAGTGACACTAATCATTAACAAATACAATTACTTAACATTAATTATGCAAGACTAAAACAATTCATTAAAACAATGCATCCAAAAGTATTAATGAATTTACAAGAAAAGGGAAATACAAGAATACATTTCTAAATACTTTTATACAAAAAAAAATGAAAAATACCCCATAAATACCATCACATGGCCAGCCTTAGGCTAGTACATGTGTAGCTTTTGACTTCAATTTTTTTATTACACAACTCCATAACCCATCAAAATCAATTCCTCCTTCACCATCCTCTTACGTTTCAAAGAAATCTTACACTCAACCTCCATTTGATGTCCAAACTTTGCCTATAAATAGAGACTTCATCCTCATTCATTTCCACACCTTCACAACACCAAAAACTCTCTTCTTTCTCTCCCAAAAATCCGGCCCCCATCTCTTATACAACCAAAAATTGTGTTTTTCTTTGTTCTTCAAGAAATTTAAGTGTTCTTGGTGCAAATCTTGCAAGAGTTTCAACTTCTTCTCAATTTCATACTCCAAATACTTCAGATTAAGTAAATACTAACTTATTTCATCTTATATTTATGTTTATATAAGTCTTGCATAATATATATAATCACCAACAACAACAAGTTTCATAAAAACTCAAGTTTATAAGTCGCTAGTTTTAATGTGTTTATAAATATATAAACAGATCATATAAGTGTAAACATTATGAAAACAAGTGATATATCTGAGTTTTATAACTTTTATATAAGTAGTCTTTGAATAAACAACAAGAATCACTAGTTATTTCAAGTTTATAAACAACGGATTTTCGGCAGAAAATTTGCATCGACTTTGAAAAATCATAACTAATTCATAACTTAACGAAATAAGTTGATTCATGTTCTCAAAAGTTAGATTTAAGTCTTAACTATAAATCTGGAAGTTTTTATAATTTATTTTGGAGTTTAAGACCCACAGAAATTATTTGGGAAACCGAAAGTTTGACAACTCAAAAATGGCCAACATAGGGTTTTCAACAAGCTTTTTCCCCAACCTAAACATCTCGAAAAATGGCCGTTCTTGACTTTAAAATTCTTTGTATATAATAGTTTAATGTCGAAGAAAATCAAAGCCTAAAATGTTTTGGATCTTGGTCAAAAACAGCCTCAAAGTAGGCCGAAAAACCTTCGAAAAAGTTGGAAAATTATATATATATAAACATGACGTTTTAAGTGGGTTTTATTTATAAACTTGTAATGTTGGGTGATTTAAGACATAAAAATCTATAAATATACATATTATCATATATGAGAGATATTAAGTCCCTATTATCATTTAGGACTCGATTAAACACATCCGGTCTCATCACACAACAAACAACGCAAATTTACATTTTACGCTTGTATTTGCCATTCGCACTCACGGTGAGTCGTCATAGCCCCTATTTTCACACTGTTATGCTTTGGGGTTGAAATACATGCTACGTTTTCATATGGACACGAAAACAACTTCATTTCTATTATGTATTACACATGTGGTTCCATCAGCCCTCAAATCATGAACCGTTAATTGCATTTATTTGTAAGCGCAAATATATTGTGGGTAGATCTATCGGGAGTCATGTCCCCCATTCGGGTTAGTTCAGCTCGGCTAACAGCGGGTGCATATATATTCAACACACGGTATTACGTATGGGAATACTGCACAGGGCAAACTCATTTAATTAAGTTTCGGTTGCATGATGGTTTATATGTAATACATAACATGGAATTTATGATTTTATAAATTCAAACTCAACTGTTGATGTCTATACAAGTCAGATTTACGTGTAAACCTATGAGCTCACAAACATTTTTGTTGACGTATTTTAGCGTGTATTATCAGGAAACTAAGACAAGTTCCTCGCATCGAAAGTATTTTTCAAGCTTCCACACTTAAGGAGTCGCATGCATTTTCAAAACTACCGGAGATTTAGTTGCATTATTTTGATTACTTTAATTATGTATTTAAATCTCTGTACCGTGCGAATTAATTTTCATCATATCAGGCTATGTAAAACATTCCTATATTTTAAAATTTTATCGATGTACTTTTGAAAACGTCCATATAGTGGTCGTTCGTTATGATTATGGTTATGCTTCCGCGACGTCACGTTTCGTTGCCAACCAGGGTAACGGGGTGTGACAGATTGGTATTAGAGCCATAGTTATAGTGAACTAGGTTGCAATAGTATCCTAGACTATAACTACATTTTAAATTTTTACTGATTTTCAAAGACATTTTTATAATTAACTTAATATGGGACTTGATGACAGCATCATGTCAAGCCGTGTTGTGATCATATTATCAGATTCGGAGGAAGAGCATACCCCCACCAGCCGGTATAATCCGGGGGTGTTTGTCGAGGAAGACCCATCTGAGGAAGAGGACCCCTCTGAAGATGAAGGATCGGAGGAAGAAAACCCCTCCGAAGCTAAGGGACCAGAGGAAGAAGCAGAGCCGATGGAGGTTGACGAATCCTCCACTGGGTGGGGAGAGCCATCCGAAGAGGACCCACCATCACCGGTGGTTCCCTCTTACATCCCCTACCACCCATCTGCACCATCACACCGCACCTACCGCCCTCATGCCACCCGGGACGGACTCGCTTGCTGCTGGTTTTTGTCGATCTGTTGATCGACTCGGTGCCTCGAGTCCAAGTCTCGGCAACTAATGAAGTTTACTGCCCGTAAACGGGTATTTATGTCGAGACCGGGAGTCTATCTCGCTACCGGCACCACAGCCAAACCCGCCGTAACAGCGATGGGCGGATGCACGACGTTGGGGCCGGATGCCCGAGACCCTCCAAGAATGGAGGCGGGAGTAGGGAATCCCCTCCCACTTTGAGGTCGGAGGACCATCCTCCGCACCGATCGCACCGCTCACCCAAGAACCCGCCGAACAGACCATACCACTCTTGATAGCACGGTCTACAAGGCACGACCTCCAAGTGTGGTTGCTTAACCAAGACATTGGAGAGTTGACAGCCCGTTTAGAGCGGGAGGAGTTACAAAACTCCAACCTGTACTGGGCTAACCAGCACGCCCTTGCCATCCAGCAGGACGGCCTAGATGAGCGTCGTCAACGATTAGCCGAGAGCGAGGCTCGTAATGAGGAGCTGACTCAGCGCCTCAATGCTTTGGAAAAGGGAGAGACCCCCGATCACTCCCGCACCTAGTACCCCTTCTCTATCATTGTAATGTTAGGAAATTATTATGTAATAGTGTAGGACTAAAATTTTCGGGTAATAACTCGCCCCAATGTAAGAAAGTTATGAATGATTAATGAAAATTGCAAGTTATTTATGAATCTGTGTTTGATGATTATAGCACTGTGCCTTAAGAAAATTTAAATCTTTAAGACTCAACTTCTTACACTATGCTCTTTTCTTTAAACTTTAAGATAATGCCGCCAAGGAGAGCTATGAACACTGCTGATATCGAACAACTGGTCGCACAACGAGTGGCAGCAGCTATAGCCACCTATAAAACCAACAGAAACAGCACCGCAAACGGCGACGGAGGTGCTAGTCGCACCACGGGAGGATCTGATTCAACCCAGAAAGGGTGTCGAATCAAAGGATTCTTGAGTTGCAAACCCCGATACTTTAACGGGACTGAGGAAGCCATCGGATTGGTACGATGGTTTGAGAAATTGGAGTCTGTTTTCCGTGTTAGCGGATGTATTGAAGGAGACAAGGTGAAGTTCGCCACCCACACTCTACAGGATAGCGCACTGACATGGTGGAATTCCTACATCCAGTCTGTAGGAATCGATGAAGCCTATCAACTCGCCTGGTCCGTGTTGAAGCAAATGATGACGGACGAGTACTGTCCGAGAAACGAACTCCAGAAATTGGAATCGGAGTTCTGGAATCTAGCAATGAAGGGGACAGACATTACAGGGTATACTAACCGATTCCACGAGCTGAGCATCCTATGCCCACAGATGGTGACCCCCGAGTACAAGAAGATTGAGCGCTACATCTGGGGACTCGCCCCTCAAATCCAAGACAATGTCACTACCTCCAACCCGACCACCATTCAGGAAGCCATCAGGAAGGTCAACAACCTTATGGACCAAGTGTCCCGGAGAAACTAGGCCAAAGCAGGGGAGAAGAAAAAATGGGAAGACAAGACTGGGAAGAATTCGGGCCCACAATCCAAGAAGCCCGAAACCATCAAGGCTTACGTAGCTGGAGTCTAGACAAGGAAAGGCTACACAGGTACAAAGCCTTTCTACACCCAATGCACCTACCATCACAACAAAGGTCCTTGCCCAACCCCTTGTGGAAAGTGCAAGCGTCTTGGTCATTTGACCAAAGACTGTAGATTTGGTACCCCGGGTAGCAACGACGGCAACCAGAGGAGCTGCTATGAGTGTGGAGCTGTCGGGCACTTCAATAGTGAGTGCCCAAGGTTGAAAAATGGTGGAGGAGCTCAGGGGAGAGCTTTTTTATTGGGAGCAGGTGACGCTCATCAGGATCCCCATGTGGTATCAGGTACGTTTCTTTTAAATAACATTTACGCTTATGTACTCTTTGATACTGGGGCTGATAGGAGCTTCATATCTACTAAGTTCAGTAAGCAATTGAGTGCCACTCCTTTTCCCTTAGACAACTCTTATACTATAGAGCTAGCCGACGACAAAATAATAAAGGCAAATAATATTATTAAGGAATGCACACTGAAGCTGGCAGATCATCCCTTTAAGATAGACTTGATGCCTATAGAACTCGGAAGCTTTGATGTGGTCGTTGGTATGGATTGGTTGTCAGACAATCATGCCGAGATTTTGTGCGGTAAGAAAGTGGTACGGATACCACTCCACAAGAAGAAGGTCCTAACAGTCCAAGGGGAAAAAAAGAACCGTCAGCTGAATGTCATATCCGGCGTTAGGACATTAAAGTGCCTTAGAAAAGGTTGCCATGCAGTATTAGTCCAGATTGCAGAAAAAGAGTCGAAGGAGAAACAACTCGACGATATTCCAGTGGTTTGTAACGATCCAAAGGTCTTTCCGGAAGATTTGCCTGGGCTTCCGCCTACTAGGCAAGTGGAGTTCCAAATCGACTTGGTGCCGGGAGCTGCACCGGTCGCAAGAGCCCCATACAGACTCGCTCCTTCTGAAATGCAAGAGCTATCCAATCAACTACAAGAGTTGATGGATAAGGGATTCATTCGACCAAGTTCCTCACCTTGGGGAGCTCCGGTCTTATTTTTGAAAAAGAAAGACGGACCCTTCAGAATGTGCATTGACTACCGAGAGCTAAATAAATTAACGATATAGAACCGCTACCCCCTTCCCAGAATTGACGACCTATTTGACCAACTGCAAAGATCTAGCTTTTACTCTAAGATTGACCTGCGCTCCGGGTATCATCAAGTCAAGGTTCGGGAAGAAGATACTCCAAAGACGGCCTTCAGAAGTCGTTATGGACATTACGAATTTCAGGTGATGCCATTCGGTTTAACCAACGCACCAGTCGTATTCATGGATCTTATGAATCGAGTGTGTAAACCGTATTTGGACAAATTCGTGATAGTGTTCATAGACGACATTCTCATCTACTCCCGAAGCCAAGAAGAACACGAACAAAATCTCAAGCTGATCTTGGAGTTGTTAAAGAAGGAACAATTATACGCCAAATTTTCAAAGTGTGAATTTTGGTTGCGAGAAGTCAAATTCCTTGGGCATGTGATCAATAGCCAGGGAATCCAAGTTGACCCATCAAAAATCGAGGCCATAAAGAACTGGGCAACTCCTAGAACTCCCACAGAAATCCGCAAATTTCTAGGACTTGCCGGTTATTACAGGCGATTTATTGAAAACTTCTCAAAGATAGCGGGTTCCCTAACAGAGCTGACTCGGAAAGATGTGAAGTATAGCTGGGGTGAAGAGCAGGAAAAGGCGTTTCAACAGTTAAAGCAAAAATTGTGTAGTGCACCAATCCTGTCCTTACCTGAAGGGACAGAAAACTTTGTGGTCTACTGTGATGCCTCACACAATGGATTAGGTTGTGTGCTCATGCGAAAGGATAAAGTCATTGCTTACGCATCACGGCAACATAAAATCCACGAGGTGAACTATACGACTCATGACTTGGAGCTCGGAGCAGTGGTGTTTTCTCTTAAGATATGGAGGCACTACCTTTATGGTATGAAGTGCACGGTGTTTACAGACCATAAGAGCCTTTAGCATATTTTGAATCAGAATGAGTTAAATATGAGGAAACGTCGCTGGGTTGAGTTGCATAGCGATTAAGACTGCGAGATTCGTTATCATCCGGGTAAGGCGAATGTTGTAGCTGATGCCCTGAGCCGAAAGGAACGGGTTAAACCTTTGAGAGTCTGAGCGCTGGTCATGACTATACAGTCAAACCAAAACTCTCAAATCCGCAAGGCACAAGAGGAAGCAGTCAAGGAGGGTAATCTGCTGGATGAAGCCTTGAGGGGAATGGATAAACAGTTTGAGATCAAGTCAGATGGATGTCGGTACTTCATGGGCAGAATTTGGCTACCAAAATTCGAAGGAGTGAGGAAGCTGGTCATGGATGAAGGGCATAAAACAAGATATGCTATTCACCCAGGCTCAGATAAGATGTATCACGACTTGAAGGGAATGTACTAGTGGCCAAACATGAAGGCTTACATTGCTACCTATGTCAGCAAGTGCTTAACGTGTTTGAAAGTTAAGGCTGAGCACCAGAAACCATCAGGATTGTTAGTTCAACCAAAAATACCCCAGTGGAAGTGGGAGAATATCACCATGGACTTCATCACCAAGTTGCCAATGACTTCTGGAGGTTATGACACCATTTGGGTGATTGTGGATCGACTTACAAAGACTGCACACTTCTTGCCAATCAAGGAGACCGATAAGATGGATAAGTTAACACAAATCTATATTAAAGAAGTCGTCTCAAGGCATGGAGTACCTATATTAATTATATCAGATAGGGACAGCCGGTTCACATCAAGATTTTGGCGATCATTGCAAGGGCGTTGGGTACACGCCTAGACATGAGCACATCCTATCACCCGCAGACGGATGGTCAGAGTGAAAGGATGATTCAGACTTTGGAAGACATGCTAAGGGCATGTGTTATCGACTTTGGCAAAAGTTGGGACATGCACCTGCCATTAGTTGAGTTTTCCTATAACAACAGCTATCACTCGAGTATTAAGACCGCTCCATTCGAGGCACTCTATGGGCGAAAGTGTCGATCACCACTTTGTTGGGCTGAAGTGGGAGATAGTCAGAATACTGGACCCGAGATCATCCACGAGACTACAGAAAAGATAGCCCAGATTCGGAACCCATTAAAGATAGCACGGGATCGACAGAAAAGCTATGCAGATGTTCGACGGAAGGATTTGGAATTTCAAGAGGGAGATCAAGTAATGTTGAAAGTCTCACCTTGGAAAGGCGTAATCCGTTTTGGGAAACGAGAAAAACTAAATCCTCGTTATATCAGACCATTCAAGATCACCAAGAGAATTGGCCCGGTAGCCTACCGACTAGATCTGCCCCTAGAGCTTTGTAATGTTCATAATACCTTCCACGTATCCAACCTTAAGAAGTGCCTGGCTGATGAAACACTCGTTATACCCATGGACGAGCTGGAGCTAGATGATAAGTTGAACTTCATTGAACAACCCGTGGAAATAATGGACCGAGAAGTCAAGAAACTAAAACACAGCCGGATCCCGATAATAAAAGTCAGATGGAACTCTAAGCGAGGTCCTGAGTTTACATGGGAACGCGAAGATCAGTTCCGGGAAAAATACCCTCATCTGTTCTCAAACACTCAAGCAGTGGAGAATAGGAGCTAATTTCGGGACGAAACTCCCTTAACAGGGGGAGACTGTAACATCCAGCATTAAACCAGGTTAGCAACTACGACCTAATCAGAATTTAATAACCAAATATAACCTAATCAGTGGTCATTAGAAATTAATCAAAGTGATTAACAAGGTTCATGAAGAAATTCAACTCAATTAGAATCAAATTCATTGGTGCGATGAATCGGAAAATCAATTAATCCGATCGATTTACGATACGATGGATTAATTCATCTAAGTACGTAATTAAATTATGATTAGTGACACTAATCATACCCTAATACAATTTCTTAACATTAATTATGCAAGACTAAAACAATTCATTAAAACAATGCATCCAAAAGTTTATATATATATAAACTTGACGTTTTAAGTGGGTTTTATTTATAAACTTGTAATGTTGGGTGATTTAAGACATAAAAATCTATAAATATGCATATGATCATATATGAGAGATATTAAGTCCCTATTATCATTTAGGACTCGATTAAATACATTCGGTCTCATCACCCATCAAACAACGCAAATTTACATTTTACGCTTGTATTTGCCATCGCACTCACGGTGAGTTTTCATAGCCCCTATTTTCACACTGTTATGTTTTGGGGTTGAAATACATGCTACGTTTTCATATGGACACGAAAACAACTTCATTTCTATTATGTATTACACATGTGGTTCCATCATCCCTCAAATCATTAACCGTTAATTGCATTTATTTGTAAGCGTGAATATATTGTGGGTAGATCTATCGGGAGTCATGTCCCCCATTCGGGTTAGTTCAGCTTGGCTAACAGCGGGTGCATATATATTCAACACACGGTATTATGTATGGGAATACTGCACAAGGCAAACTCATTTAATTAAGCTTCGGTTGCATGATGGTTTATATGTAATACATAACATGGAATTTATGATTTCGTAAATTCAAACTCTACTGTTGATGTCCATACAAGTCTACGTGTAAACCTATGAGCTCACCAACATTTTTGTTGACGTATTTTAGCGTGTATTTTCAGGAAACTAAGGCAAGTTCCTCGCATCGAAAGTATTTTTCAAGCTTCCGCACTTAAGGAGAAGCATGCATTTTCAAAACCACCGGAGATTTAGTTGCATTATTTTGATTACTTTAATTATGTATTTAAATCACTGTACCGTGCGAATTACTTTTCATCATATCAGGCTATGTAAAACATTCCTATATTTTAAGGTTTTATCGATGTACTTTCGAAAACGTCCATATAGTGGTCGTTCGTTATGATTATGGTTATGCTTCCGCGACGTCACGTTTCGTTGCCAACCGGGGTAATGGGGTGTGACAACACAGACGTTCTTTACACAAGTTCAACTGTCGTGACAACTGGAAGTCTACGTGACCCAGTGGTTAATCTTTCCCCGTTTGTTACAGAATCTTCATTGAATCAAGCCTTTAATGCAGCAGTTGCGAGAGTGAACAATCACTTGACAGCTCTGTTATCAGAAGTGATGTCTCAAATGAAAAATATTCATAAATTTTTAAAGGGCAAGTCTGTGGCTGAAGAAGCGGTGAAGCAAAAAGATCCAAATCAGGCTATTGAAGAGCTAAGAGACTTTGTTTATGAATAATTTGATGAAATACGTGAAAAAATGATAGGTTTGGAGAGCACGGTCATCACAGCCTTCGGCAATTTATCTGAAAGAGTCTCTGTTGTGGAACCAACCTGTAAGGCTCAAGCTTCAGCTCCAAAGCGTAAGCATGATGAGCATAACGAAGACTCCGATGATGCTCCTCATGAGGGGGAGAAGAGGAGGAAGCTTGATGAGCCAACAACTGGATTATTAATGATTACTTATCCTGAAAAAGAGTTAGAAACTCAAGAGAAAGGAGAAGCTGAAAGCTCTAAGGATAAACCTGTTGATACTCAAGGTGGGCAGGAATTGATTCTTTATGAAGATGTCCCTGTTTCGTTGAGTATTCAATCAGAGATCTATAATTTTGATGAATATGATGACTCGGACGAAGAAGTTCACAAACAGATCCCGATGATTGAGGATGTAGAGAAAGAGGTGGAGATTGAGGAGTCTGATGATGATGATGTAATTGAATTGACTGACATTGCTGTGAGAGCAGAAAGGATAGAAGAAGAAGAAGTATTGGTTCAGGATATTTTAAAAGATGATATACCTATGCCGACGGTTGAAAAGCCTGAGGTTATGGTACAAGTTAAAGAAGAAGAGATTAAACCATTTCATGTGGAGAGTGTTATTCCACTAGCAGTTACTGAGCTAAATGAAGTAGAGATAATGCATAGGTTCTTCAACGAATATGTCTTAGCAAATGAATCGCAAAGATAACATCAATTGAGATTTGAAGCTCAAAAGATTGTGCAAAGAGAGAATAATGACATTTTGGTTATTCTTAATGAAGAAGAAGTTAGCAAGAAGAAGAAAAAGGGGTTAGAGCTTTCATCCAAGAAATCTGCAAAATATACAAGAAAGAGGAACAAGTTGCCATACCTCGAAGATTACTTGGAAAAGAAGATTTTCTGTAAAAGATAAGTTCCGTGTACTTTCTTGAAGCTTCTCAGAGTTCTGGAACCTAACGTACCACATTTAGCTAACTATGCAAGTTTCCTACAGAATAAAGCTCAACATATTGATCAAGTCAGAAGTGAATATAGCATTGTTGATCTGGTCAAGATAGAAAAGGATCGTTTTGTGAAGATTTTTTATCCTACCCTTCACTGTGACAAGATTAGATGGAAACACGTACAAGTTTACCAAAGCAGACATGTTCTGGATGCATTTAATAGATATTGAAGATTTGTTTGATGAACTCTGTCGGAATAAGAGGAATGAGCATTGTAGGTTTGCACTGAAGACTCTCTTTTATTTCATGCACATTAAACTGGTGCTTATGTTGGTGCAAGACCTACAGACCGGTGTTGAAAGAGGAATGTGAAAGATTAATGTTACTCCTCCGAATAGAGTTATCAAGTTTGCTGGAGAATTGAAAGAATATCAAGTGATTATGGTGAAGCGTCCTGCCGTCATGTACAAAGATAAAGATCGAAAGCTGAGAGCCATGAGAAGCATTGAGCTAAACAAATTTTGTGATGGAACTCTT
>JAANYP010003624.1:0-115000 GCA_020465985.1 Centrapalus pauciflorus | reverse complement strand
CAATGTTGCAAAAACAGAAACAATGTTGTATTAGACATCATTAAAATAATAATTATAACATATAGGTAAATGTTGTTTACAGCATCAGGTTTTCATAAATCAATAAAAATATTGAATTTTGAAATCCAAAGTCAATCATTAAAAGACCAATGTTAACATTCACTAAGATACTGAAATTATTAAAGAAATGATGGAAATTCAACTGAAATTATTATAATTTTTTTTGAAAGTTTGAAATTTTTTTACAAGTGTTGAACTCCAAGTCCAAGGCGGTCCGAAGTTCAGATGGACCCGAAGTTCGGATGGTGGACTTCGAATATTTCAAAGGAAAATGCATCCGAAGTTTGAATTTGTCCAAATTTGGATGAATTCTGACAGTGTTGATGATCCGAACTTCAAATGATACGAAGTTTGAATGGAATGATGTTCCTAAATACTTAACAAAATGCACACAATGGTCCGAACTTTGGATGATACAAATTTCTGATGAACACAAAAAAATAAACTATGTATAGACTTAGGGTCCGTATTTTGGTTGCTCTAAAGTTCGAATGGACACTCATCCGAAGTTTGGATTACGTCCATGACCAAACACTTGGCAAAATCATACTAAGTGTTAGCACTTAATAGATGTTGTCCGAAGCTCAGATGGTCCGAAGTTCGGATGAAGTCCAAAATACAACTTCGGATGGTGTCATTCGAAGTTCGTATGAACCATCCGAAATTCGGATGGTCCAAAGTTATACTTAGCAAAAAGAAAAGATGACAATTACTAATGTGAACATCCATGCATATGAGAAACAGTAAAATGACTCAAAATAACCTACAAAAACATATCCTAACTCACAATTTGAAGGCGAGCAACATTAAAACTAACAAAAACACGTAAGACCGACTGAATCTAATCTAAGATTCCTAAAAAATATCCTGAAAACCCTATTAAATCGCAGAAATTAGAAAACATGAAAATGCATGTTATGGAGACAAATAAATGGTCAGAAATGTTACATTATGATTAATATGCACAAAAAGACTGAATCCATGTGAAAAATGCCAAAAAAAATGAAGAATTTGGCTGTTGAAAAAGTAGAATAGCGGTGAGTTTTTTGTTTTAGTTGTTTGACGGGGAAGAAGAAGAAACAAGAAGAAGGTCAACAGTGGACGTGGCCAGTTTTATAAGGAAAGGGTCGGTCGGGTTTTGGGCCAAACCAACCCTCAACAAAAAAACTGATACATAAGCCGAAATAAAAACAAACAAACTTGGTTTTTGATCTTTTTCAAAACTTTCAAATTTTAAACAGAATAAAATAAAGTTTTTGAGTTTTTCAAGTTTTAAAATTTAAACAGAATAAAAAATATTTTTTTGGTGTTTTTTGTGTTTTTTAAATTTAAACAAAATGAAATTAGTTCTTTTTGTGCTTTTTAAGTTTTAAAAGTGTAAACAAAAGAAAATAAAATCTTTTTGTGTTTTTCAAGTTTGTCTAACATTAAAATAGATAAGATAAAGAGTTAATTACAAAAATGGTCCCTGTGGTTTGTCCTAAAATTTGGATTTGGTCCCTGAACTTTTAATTTTGCAGAAACGGTCCTTATTTTCATAGTTTGTTTGCAATTTTAGTCCCTCAACCTATTAACTTTTCTAATATGACCAAATTACCCTTATTTTGATGCAAAGTATAGGGACCATTTCTACAATTAATTTTTAACTCTTTTTTATTCTTAATTAAATAAATTATTTTTTAGTGTTACTTCAATTTAATAAACTATAAAAAATAAAAGAATTATTTAATTATTTATGTTGGTTCATAAATGATTTAGATATTTTTAGTCTTAATTAATTTTAATTTACTATAATCAAAGTGTAAACCAATCAAAATTTATAATCGAAAAAATCATTTATGTTTAGAAACTATTTTCTAGAGGTTTCATATACAAAATATTATAAAAAATATTTGATTCTATAATTATTTATGTTGGTTCATAAATTATAATAAAAATATGTTTGTTGGTCAAATATATTTTACTTTGTTCTTAAATAAAATCGGCCGAAGATTCTATTTTATAATCCGTTAACATTTGTATCAAAGCAAGGTGATAATGGTAAAGTGATAAATCTAAATGGTTTAAATTTTTAAGGTGTTAATTTAATCGAATTAAAATGAAAAGTCAAATTGAAAGACGAAAAAAGATTAAAAACCTATTTATATTTCTCGATTTTTATGTAAAAGTCTGACAAACCAAAGTTTGATGATTAAAGTTGTCAATCATGAATCTCAAAGATGTTATATGGACCTAAAACTTTAAATCGTTTTTGGTGTAATTAAAAATTAAAATGATAAAATAATTGATACGTTAAATAAAAAATTTGAGTTGTCTTAGACCATTTGCAAGTTTTTTTTAACTCGGTCAAATTAAACGTTAAATTTTTATTTATTTAAGTTCTTTAATATTTTTAACTTTAACTAAATTGTCGGCTCATAAATAATTTTTTATAATTTTATTAAAGTTAATTAACACTAAAAATATAGTAGAGTCAATTACATAAATGGTTTTTGTGGTTTGATCAACATAAATATTGTTTATTATAAATGTATGAACCAGTATAAATAACACTAAAAAATATTTATTTAATTAAGAATAAAAAAGAATTAAAAAATTAATTGTAGAAATAGTCCCTATAGTTTGCATCAAAATAAGGGTAATTTGGTCATATTAGAAAAGTTAATAGGTTGAGGGATCAAAATTGCAAACAAACTATGAAAATAAGGACCGATTCTGCAAAAATTGATAGTTCAGGGACCAAATTCAAAATTTAGGACAAACCACAGGGACCATTTTTGTAATTAACTCTAAGATAAAACTAAGAATTTTCCTTTATTCCCCTTCAAGTGTGAACAATATATATATATATATATATATATATATATATATATATATATATATATATATATTTTTTTTTTTTTTTAAATGTTACAAACTTGTAGCAGAATACATCCATCCCCTCAGAGAGATGTAGATGCTAAATTGACCAATTATCCCAGAATAAATAAAGAGAGCCCCACGGACGTGGATAATTGAAGTTTCACACTCAAATTTAACATCACACATAGCATTTAACAGTTTCACCAACATTAAAAACATAAGTAGATAAACGAACACAAAAAATAATTTTGCGACACTTCTCGTGAGTTGAGTTAACAGAGGCCTTTAAAATAAAGAAGTTTCAGTAATGAGATAACTTGAGAAAAAATGCTTATTTCAAAAATATTTGTATATCAACGAGAGAGTGGATTCAACATGCCAATTTAGGATACTAGGAACTGAAAACGAGGTTCGTCTAAAGCCTTAGTAAACATATCAACCAGTTGAAATTCCGTGCTGACAAAATAAAATTGTGTCGTCTCCTTTTCTACATGGTGTTTATTAAAGTGACACCTGATGTTTATGTGTTTTGTTCTTGAGTATTGCATGAGATTGCAAGAGATAATAATCACACCGTGAATCACTGTAGATAGGGATATTGGTATGTGAAAAGCCATAATCACGCAACTGTGTCCACATCCACAGCACTTGAGAGCACTAACAAGCAGCTGCTACATACTCAACCTTAGCTGTGGATGTTGAAACACAATTTTGTTTCTTAGAGGGCCAACTCACTAACCTTTCACCGAAAAACTGTATGCCACCGGAGGTGCTATTCCGATCAAATCTACAACCTGCAAAGTCAAAATCAGAGAAGGTAGTAAGATCGAAGTTGGTTCCTTTTGGATACCATACACCAAGCTTAGGTGAACCCTTAAGATAACGGAAGATGCGTATAACCGCAGTAGGATATGATTCTTTAGGGTTGGCATGAAAACGAACACAAAGACATGTAGGGAAGATTATGTCCAGTCTACTGGCCGTAAGACAGAGTAAGAAACCAATCATACCTTTGTAGCCTGTGTCATTGACAATTTTACCAGAAGGATCAGTGTCTAGTTTACAGTTGGAGGCCATGGGAGTTGCTATAGTTGTACAAGAGTATAACTTATACTTCTTGAGTAGGTAATGAGTATATTTTGACTGGTTCACAAATATCCCATCATCAAGTTGTTTGACTTAAAATCCGAGAAAAACGTTTTGTTCCCCCATCATGCTCATCTCGAACCTGGACTCCATGAGGTTTGAAAAGTCATTATAAAACTTAGGGTCTGTAGAACCGAATTTAATGTCGTACACATAAAATTGGACTAACAATATATGCAGGCCTTCCCTTTTCATGAACAATGTTGTGTCCACCACACCTTTACTGAAACCGGCAGCAATAAGGAGGTTGGATAGACTATCATACCATACTGAGGTGCTTGTTTCAAAACCATATAGTTCTTTATATAGCACATAAACATGGTCCGGTTTATGTGCTTCAACAAAACCTTGTGGTTGTTCAACGTACACCTCCTCAATGAGTTTACCGTTTAAGAAGGCTGTCTTGACGTCCATTTGTTAGACTTTGAAGTATTTATGTGCCACAACAACCAATAATATCCAGATGGATTCAATCCATGCAACTGGAACAAAGGTCTCGTCATAATCTATTCCCTCTTGCTATTGGTAACCCTTTGCGATTAGCCTCGCCTTGGTCCTTACCACAATTCCGTTTTCATCTATTTTGTTCTTAAGAATCTATTTAGTCCCGATAATCGCTTGATGTTTATGCTTGGGAACTAACCGCCAAACTATGAGCTATTCAAAATGGTAGAGTTCTTCTTGCATCGTAACTATCCAATCTGGGTCTTTCAATGCTTCATCCACACGAGCAGGCTCTATCATGCTAAGGAATGATGCAAAGAGACATACATTAGCAAATGACCTTCGTGTTTTGTAACATCACTGCTTTTGATCCATGTGTAATGAACAATTATGTTTCAATTTATGTAATTGTGATGATTTGAAATTCTAATTTAATTAGATTCAGACAATATGAGCTGGAAACTTTTTATGAATTTTGGAGTTTAAAATTAAATAAGAAAATTCATGATGACAGATCATCATTGTTGTTAGAGAGAAAATTCAAGGAAAGTGGTATTTAAAAGATGAACGCCGAGTGGTGTTAAAATAATGGTGAAAATAATGAGAACTTTAGATGATAAAAGAAGAAAATGTAAGTTGAAGGGGGTAATTTTGCATATTTTGCAAAACTTGAAAGACGCCAAAGGGATAAATATGGGTGACTGTTCATTTAATGAACCCACACACTCTCTCTTGAAACACACTTCCTTGTACTAAAACCCACAATTTTCTCTCTCTCTCTCTCTCTCTCTCTCTCTCTCTCTCTCTACAAATCAAGAACACGAAATTGTTGGAATTAACTAGAAATACGTTGCTTGGCAGAAGCCATAACTACTACAACCATCGATTTGAGGTAAGAATCACTCAGATCTGTGTATTTAAAGGTTTATGAATTTGGTTTTTAGCATAAACCGAATTGAACATTTTGATGTTAGGATTGTTAATACATGTTGTATTATCAGTTGGAATGTTTAAATCGAGGTATAGGCAAGATTTATACAAAATTTCAACTTCTGATTCAACTAATAAGTATGATTTTGATTTTACTGTGTGTTTTAGTGTGTATGTGCAACGCACAACGATGCATATGGCATGTTTAGGGCTGATTCTGTGTTCTAAATCTTAAAAATGAAGATAAATATTAGTTAAAAAGGTATTTTGGGATGTATACCCCGAGATTTCAGTCACATGATTGGTACAAAATGAATGAATAAAAATCTGGAAAGTTATAACTGTTAAGTGATGAACTTCGGATGTCATGAACTTCAGATGGAAGACATGAACTTCAGATGGAAGTTCAGATCACCTAACTTCGGATCCTTAGAAGAAAGATATGAACTTCGGATCATGTGAAGTTTAGACCATTGAAACTTCAGATTACGAATTTAAGTGAAATTTTCTAAGTCATAAAAAGGATAAGTAAGCTGAACTTCAGACCTATATGGGCATCTGAGCTTCGAATCCAAGGGGGGACATCTGAACTTCAGATGATATGTTAGAAAAATTATAAAGTTGAAACTACCAAGGACGGAACTTCCGACCATCCCAAAGTTTGGATCATGCGAACTTCGGATGACCCGAACTTCAGATCACTATGTTGAGATTCAAAGTCGAGTTTTATGAAAACTTTTGAAATGAACAAATACTGATAATGATATATGTATACGTTGACGTAACAGGAACTTTGTGGTGTTGACTAACACACATTGAGGTGTAATTGCGGTTAAAGTCCGTCTAGATAAGATTAAAGCTTACTGGTATTGTGTAAGACTCTGTGGAATTCTTCAAAAGCATCCTTGTTAAAGTAAAACCACAGTGAGTGATAGATTACTATTCTAGCATTTTTTGTCATTGCATTTACATACATCATGGCTTGTTCCTGTTGTTCATATATATTGTTTGACACTTTGATATAATTATTGATAATGATGCATTATTATACTTGGCATGTTATAAAAATGTAGACCGCATTCGTTTGAAAGTGCATCTTTTAGTATATGCTTTGGCATGATGATAGACTTATAATCTGGTGTGACCTGGGCTGAGTTTTACAGCAGGCCACTGTCAGGGACAGATCACCCCATATACTCATTCCAGCCAGGTCGTACATTGCCGATCTATATTTGAATAGCCATGGAGATGTATGTCTCAGAATCCGTGCTACCCAGCACAATGAATTCTTTGGTATCCATGCTTCCCAGCATGATGAATCTTGTTATCCGTGCTCTTCGCACGAAGGAGCAAACATTGCTTGCATATACATTTGGTTTGCATGACTTACTTGTAGATTATGTAATCTGTTAACTCACTAAGTGCAAAGCTTACCCGTTGTTGTTAAATGTATCCAGGTGATGACTCTATAATTTATATGGTTTCAGATTCGTTTTATGATAATTTTAAGCACCGATACTTCGTAAAATCCATACTATTAGTCCAAGTTTGTGTTTCAGGGCCAAGATATTAAAAGAAAGCATTTTAAGGAAATTCAGAGCAAACCGATCCGAAGGGGGCGCAGGCCTGCGCCACCCTGCACCCACAATAAAAGAATTCCAGTTGTCCAGATACATTCCAGCGCATGGCAGCAAAACCCTAACCGTATCCGGACGCAGGGGGCGCAGGATTGCGCCTGGCCTGCGCTAGAGCGGCGCAAAAATGCATTTTACATCTTGTGGAACCCTAATCTCGACCTCTCTATAAATAGAGGTCGAGGGCAGCCTTGGAGAAGAGTCCCGACGTGTGTGAAAGTGTGCCGAAGCCCTGCCGGAGTGGATCAACGATACGAGAACGAAGACGGTGATACGCAAGCTATGCAATGACTCAGGTCTACGATTGTGAAGAGCATACGATGAGCGGCTAATCCCATTAGCCGTTTGCGGAGGATCTACTCCTAAGTTTACTCTACTTTAATTTCTCATGTTTTGATGTATTTGTATTGATTGAGATCTATTATGTGTATGCAAATGATAAGCATTCGGCTATGATTATGATTATATGTCTTGATTGGTCAAAGCAAGATAGTTTATCGTGGTATTATTATTTGTGCCGAGTCCATTAGCTTAGGGATTAAGACAAGTATTAATATTGCATATGCTCTGCCGAGATTTATTGGTTAAAACATGTTTCAGTAATTTAGTCGCGCAGTTGATTATGTCTATGTGATTGTTGTATGAAATTATAGTGAGTAATACTTATGCCGTGGTGATTCCGTGAATGGTCATTCTCTGTTCATTGTTTATTTTAGTTACAAAGCGATAGCAAATCATTGATCTAAACAAATCATTCAAATCCACAAATTCACAATTTAAGTGATTTCAATTAAACTTATAAGGTGAATTTCCTAACCCTAATTACAACCACTCTCCCTATGGATTCGACCCTTACTTCTCTAAGCTAAGTAGTGGATTTAAGGACTAAATCGGCGTGTCACAACGATGGCCCTTCAGAGTTTTGGCGCCGTTGCCGGGGAGTGTTCTAGAATTGAAGGAGCTGCCATCTCATTTAAAGTATGCTTTTCTAGGCCAGAAAGACACTTTACCGGTTATAATTTCATCAGATCTGACTGAAAAGAAAGAGAAAGCTCTACTCCAAGTATTAGTCAAACATAAAGAAGCAATAGGATGGAGTACAGCTGACTTAAAAGGAATCAATCCAACTTTGTATATGCACCGAATCATTACTGATCCAGAAGCTAAACCAGCTCGGGATGCACAAAGGAGGTTGAATCCTAATTTATGAGAGGTAGTTAATAAAGAAGTATTAAAATGTTTAGACGCTGGAGTTATATATCCTATATCTGATAGTAAGTGGGTAAGTCCAACCCAAACTGTACCCAAGAAATCAGGAATTACAGTAATTAATACTGAAGAAGGAGAAAATATAACGACTCGCCCTGTAACTGGGTGGAGAGTTTGTATAGTTACAGAAAACTCAATGCTTCTACTTCTAAAGATCATTTTCCACTACCATTTATAGATCAAATAGTGGAAAAATTAGCAGGACAGAAGTTTTACTGTTTCCTCGATGGATATTCTGGTTATAATCAAATCCCGATCCATCCTGAGGATCAAGAGAAAACTACATTTACTTGTCCCTATGGCACCTTTGCCTACCTAAGGATGCCGTTTGGACTATGTAATGCACCCGCCACATTCCAGCGCTGTATGATGGCTACCTTTTCAGATATGGTGGGTGGTTCTCTTGGAATATTTATGGATGATTTCTTCACATTTGATTAAACATTTGAAGATTGTCTGGGACATTTAGAAAAAGTCCTAAAGAGATGCACTGAAACCAACTTAGTGTTAAGTTGAGCGAAAAGCCATTTTATGGTAAAAGAAAGGGTAGTCCTAGGCCACATTGTGTCCGAGAGAGGAATGGATGTAGATAAGGCGAAAGTTCAATTAATTTCTTCACTTCCACCCCCACCAACGTTAAAGGAATAAGATCATTCCTAGGTCACGCTGGTTATTATTGATGATTCATTAAAGATTTCAGTGAGATCTCAAGGCCGTTATGCAATCTTCTATCAAAGGATGTCGAGTTTAATTTTGATGATGCTTGTATGAAAGCATTTGAGAAGCTCAAATCAAAATTAAGCGAAGCGCCAATTCTACAATCTCCGGATTGGTCTCAACCTTTTGAGATCATGTGCGATGCAAGTAACTATGCAGTTGGTGGTGTTTTAGGATAAAGATTTGAGAAAAAGCCAGTGGCGATTTACTACGCAAGTAAAACCTTTAATGACGCACAGATCAATTACACAACTACGGAAAAAGAGTTATTAGTCGTAGTGTTTGCCCTAGATAAATTCAGATCATATATTTGGGGGCCAAAAGTAATTGTGTACTCAGACCACAGTGCCTTAAGACATTTATTGGCGAAGAAGGATGCCAAGCCTAGATTAATTCGGTGGATCCTTCTATTGTAAGAATTTGACCTAGAAATTAAAGAGAAAAAAAGCACAGAAAATGTTGTTGCCGATCATTTATCAAGGATTCACTTAATCCCAACAAACTCAACTAATCAAATCAGGGACTCCGTTCCTGATGAACAAATATTATCTGTATCTAAAATTCCCTGGTTTGTGAATCTAGTCAACTATTTCATAACCAAAAGATTGCCTGAGCACTGAAACTCACAACATAGAATATATTTCTATGCTCAAGCAAGGCAATACATTTGACATGAGCATGATCTATTTACAGTAGGAGCAGATCAAATTATAAGACGATGTGTCCCTAACTCGGAACATGAGGATATTCTTAAACACTGCCATGCATATGCATGCGGTGGCCATTTCAGTGCAAAGAAAACTGGCCACCGGATACTGCAGTGTGGGTTTTTCTGGCCCAGAATATTTAAGGATGCCTACGAGTTTGTTAAAGGGTGCACAAGATGCCAACAAACTAGTGGCATCGCAAAAAGAGATGAAATGCCTATGACCCCGATATTAATCGTCGAAATATTTGATGTATGGGGTATTGATTTTATGGGACCTTTCCCTAAATTATTTGGATATGAACACATTTTAGTTGCAGTAGATTACGTTTCCAAATGGGTGAAAGCAGAAGCTACACGCACTAATGATAACCGGGTTGTGTGCAAATTTGTTAAAAGAAATATCTTGGCACGACACGGTATCCGAGGGCTATCATCAATGACGGAGGGTCACATTTTAATAATCAGCATTTTGCTAAACTCCTTAAACAGTATGGAGTTAACCATAGATAAGCAACACCTTATCATCCGCAAACAAGCGGACTAGTCGAGATCTCTAATAGATAGATCAAGAGAATCCTTGAAAAGGCTGTCAGACCTGATCGTAAAGATTGGTCACAAAAATTAGAGGATGCTCTATGGGCATACAGAACCGCATTTAAAACACCAATTGGTATGTCCCCATATCGACTTGTTTATGGTAAGCTATGCCATCTCCCAGTGGAATTAAAACACCGAGCTGTATGGGCAATCAAAAACACTAATTTTAATTTAGATGATGCCGGTGTTGATAGGAAATTCCAATTAAATGAACTGGAAGAAATACGTAGAGAAGCTTACGAAAGTGCAAGAATTTAGAAACAGAAAACTAAAGTTTTCCAAGACAGATTGATTAAAAATAAAATATTTACTAAAGGAAATAAGGTCTGGTTATTTAACGCAATACTTAGATTATTTTCCGGTAAATTAAAAAGTAAATGGAAAGGTCCATATATTGTAACTACTACCTACCCACACGGTGCGGTAGAAATTCAGGACCTAAAAGGTGGTGAGCCATTTAAAGTCAATGGACATAGACTTAAATTATATGTTCAATGGGCCACCAACGATATGTTAGTATCTGAACTCATCAGACTACAATATCCTAAGGTTAATTAATTACTTTAGGAGCAGTACATCTGGCTGAAGACGTAAAACTTAGCGCTTTCTGGGAGGCAACCTAGAGTATTTTGATTATTTGAATTAGTTATTTTTATTATTAAGTGTGTTTATTTGCTTTTTGTGTTACTTGTGTGTACCCAGTTAAGTTGGGGAGGATTCGTCCTCCGGAACTTAGTTGGGTTTAGAAATTAGGTTTTTAATTAAATAATAAGACCCCGCATCAAAAAATAAAATATTTAAGAACGTAGAAGATTTATTTTAACCCGATAATACGAGCGTAAGTTGGGTAGAATACCTATAAAAATTAAAAAAAAATAAGAGATTAGGGTTTCGAGACCACTGCACGGCCCAGATCACGAATCCAGAGGCCCGGGCGCAGGGGGTCGAAAGCCTGCGCTTGCCCTGCGGCCCCACATGCTTAAAAGTTTATAAAAACAATATTGATCGTCCAGAAACAGTTAAACCCTAAACCCTAATAGCAGAAGCGGCAGATTTCGATTTCTAGGCCTAAAAACCTTAAAAATTTTATCTTTTTCACGTCAAATCTTCAATCCGAAGTTAGTTCTTCTCAAAGATTAGCAAGGTATACTCCCTATAACCCCTTTAGCTTCATTCTACGCTAGTTTTATATAGATTTATCATGCACGCATGGGTTGAGGTTTTGGGAGTTATATGGTTTTTATTGAAAAAAAGTGTTATTAATAATATTCTAAATGCTCATTTAATTAATATAAATTATTTTTGCAAAACTTTTGTAAAAATTATGGCTTTTTTTCGTATTTAATATATTTTAAAACTTTTTGTCGTAAAAGGTTATGTTTTTATTGTTAAATTATTTATTATTAAAATTCATGCATTAGATAGGGTTAGATTGGGCTCACATTGTTGGTGAGACTTAGGATTAGTTTGTTTATTATTGAAAAAGGGTATTTAAATTTTCATGCATCATTTACGTAAAAACCCCATGTTTATAATCCTTTGTCTTTGCATTTTTTAGATGTCAACCCAGTTCCACGCAAATGGTAACCATTCTGGAAATTCCCAAAAGCCTAGGATGAGAACCCATGACCCTAGGAACGTCCATTTTGAGAAACCCCTCAGTGTGGAGTTCCCTGAAATTCCTCCTAATACCAATAATGGCAAACCCCCTAAGTTTTTCATATAGCGTACTTTGAAAACACCTTTGATAATTTTGAAATATTAGAGTGTTTTGAGCGATTAGGATGGGCTAGAGCTATACAATGGGAACTTCCATATATCCATAATAGTTTGATCCAACAGTGGTTCACTACTGTTCGGACAGCAGAAAAGGAAGAGGACCATGACTTTGAGCTCACGGGAATAGTAGGAAACAAGAAAGTGTCAATATCTAGGAAAATCCTTTGTGAGGAATTTGGTATAGACACAGATATTCAAAGGCCTATGGAATTTTGGTCATCTTTAGATCTTCAAGGGGGTAGAGCGAGACAAATTGCTTGATGGTCTAAGAAATGGGATGGGATGTTAGCCACAGTATTTGGAATGTCAATAAGGGAGGCGAGAGAGTATGTCCATTATAATAGGGGCGACTTATGTCCGCTAGCTAAGGTGCTGTGGAAGTTTGTTATCCTCAACTTTCTTCCCAGAAATCAAGACACCAATGTTGTTAGACCCCAAGAGATACTGTTAGTGCATGCTTTAATGACTGGATACCCAACCATATCCTTAGGGTACATAATGGAAAATCTGTGGGAGTGTAGTTTCCCAGGTCAAGGGATGAATTATCCACACTGTCGTATGTTAACTGAGCTATTTATTATTAAGAAAGCGGTGTCGGAACCACTGCCAATTAAATACCTTAACCCCAACGAGATTTGGTTCAGTAGACTCACAATGTTAGGGCTAGTTTTCGAGAGAAACCATTTAGGCTATCAAATTCGTTGTCCTAAAACCTCGAAAGTAACTATGATTCCATTCATTGTACTCGACAACCATGGAGGACAAAATAATAAAGGAAAAGCCAGAATGGAAGTTGATGAGGAAGATTAGAGACCATGGAAGAGGGTCGAGACTGTTGATGTTGTTTGGGATCAAGTGCACAAGCTGAAGGAGATAGTTAGAGACTTAGTGAACACGAACTATGTGTTGCTTAAAGAGATCCAAATGCTTTGGGAAAATCAAAAGAAGAATGATCAACTGTTTCACACGCACTCGGACTGGCTCACTAATCTTCAGATCACTGTCGGCGAACTGGAAGAGATTGTCGCACCTCCGGCTGAATGTTGATTTTATTATTATTTGAGTATTGTGGTTTAAGTACGCATGATAAACATTTATAGGTTTGAATTATTTCTGATGTGATGGTTTGATTGTTGGTTTGGTTATTTACTTTTATTTGTACTGTAATGGTACTTTATTTTTATTATTAACGTGTGATGTTTTTATTTTAAGTTGATATTATACAAGTTGAATTTGTTTGTTTAATTTTATTTGTTATGAATAAGGAATATGTACCAATCTATCTCTCAATGTTCTTAACCAATAAATTAATTTTGATGTGACGAGGACGTCACAAAAGTGTAAGTTAGGGAGGGTAGGTTATAACGATAAGATTAGTTAATTAATGTAGCCCTCACAAAAAACTTTAGACTACATTCTATATAAAAAATTAGAGAGATTTACAGCCCCGCGTACCAAAACAGTAAAAAAAATGAAATTTCAGCAGTGTTGGGCGTGGGGGGGGGGGGGGGGTGAGCAGGCCTGCGCTAGCCCTGCGTTCTTCGAGATAAAACCCCAGATTTGAGCCTCATTTTCCATTTTCACAAACCCTAGAAGTTAGTCTACGCATGGTATGCGGCTTCTCTCCCAAAAAAACCCTACTTTTGTGCCCAAAATTTACAAATTTAAGCTCCAAAACACCCACATTCTCATAAATATCAAAGATCTAGGCTAGAAATTACCTCCTTGTGGGTAGTTTCATCCATTTTGAAGATTTTAGGTAGAGAAAGTGGTGAAGAAAAAAACTAGATTTGTACCAAGTTAAGCTTCCAATCACCAATGTTAGTGTTTTTATTAAGTAACTGCAACTTATTTCATACTTTTTGAGCAAAAAATGCAAGCTTGAGCTTCATGGTCATCATGAAGTTTTCATGGTGATTTTGACTTGTTAAAGTCAAAGTTTGTGAAATTTCATGAATTTGTTGATAACCTTGATGTATGTTTTATGAGATATGTGTTTATTTGTTAAGTTTGTTAATTTGACATGGTTAATTTCTAAGAATTAATTTGGATTTATAAAGTTGGTTGCCTAAATTTGCATATATTGTTAAAATTATAAAACTTGGGTGATTAGCTAAAAATTAATTTTATGTGCTAAATAGATTTTATTGAAATATGATATGAGTTTAGTGCTTAAAATAATGGCAAATTATAGACTATATATATAGGATGCAAAATTAGAGCGTAAAAGAGTATATATATTGATGCATCTTTAAAGTGAGCGTAATTATGTAACATGTAATTATAGGTTACATTACTTGATTTATCTCATACATATGTGGTTAGTTGGCACAAATTGTAGATGTCAAGTAGAATAAGACAAAGGACTCAAAATGTTAACGTTCCGATAGATTGGTCCCCGAACCTCATATTATCCCAACACCCTGAAAATGTTAGGACGCACTTGTTTTTATATAGAAAATATTTAAATAAAGTGTTAGCTGAAAAGAGGGTTAAGTGGAGTGATTTTGAGGACTATGGGGTCCCATACCTTTTTGACTATTTCAGGTGGAAAGGTGTGCTTGAGTTAGGCGGCCCCAATATTTATCAGGCCGATGTGGTTGAGTGGATGTCTACCCTACGGAGGGAGACGGGTCATTCACCGAACGACTTTAGGTTGATAGGTACCGTCCATGGTAGGGACGTGGCGATGGATGTACAAATTCTTCGCCAATTATTTAATTTAGATACGGGGGTAGGCTACGAATGGTCTAACCAGCAGGGATATGAGTATAGGAATGAGGCCCAGTTGGCCTTTACTGACATGACTTGGTCAGGGGAGTGGACAGAGCATGTGAGTAGAGTTTTTATTCCACCCATTTTGGAGTCTGAGTCTGCCACTTCCTGTAGCCGCAAGGCTTTGTCTCCGAGGTGTAAGGTGCTTCACAAGATTATTGTGAACAACATCTTGCCTCGTGATAGTGACCTGACTAAGGTCAGACATAGGGATATCACTGTCCTTCATGCCCTTTTTAAGGGTAAGCCCAAACTGTCCTTTGCGTGGACAATTATGAATGATTTATGGGCAATGTATGATACGAGAGAGAGGACGATCATCCCCTATGCTTGGTTGATCTCTAAGTTCCTCGAGAGGACGGGCTCACTTTGGCCTGATTCCCTGCGTTCCCCCATTTCGGCGACGTTCATTACATCCGCCATGTTCTCTACCTTGATTTTTAAGGAACTTGACGAAGTGTTCGAGATATTCGACAAAAAAACAAATGAGTCGTATATCGAGGACTACACGGAGGATGAGAGGGGGCGAGAGAGAGAGAGAGAGAGAGAGAGAGGAGAAGGCCGCTAATGAGGCGGGAGTTCGACACAAAGAGCCGAACCTAGGAGCGTCTACCTTGCGCAGTCGAGGTAATGACGATTTTGATTTTGATCACATGATGAGGCAGATAGAGGATATAGCAGTGGGTCAGGGTGAGTTCCGAGAGGATGTGACCCAGAGATTAGATGAGATGAATGGGCGTTTGACCCATATTTATGATAGGGTCGATCACTTGACGGGTCGGGTAGGTCAGTTGCAGGACGGGCAGAGAGCCATGACATACCAAAATGCCTATTACCAGCACCATAACTGGGCATACTGGGAGGGAGTCCGACATTACTAGGACTCCGTATCCGGTATGCTATATCAGTCCTATGATGATTACACGATGCCCGATTACCAGGCCTACAACCTTGCCGTAGATACTTATCAGCGCTATCCGGCGCATGGCAGGCAGGTGCTCCCAGACCCGATGCCTCCTCACTTGGTTCCGCTGACTGCACAGTTCACCACTGGCCAGAACCCGTATACCGACTTCTTCAACAGCGTCTTCGGTCCTCCTCCGCTGCCTCGTCCATTTGAATGATCGGGTACTATCCTTCCTTATTCTTTACTTTTCTGTCTTTTATTTTAGTTTGTTATGCATTTAATTTCTTTATCGTAATTTCATTTATTTTTAGTTATTAGCCGAGTCCTATTTAGAAGTTTATAATGTTTATATAGTCTGTCATTTCTTCCCCAATCGAGTCTTGTTTGCCGATCAGGCCGTGGAACATGATGATAAATAGAAAATATATGTACGAGGGAATTGGCTAGTTGACATGATATTTTATAATTAAGAAAAGAGTCGTAGTAATAATTAAAACTTTTGGCATGTAAAATGAATTTAAGTACGTTAAAATGTATTTGGGCATAAATATAAGTAATGTGTCAAAAGATTTTGGAAACTCATGCAATAAGGGGGAGAACTTAATCATGTTTTAACCCCAAAAGTGAGTTAATTGTAGTCTAGATGGTTCGGGAAACTATGTCCGTAGGGGTACCCTTCATGCCTAATCCCCTAAAACCATTTGGTTTGGGAGTGGTTGACCGAAATCTCGTTACATGGACCATCTAGCGAATCTAGTTGAAAAGAAAATAGATGGAAGCATGGTGTTAAAAATAAAGAAAAATTTGTCGTAAACAAGCAAAGAGGAAAAGATGGTCGAAAGACCCACATGTTTTAAGTATTGTAACCTTGAGCTAAAAGGGTATTTCAAAAAGTGAGATACATTATATAAATTCTAAGGGAAGTATATTTTAACTGAAAACATCTTCAATTTACATGTTAAGAATTTTAATGCATTAGTGCGAAGGCTAGCTTAACATAAAATTCCTAGAGCCACTGCTAATAAATGCTCGTTACATAGTTAGTTATAATTCCAAAAGCTTGTTCAGGGACGACCAAGAGTTAAGTTGGGGAGATTTGATGAATCAATAATTTATATAGTTTCAGAGTCGTTTTATGATAATTTTAAGCACCGATACTTCGTAAAATCCATACTATTACTTCAAGTTTGTGTTTGAGGGCCAAGATATTAAAAGACAACATTTCGAGGAAATTCAGAGCAAACCGAGCCGAAGGGGGCGTAGCCCCACGCCACCATGCGCTCCACAATAAAAGAATTCCAGCTGTCCAGATACATTCCAGCGCATGCCAGCAAAACCATAGCCGCATCCGGGCGCATGGGGGAGGGGCGCAGGCCTGCGCTAGAGCGGTGCAAAAACGCATTTTACAGCCTGTGGAACCCTAATCTCGACCTCTCTATAAATAGAGGTCGAGGGAAGCCTTGGAGAAGAGCGCCGTCGTGTGTGAAAGTGTGCCGAAGCCCTGCCGGAGTGGATCTACGATACGAGAACGACGATGGTGATTCGCAAGCTACACAATGACTCAGATCTACGATTGTGAAGAGCATACATTGAGCGGCTAATCCCATTAGCCGTTTGCGGAGGATATACGGCTAACTTTACCCTACTTTAATTTCTCATGCTTTGATGTATTTGTATTGATTAAGATCTATTATGTGTATGCAAATCAAAAGCATTCGGCTATGATTATGATTGTATGTGTTGATTGGAAAAAGCAAGATAGTTTATCGTGGTATTATTATTTGTGCCGAGTCTATCAGCTTAGGGATTAAGACAAGTATTAATATTGCATACTATGCCGAGATTTATTGGTTAAAACATGTTTGAGTAATTTAATCGCGCAATTGATTATGTCTATGTGATTGCTGTATGAAATTATAGTGAGTAATACTTATGCCATGGTGATTCCGTGAATGGTTATTCGTCTCTTGATTGTTTATTTACTACATTAGTTATTCTTCCATTAATTTTAGTTACAAAGCGATAGCAAATCATTGATCTAAACAAATCATTCAAATCCACATATTCACAATTTAAGTGCTTTCAATAAAACTTATAAGGTTACTTGGCTAACCCTAATTACAATCACACTGCCTGTGGATTTGACCCTTACTTCTCTAAGCTAAATAATGGATTTAAGGACTAAATCGGTGAGTCACAATGACGGCCCGTCACCAGGCAAAGGTAAAAGTGTCAGGATCTAAAACTAAATAACCAAGATTAACTGATTTGAATTTATCAGAGTATAAATCAATAATCTTGGTTTGAATCAAAGTTTAATTAAGAAGTTTGCGGAATAACACTTAATTATTTTAACAAAAGCTTTCAGAATAAATAGCAGATAAACACAATAGATAATCAAGACTGCTTGTATTGCTGAATTCAATGATTACAATCACCTCTAATCTGTTTGATTAGACGAAGAACACAGACTGTTCTTAGGGTTTTACAACCTTAGAGGCTTATGAAAACTTAATCAACAAAGCAATTACAGACTCAAATATGCAGAAAACTCCTACACAATAGAAAGACCTATTCTATGTATTTATATTGCTTCTTGATATGTTTCCTGGACGAATCATGACTTCTCTGATAGTAGATATGCTGGAATATTTGAATATATATCTTTTCCTGAAAATCAGCACTTTCTGTTTATGAAACTGTTGAGCAGCTTGAATCACTTGACAGCATGAACAGAGCAGCTCGAGTTGATTTACTCTGGCAGCTTGAACTTTTACACTGGCAGCTCGAGTTTCTTCAACTAGCAGCATGAACTTTGGATTTACATAAAAACTCTACTAACAGTTTGAGAAGTCTAACTAACAGCTTGAACCTACTTAAACTATTTCCCAACAATCTCCCCCTAACTTAAATTCTTTACACAAGACTTTAAGTTCTATACAAAATTGGAAATGAATAAGTAAGGTGTTATTTACAAACCAAGGCTTTCAAAAACTTATAACTTTGCAAGTTTCTAATCTACAGCCTTCAAAAATTCTTTCTTCAGATCATCTCTATCACAAGATACCCTAACAGATTTTATCTGAAGTAGCATATCTTTTGGCAAATCATAAAATTCAAGATTGAAGAATATACCAGATCCATCTGAGAATTTGATTCTGTATGTCCTTGACTTGACAAACAGATCAACTTGCTTGACCTTTGTCCCTTTCTTCACAGCATCCTCTATATATTTCCTTGCAGATTCAGGGTCAACAATTGTTTTTAGATCTTTAATTACTTGCTTCACTTGTGGTAGAGCAGATCTAACTTGTGTCACTGACCCAATATTATGCATCTTTGTTAGCTCATCTCTGGTCAACTTCTGAACCATCTGCCAAAATGTATCAAATTCTTCTTCTGGTCCAGACTCCCTTCTTATAAGAAACTTAACTCTTAAGTCACGGTTGTCCAGTGACTTGGCATACCAATAGTTGATCAAAGGCTTTGTAAAATCATGTTGATCAATCAACTTCTCTATCTCCATAGCTTTTTGCAGATGTTTCTCAAACAACACTCTTTTAACTTGATGTAGCTTTGCTTGTGAGGATGGCTCAGATGTAGGAATAGAAGCAACAGCTTGATCAGTAGGAGCAGGAGCACTGGCAGCAGCTTCAGTTTGAGCTGGTTCTTTTGATGGTTGGACTTCTTGGGAGACTTTTGTTTTCTTTCTTTTCTCCATTTCTTTGTCATGGATTTCTTGCAGCCTTTCAGTAGTCATGGACTGAGCCATTTTCTTGGGAATACCAGCTGCAAAGGCAAAATTGATTAAAAATCTTCTGTGCTCAGCCTTGGAGTGCCCTGTTGGCAGCTTTCTCTTCTTTTCTCCTTGTTTACCCACAAACCCCTTTAGGTAATCACCTAGAGTCTCATCATCATCCATTGGGGGCTGGGTTTGCTGATCTAATTCTTTATCCTGCTCTTCTACTAACCGTTTGGCAACTTCAGCATCAAAGGCAATTTGGGCTTCTTTGGAAGAAAATTTATGCTTTGGAGACTCAATAAGAATGCCCTTGCCCTTGTCTTTTACAGCAGAAGATGTAGCTTGGACTGTACTGATTGGAGCATGAACACCTTCCCTTATGACAACTTCAGTTGCTTTTGGTGCAGCAGCTTGAGTTTCTAGGCTAACAGCTTGAGAAGCTGTTGGAACTGTTAGCCTAGAATGTGGAACTGTTGAGGCTGCTTGGACTGATGTTGTTGGAGCTGCTTGGACTGATTCAGGAACCTCCTGATTCTCCCCCTTTTTGGAAGCATTGGTTTGGTCAGGAGGACCTACAACCTTTGCCCCTTGGGTTTGAATCAACTGCTCTAATTTCATGATCTTATTCCCACAGAGGGTAAACCCTTTATGGAGATAATCCATTCTTTTATTTTGAGCCGTCTCTGCCTGCTTGAGTGCAAATATCTGAGCTCCCTGTGCAGCAATGATGGACATTTGGTATTCCAACATAGCTACAACAGGTTTCAGCTTGGGATCCGTTAACAGCATGAGTTGCAGACTAGTCTCAAGATCAGAAAACACCTGTGGTGCTTGTGATCTATCACTGACATTAATACCATAAGTAGAAACTTCTGGGCCCCTCTGTTCTTGGTTCTGGGGACTTCCAGCTTGTGTTTGCACACTGGCTGTTGCCATGGGTGTGGTCTTAGAGATGTTGGCACTGTCCTGTGCCTCTTTTGCAGAAACAGCAGTAGTGCCAGCCACAGAACCCATATGAACAGTCTCTGAAGAGATGTTCACCTCCTTAGTGAGGATGAGAGTTTCCTTAATTGGTTCCCTTTGGATATTCTGTGCAGAAGTGTCCTCCTGCACAGGGATATATGGCTCTTGACTAGGGGCTGAGGAGGAAGGAGCTCCTCATCCCCTTTTCCTTTTATATAGAAATTTAAGTGGGCGTGATGGCTGTACAAAAGGATCAGAAGGAATTTGTGTATCATGAGGAGGGGGTTGGAGTCCTGGAGGTGTAGCATGATGATAGGCTGAGCCTGCTCAGGACCCTCTCCTCTGTTTCTTGGAATAATGTTCATCATTGCAGAAGGCAATGGAACATCAACGCTCAAAAAATTTGCACTTTGTTTCAAAAGTCTCTTTATAGAGGATAGTGAGTGTCTGTGGGAAACATGTATCCTTTTGTGTAAATGAGAAGTGGTGCAAGTGTGTGCAATGATTTCTGCCAAAAACCTGGGATACATCAAAAATTTCCCACTCTTTAGGGAATGATGCCTTAACATCCCCTGAAAAATCATGTTAGAAAAATTGAACCGTTGGCCTGTTGAAAAGCACACTAAGGCAGTGGCAATATTAGAAGAAAATTCTGACCAACCAGTTCTTTTGGGGCTCATACACTGCTGAATAATATGTACAAGGTATTTCCATTTAGGAGAAAAATGGGCTTTTAAGAAAGTAAAAGAATCAGCAGGACCCCTATAGCCTATATCATAAAGACCAGTATGTAAAGCATCAAGGGTTAGGTCTGTTATACCTGTGGCATCTTGAAGATGCAAATGGCGCCGAATGGATTCCTCAGTAATGGTGATGGGAGTGCCAGCAATCTTGGATAGTATAGAAGGAATTCCATTGGTGGATTGAACAGTGGCATGATTCCAGAATTGTTCTATATGCGATATGTATATGGTGGGGTTTATATTGAGTGCATGATGGATATGGGAGTGACGAAGAAAGTCCATCATGGCATGGAACGGTTGAAGGTCTGAATGCTTTAGAGAGTAGGGAAGACAGTTGTGTTCCTTAACAAACTCCATTGAAGATCAAACGAAAGGCTTAGGGTTTGCAAAGAAGTGTGTGTGAATCGTTCAGAGGGAAAAGAAAGGCCGTGGAAGAAATTTTGTAACTGGTAGTTACAACTGAATGAAACTGGGACCTTTAAAGGTTTTGAAAAGGTTGGGTCCCGCGCACACACATTTTAAAATTACCTGAATACCCTGCACACTTTGACAGATCAAGTGAATAACTAACAGTCCGAGAAAATGAACTAGCAGCTTGAGAAAATACTCAAGCTGTTAGTTGAAAATTATGTATCCTTTTAATAAAACAGTGACTCCCCCTTAAATAAGCAGACTAAGTAGATAATAATGAAAACCAATTAATCCATGTTTCCCATACCAATATTTGATACCAGGAAAGTGAACCTTCCTACATCAAAAGGTTTTGTAAATAGATCAGCTAACTGATCATCAGTATGTATTTTGGTAACTTGGATTAGTTTCTTTTCATTACAATCCCTTATAAAGTGAAATCTGATTTCTATTGCTTGGTTTTTGGGAATTTCACTGGATTTTGCACAATGCTAATTGCACTTGAATTGTCAATATAAATAGGAGTGGATAAGAAATTCATACCATTGTCTCTTAGCTGATTTTGAATCCACATTACCTGGGAGCAGCAGCTTGCAGCTGCCACATATTCTGCTTCAGTGGATGATGTGGACACAGTTGTCTGCTTTTTGCATTGCCAAGAGACCAATCTTGCTCCTAAGTACTGACATCCACCAGTTGTTGATTTTCTGTCAATGTTGCATCCACCATAGTCACTGTCAGAATAAGCAGTTAGTACAAGGGGAGAGTCTTTAGGATACCATAGGCCTAAGTGGGGTTGGCCTTTAAGATATCTAAAGATTCTCTTAACAGCAACCAAGTGAGAATCCTTTGGAGAGCATTGAAACCTAGCACACACACAGACAACAAACATAATATCAGGTCTGGAAGATGTTAGATACATAAGTGAACCTATAAGAGATCTGTATAAATGAATATCCACATCTATGCCATCTTTGTCTGTATGAAGCTGCTTGTGAGGATCCATTGGAGTGCTTGCAGCTTTGGTGTCTTGATACCCAAACTTGTCCAGTATGTCTTTCACATACTTTGATTGGCTTATGAAGAGTCCAGTGGGCTTCTGCTTGACTTGTAATCCCAGAAAGAAAGTGAGTTCTCCCATTGAACTCATTTGAAACTTTTTGTGCATTAAAGCTTCAAATTCTTTGCACAGACAGTCATTTGATGAGCCAAAGATAATGTCATCAACATAGATTTGGACAAATAGAATCTCATCTTTGATAGACTTAGTGAAAAATGTTTTGTCCAGAGTGCCTCTCTTGAATCCATTCTGTAGAAGGTAGGATGACAGAGTGTCATACCATGCTCTGGGGGCTTGATGGAGACCATAGAGAGCCTTGTCTAGCTTGTAAACCCTGTCTGGATACTTGTAGTCTTCAAAACCAGGAGGTTGACATACATATACCTCCTCTTCAATTGTTCCATACAGAAAAGTAGACTTCACATCCATTTGATACACTTTAAAACCTTTGAAGCTTGCATAGGCCAAAAATAGTCTGATGGCTTCAATTCTTGCTACTGGAGCAAATACATCATCATAATCTATGCCTTCTTCTTGAGTGTACCCTTGTGCTACAAGCCTTGCTTTATTTTTGATGACTATCCCTCTCTCATCTTTCTTATTTCTGAATACCCATCTTGTACCAATTGCTCTCTTACCTTTAGGAAGATCCACCAGAGTCCATAAATTCTGAATCTTGAACTGTAGAAGCTCCTCTTGCATAGCCTCAATCCAAGATGAATCTTTTAATGCTTCTGATGCCTTTTTAGGTTCTAGTTGAGACATGAAACAGGCATTCTCAAAGGCAGCTAGACTGAATTCAGGACCTGCTTGTTCAGCAGCAGCAGTCTCATTTTGAACCATTTTCCTTGTTTGTACAGGAGTGCTTGGATCACCCAGTATTTGATTGAGAGGATGATACTTGTGAACTCTTAGTGTGGGCTCTCTTTCTGTCTGAAAAGAGGATCCAAGATTTGTATCATCTCCATCAGGACCAGTGAATGATTCAGTTTCTGGAACAGCATGACTTGAATCTGGGACTGTTTCCCTTTGAGTTGGAACTGTTCTCTCAGGACTTGGGAGTGGCATTTCAGTGTCTGGAGTTGTATCATGTTGGACATTCAGGACCCCTGGAGGATCACAAGACAGGAGTGGTATAGTGGTGTAATCATCCCAACTTGTTGAATCTGCAGCAGTCTGAAACTTTGTGCCAACAGCTTGAGAATTTGTATTGGCAGCATGAGAATTTGTGTTGACAGCTTCAATCCTGTATGCATCAGCTTCTGCAGTATACTCAACAAAGCTCAGAGAATTTGTTAGTGAATCCAAGTCAAGCAACCAATTAGGACCAGTGCCTTTGATATTTGCAGTATTTTCATTAAATTCAACATTGGCACTTTCTTCAATGGTTTTAGACACACTGTTATATACTTTATAGGCTTTGCTTTGATTTGAGTATCCTACAAAGAATCCTTCTTCAGCCTTACTTTCAAACTTCCCTAAGTGAGTCTTAGTGTGAAGAATAGTACATGGGCATTCAAAAGGCTTAAAGAAAGCTATTAGGGGACTTCTGTTATGGAATAACTCATAGGGACTTTTCCCATGTGATTGAACAACCTGAACCCTATTCAGAACATAACAGGCTTTATTAACAGCCTCTGCCCAGAAAGTCATTGGCAGTTTTGAATCAGCTAGCATTGTTCTAGCAGCCTCAATTAATGTTCTGTTCTTTCTTTCAGCTACACCATTTTGCTGTGGTGTTCTTGGTGCACTATATTGCCTAGCAATGCCTTTGGACTCACAGAAACTGTTTAGAATGTGATTTTTAAATTCAGTTCCATTGTCTGATCTTATCACCTTAACTTTTGAGTTGGATTGGTTTTCTATCTTAAGGATAAAAGACTTAACTAGCTCAGCAGTTTCATCTTTGGACCTAAGAAAGTAAACCCAAGTAAATCTGGTGAAATCATCAATAATAACTAAACAGTAAGCCCTTTTATTCAAACTCAAAACAGATGTTGGACCAAATAGATCCATATGCAGCAGCTGAAGAGCAGATGAGATTGAATTTACTTCTCTGGCCTTATGAGAAGTTTTGTGTTGCTTGCCTTTAAGACATGCTACACAATGATCATCACATATGAACTCCTTTCGTGGTAAGCCTCTTACCAGATGCTTTTTGACTAAAACATTCATGGACTTGAAGTTCATGTGACACATCCTTCTATGCCAAAGAGCAGACTCATTGGATGATGCTTTGGATATCAAACAGCTTAAAGTATTTGATTTAGATAACAGATCTGTGTCCAGACAGTAAACATTGTCCTTTCTTGGTGTTCTTAGTAAAACAAGATTTTAAGGAATTTTGAAATCTTTTGAAAGGACAATGCAGTCAGAATCTGTAAACAGAACAATGTTTTGTTTGTCACAGATTTGAGAGACACTTAATAAATTATACTTAAGCTGTTCAACATACAAAACATCATGGAATATCATGTTGCCTGCATTAACAGTACCTTTACCTGTAACCTTACCTCCTTTTGAGTTGCCTCCAAATGCAACAAATCCTCCATCAAAGCCTTTGAAATTTGACAAGCACTCAGAATTGCCTGTCATGTGCCTAGAGCATCCACTGTCCAAATGCCATCTTGTTTTATGAGGAGACCTGTGGTTGCCCTGCACAAATAACAGCTTAGTCAGTAGTGGAGTAAACCCAAACCAAATTGGTTTTGGGTTGGCCTTGTATATTGACATAACTAAACACTGTTTTTGACTTTTTTGTATTTTGTGAGATCTACTGATGGAGTTTTTGGAGAGTATTTAATGAGGATATGAGGTATCCAGTTATTTTGATCATCTTTTCTTCTAACAGTCTCAGATGATTCACTAGCAGTTCCAGATTGATGCTTAACAGTCTGATCTGTGATTTTAGTGCTAACAGCTTCAGATTTTGCACTAACAGCTTCAGAATTTGGCTTAGCAGTTTGATCTTTTGCATCAGCAGTTTGATCTTTTGCATCAGCAGTTTGATCTAAGAATCTGTCCTTGACACACCATATTTGTTTAAAACTTGATTTAGGCTTTGCCCAAACTTGTTTTTGATGTGTGGACTGCTTTTTATTAACTTTTGAAAGCCTGTGATCAACTGTTTTCTTTGGAACTGATGTGGAAGGTTTCACCTTTGAATGTTTTGTCTGAGTAGGATTTGATTTTGATTGATTCACAGTCTGTTTTCCAACAGCTGGTTTATAAAAACAATCCTTGGCTAAGTGATTCTTCCTTCCACAGTGAAAACACCTTTTGTCTATTTGAATTGAAGAACCAGATTTTTCTGACAATTTCTGGTTCTTGTTTCTCTGATTTCCTCTTACCTGCTGTTGTTTGGGAAACTTTTGAACACCATGCTTTTGGCATGTGCAGACAGGAACATGTTTACCTCTTTTATTATTCTTTGAGGAAGATGCAGTGTTACAGTCAGAATGTACAGAAACTTGTGGAGCAGCATTGCATACACTCATCTTCTCTTTCCCTTTCTTACTAGGGGCTTGGATCTCTATGGGTGCACTCATTGTTTTGTGGTCTTTCTCAACTGCCATAGACTCACAGTCTCTCTTTTGAATCTGATCTTCTTTTGATTCAGGACTGTTATCAAGGATAGGATCTACAATAGTCATAGACTCATCTAGTGGTTCATTGACAAGTCTATCAGCAACCTCACTCATTGGATGAATGTACTTGTTGTTGTATGGAGGTGGAGTAGCCCTGTATCCTATGCCTTCTTTGGGATTGACCTGAGATTTTACCCTATCTTTAAATTGGACTTCCATTAGGTGTCCAACTTTTGATTTGCCAACTTAAAGTTACCTAGATCTATGTTAACAGATTCTAGTTTCTTATTAGCCTCTAACACCTGTTGTTCAGTCTCTTCTACCTTTTTATTCAGAGATTCTATTTTCTTATTTAGCTCCTTTTTCTCCCATTCATGATATGTTCTATCATATCCCATTTGAATCTCATTATCCTTATAGTCATTGATCTGTTTTTCAAGATCTTCTATGGCTTGCATATATTCAAATCTCCTTTCTTCCATCTTAGCTAGAGTTTTGCACATGCTCTCATTATGGTCTCTGTACTTTTTAACCATATTTTTGCATGATTGAGAGCAGAGTTTAGAATTTACCTCAGATGGTAGTTCAGTGGAGGAGACATTTGATGTTTCTGCCATTAGAGCTTGATTTTGAAACTCTTCCTCTGTCTGATCACTCCAGTCAACCACATTGTCTTCTTGGACAAGTGCTGTTGATGATGATGTCTGATTGGGCTGTGAAGTCCTTGATGACTGTTGACCGTGAGATCTACATTCTCTGGCAAAGTGACCAAGCTTATGACATTTATAGCATTCAACTTTTGATTTATCAAAAGCTGGTTTGCCTTCTGTTCTGGCTTGAAAGTTGGTCCTTCCAGTTCTTTTAAGAAACCTTTTGGCTCTCATGGTCAGCATTGCATGTTGCCACTTTAAATCCATCTCTTCAAGATCATCTAGATGAATTTGTTCTAAATCTTCAGCATTTAGAGCAAATAGTCCATCATTGGCAACAAAAGCCTCATAGTGAACTTCAGCAGAATTGCCATCACCACCTGAAAAGGAATCACTGCTATTAGATTTAGCAGAAGACAGAAGAGCAGTATTATGATTATAAGAAAAAGATTTCTTTTTAGCATCAATCTCAGTTTCAAACACTCTCAAACTGTTGTACAGATCATCCAGTTCTATCTAATCAAGAGTGTCTTTTGTTCTCCATTGGGCAGCATAAACTGTCCATTCTTCTCCAAGAGATCTGAGAAACTTTCTGTTGACTTCATCTTGATCCAGGCTGACTTTTGCACTTTCTAATTCACTTATCAGTTTGTTGAACCTGTCAAAGATTTGAGTAAGGTTTTCATTCTTGGCACCAGAAAAGTTCTCATACTGCTGTTTTAAAAGATCTTTTTGATTTCTCTTGGTACTGGCATTACCAGCAAATCTTTTCTCTAAAGCATTCCAAAGAGAATGAGCAGTATAAAACTTTTTGAACTGATGTTGATAAGCATTAGGAATGGCTATTTGTAAAAGTGTAAGAGCTTTCACTTCATTCATTCTAGCCTTCCTTTCAAGTTCAGTTTTTGGAGGAGTTTTGACTGGTTTTCCCTCATCATCAAGTTCTGGATCAACTACAGGAGGAAATTCAACGGCTTCCCATATGGCATAGTCAATAGATTGGATATGCTGTTGAATCCTGAGTTTCCACATCTCAAACTCAGTGGGCTTGAGCATAGGCACTTTGAGTCCCTGCCCAGATCCACTGCTGTTATTTTCAAATTCCATAGCAAAAAGATTAAAAATTTAAAGAAAGTTTTCGACTTTGAAAAACAAAGAACGACCTGTGGCTCTGATACCACTTTTCAGGATCTAAAACTAAATAACCAAGATTAACTGATTTGAATTTATCAGAGTATAAATCAATAATCTTGCTTTGAATCAAAGTTTAATTAAGAAGTTTGCGGAATAACATTTAATTATTTTAACAAAAGCTTTCAGACTAAATAGCAGATTAACACAATAGATAATCAAGACTGCTTGTATTGCTGAATTCAATGATTACAATCACCTCAAATCTGTTTGATTAGACGAAGAACACAGACTGTTCTTAGGGTTTTACAACCTTAGAGGCTTATGAAAACTTAATCAACAAAGCAATTACAGACTCAAATATGCAGAAAACTCCTATACAATAGAAAGACCTATTCTATGTATTTATATTGCTTCTTGATATGTTTTCTTGACGAATCATGACTTCTCTGATAGTAGATATGCTGGAATCTTTGAATATATATCTTTTCCTGAAAATCAGCACTTTCTGTTTATGAAACTGTTGAGCAGCTTGAATCACTTGACAGCATGAACAGAGCAGCTCGAGTTGATTTACTCTGGCAGCTTGAACTTTTACACTGGCAGCTCGAGTTTCTTCAACTAGCAGCATGAACTTTGGATTTACATAAAAACTCTACTAACAGTTTGAGAAGTCTAACTAACAGCTTGAACCTTCTTAAACTATTTCCCAACAAAAAGCATCTGGACCTTCTACTTAGGCTAATACACCAAGCCTCCCGGGGATTCATAGAAGCTATTGGTAACAATGAGGATTATGTAGCTTTGGGATTGATTACCGGATATGTTTTTGTAATAAATAATTGTGTTGTAATAGACAAAATTCGTCATTGTAGACTTTGCAATGTTTTACGCTTTTGTGCTGATATAATCACAACACGCTTAATGCTTGAATAATTAATTATATTGTCAATCATTGTTTTATATATATATGGGAAGATATTTCAGTTTGGTATTAGAGCATTGGTTTGAGGTCTCATGTGCCTACGAGGACTTGGTCTCAAACCTAGTTATGATATTAGAATGGACTCTTAGGAATTGATGTGTATTAAGATATGATTGACATGAATAATGCGGAAATAAAGGGTAATTGTAAATATATATATATATATACATATATATATATATATATATATATATATATATATATATATATATATATATATATATATATATATATATATATATATATATATGTATATATATAGGTATATGTTCTAAATATTACTTGATATACTTCTGATCATGTCTTGAGAAGATTTGACTTCGCAACAAATGTTCCAAATGATGCAAAATATAATGGAACAAAATAACGAGCATCATGCCAAATGATGGCTTACCAGGCTCAATCATATACTCTGTTTAGGGCTCGGGATAAGGCTGAGGCTAAGCATAGGGCTTATAAGAGGAAAGAAAAAGAACACTATGGTGATCATGGTGATAGGAAAGACGACTCTGGCTACTCGGGATCGTCATGATCATCGCAACACTCATCTCAACAACCATCAACTTCAACAAGAAGGGGAAGGGCCTTCTCAGTTACTTCTGAACCACAGGTTTTCTGTCACTGCCGTAAGACACATTCTAGGGAGTGTAAACCACAAGAAATCTACTGCTACTGTTGTCGGAATAAGGGACATCATGGGGATAGCTGTTCCAGGAAAGCATAAGCCTGCTTTAACTATTGCAAATCAGTCATTTTGCATGGGACCGCAGTAAAACGCCACGAGCTCAACCCACACAAGAATCTTCTGCAAGGTTTTCTGGAGCTTCTACTGCTCGAAGAGAACATGCCCTGAGGACACAAGCTAGGGCTTTCCAAATCATGGCCGAGGAGGTAAAGGATGACCCTGAGGTGCCAAATAATTCAACATAAAAAGGATCAAATAAATTTATTATATCACTAGACAAAAAAGAAACAAATATGGATTAATCTCCAGGCATAAGAGAGACACATTGTCCCGAGTGATGAATCTCAGGAGCCAGTTCAACCAACTCATCAAATGTGATATTCACATTCTCATTGACTATCCTCATACGAGTGTTTTAAGCATGATATGCCTTTATATTGGATGAATATCCAATAAAGGTTGCCTCGTCTACTTTCTTATTGAACTTACCAAGATTGTCTTTGTTCAGCACATAGCACCTACAAGCAAAAACTCATAAGTATTTTATGTAACGCATTTTCTCTAAGTATATTTGATAGGAAGTTATATTGAAGCACTTATCTATGATAATATTGGTTCTGTTTGTAGCAAGCAGTTGAAACGGATTCAGCGCACATAAACAGCGGTAGCTTCGAGTGGTTTTACATGATACGAACAGCCTCTACAAGAGTATGGTTTCGTCTTTAAATTATTCCGTTTTGATAAGGTGTTCGGGTGGCATAAGGTTGATGACAATTGTTGCTGGGTCTCTACACTATTGATGAAATTGATGATTTCTTGAGCAATCTCGTCCTTGGATTGCAAGAACCGTACCCAGGTATATCGCGAGTAGTCGTCCACGATAACTAACACATAACATTTACCATTAATGCTTTTGAGTTCACATAGGACCGCTGTAGGTCCCAAAAGGTTTCCCAAGTGTATAGTTCTAAGCTGTAGAGGGGGGGGGTGAATACAGCTATTTAAAAACTTAACAATCTTTTTTTCAATGTTTGTGTATATTATTAACAAGTGTTAATTACAAACTAGCTTGAATGCGGAAAGGTTCAAGCTGAGATGACAGATACAATAGCCGGTTAACTAATCTAAGACTCACTCAGACTATATACAATGAATACACTCACTTAGAAGCACTCACTGTTTTTACAAGACTCAGATGGACAACAGCTTAGACACACTCTACTGTTTTATATAAGCAGACTTGCATGCATGGAATAACACACTTCAATGCACGTTCTGATTTCACACTCTTGATGTCTCACAATCCTTAGAAGCTTCCTTTTATACTCAAAAGGAGATTCTTAGTGAAGCTTCTTCATTGGACAGATGAGATAGTGGAAAGTCTTTCCAAAAAGACAAAACACCTTTCTGCACGTTCTGATAAAGTATATTTGTCTTCACATGACAGAATCTTTGTGTTTTCCTTTTTGTCACTGTTGCATAACTCTTTAACCAAAAGAGGAATGTGAACTTTGCATCTTTCTTCTTTTGCTAATGCCATTTTGATATAAGAAAAGGTCTGTCACCCTTTTCAGATATCCGTTTGTCTTCATGTAACAGAACAGCGTGGGCAGGCTGTGCAGTTCTGTTTTCCACTTTGTCTTCGACTTGTAAACTGATCTTGTAGCCAAAAACAATACATGAGGACTTGGAAACATATTCCATAAAGTGTTTAACCTGTTCACAAAGAACAGAAAACTTGTAAACTGTCCAAGCTACTCAACAGAATAGATCAGCGTAGTAGACAGTTTATGTCCAACCTGTTCAGTAGGCAGAACAGCTTGGACAAACTGCCTTTGTTGCAATGAATGCAACATGGTAAACAGCTTTGGGCTGATATTGCAAATCACTTTTCAGGTTTCAATAAGGCATAAACAGGCCTTAAATTATACCTTCAAGTGCATCACAGGTTTGATTAAGAAATCTCCCCCTAGATGTAGAGCAGGTTTGACTGAGGCCTTTTTGTGCCTAACAATCTCCGCTATTTGCAATAATCAGTCTGAGCTGATTTAATCAATAATCACTATACATTTTACAATACATTTGGATGAAATGAAATTACAACACTTAAGTAAAGTAAAAGATCAGTTTATATATACTGATTTTGATTACATAAAGAACACATGTTTTTATAGAAGTACAACTAATGTACTAATGTATATTACAACTAATGTAAATAAGAAAAGTTACAACAGATGCAACAAAGTACAACTAATGTACAGAAGAGTTCAACACTTTGGACTGTTGATGTTGGGAGCATATAATGTGAAGCCTGTCCAACAGAAGGACAGCTTCCATTCTTCACCTACTCAGATAGTAGGTGGACTTCACTGCAGTGATGGCAGTCCTCCTTCAAACATCTTTTCAAGTTCATCCATTGTTTACTCCAGATCTTGAATTTCAACTCTGAGAATCATAAACTTGGGATCTTGTAGTTCACCTCTTTCATAAAAGGCTCTGAGCTGGTCCAAGACGGCTGCTCTCCACCTGCTGGATTGCCTGAATGAAGTTGCAAGTTTGAAGGCTGCAAGCTGTCTCAGATCCACATTGTAGAGATCTGATGCTCTCTAAAAGCACTTCTTCTGTGTTAGGGGATCTACAAAAAATGCCCCCAACTCAGGTTCTTAACTTATTTTGCCTTCTTCAAAATCTACTCCACAATGCAGGCTGTAGTCAACTCCTTTCATTTCAACAGCATAATCACCTTGTTCAGAATCCTTTTTGGTCCTCCTGGCCTTTATCTTAGGGTAAGTCACAGAGACACCCTCACTTAATTCTTTTGAGATGAGGCCAAGATCTTTCACTCTCTCCATCAGCTTCTTAACATACACCCTGATAGTCTTAGCCGTTTCAGACTTAGACTGGCTCAGGGCAACTGCTAGCTCAACCCATTCCCTGTACCCAATTTGGGCAACATCAGTGTAGTCATAAGATTCCAGTTCAGGGCCTGTAGCACCCATTTTGGTTATTTGCAGCTTCCACTGTTTGCCTTTTCTTGAGATAGGGATAGCTTTGACAATAGATTCCTTGGCAAGTCTTCTATCAGCAACATCATGAAACTTCTTCCTTGACAAGTTGTCATAGTGGAACTGGGCCCTTGCAGAGGATGCTTGCTTTGGTTTGGTCACAGAGACCAGAGCACTCTTTTGCTGTACACTTTCCTTCTCACCAACTGATTCTTTAGCAGCTTCAAGCAGTTTTCTCTGTACATCCAAAGAAGGCATTTTGGTTTTGCTTGCCTCTTTGAATGCCAGAGATATGGCGGCTTTGGCAGAGGCTTATTCTTTTCTCAGTATTTCTAGGGTTTTGAGCTGTTCATCTCTGATCTCATAGTATTTTTCAATTGGAACGCCCATTTCTTTAGCCCTGCTTTGTCAAATTTTAGCTCTGCTGCTTTCTGGCGATCAGGATCAAACACTGCTTTTTCTTTTCCTTTAGCTATTGTAGTAGTAACAGCTTCAGGAATGTCTTCCTCTTCTTCTTCTTCTTCTTCCAGAATGAGATGCCTCCTTCTGCTGCTTGGCCTGTCCTCAGGAATGAATTCCTCCCCCTTAGACTGTGCAGGGTTTGGAGATTCAGCCTGAGTAGGCTGAGCAGCTTCAGGTTGATGAGAGGCACCCTCAGCTGGACCAGTACCCGTTCCAGATGCACCTGCTGTTTGACCAGTAGATGCTGATTTCTCGTTAGGAGAAGAAGTTTTCTCCCCCTTAGACTTAGTCTTAGAGGCAGACAACTTCTCCCCCTTTGAAGGAGATGGACCAGCACCTTCAACAACTGCTCCGCCTGAAGAAACAAATTCAGCAGGCTTTGCAGCAGTTTTGGCAGCAGGTTTGGGACCAACCAGGTTATGCACTAAGAAAGCCAGGTTGTCCTTCACCTCTGCAAGTTGGGAAAGACAGGTTTGAATGTAAGAGGATTGGGAATCAACAAGATAGGTCAGCTTAAGAAGATTTTCCCTATCAGAAGCTGTGAAAAGCAAACTTTGAATCTGTGCAAGATGTAACTCAAGAGAGTCCTGCACATCAGAAAGGTTTGCTGACACAGAATTTGATTGAGAGACTATGAGAGTGTTTAGGCTGGTCAGTGTATCAGGAAGGGTAGAGTTGTGATGCAAGCCCAAGTGTCGATGATCGCGCCATCCTGTTTCTGGAGGGCCAAGATAGGGTCCGCAATAAAAGAGGCTAAACGGAAACGACCCTAACTTTTGACTCGGGTCTCCGATTGGGGCGAATCAGGTGTCCAGACGACCGTTGGCTCGAGCTCCACGCAGCGACAAATGGCCTAAGGCGGTTTGTTCAACCGTTCGGCCCGAATTCGACCCGGAATGAGAGTTATGGGTTTTTTAATGAATTTTATCGGTTATTTGGGTTTGTATTTTTGTTTCATGGGTCGACCCGCTGGGTTATTTGACCCGTTTTAATTTTCCTGTTTCTTTTTAAGGTGTGTTGAACTTATGTATAAGGACAGTTTTTGAATTAAGATATTTTCTCTTTTTTCCAAATTTCCGAGTTCAAAATCGGTTGTTTGAAGCCTAATCGTTTGGCATTCCACGGAATCAACAAACTTTTGGTAGAGATTATTCTGGTATTCTTTGAATCAACAGAATAGTCTATATTTCCATTTGCTACGCTGCATCAGTTGGTATCAGAGACGAAATTCTCGAGTCCAGGATGCCTCCGAGGAGACAGAAACCACTTGAGGAAGTGTATGAACGCGAGTTTGAGCATTGGATTTTCTGTTGGTACACCCTGTGTGATGATAGCAGTCTAAGTGTACTCGCATTGTGGTTCAAGTAATATTGCAACGTATTGGATATTTGATGTATGTGTTTATATATGTTTGATAGTTATTGATTGTATATTTGAACTTGATGTAATGTATTACAAGAAGTTCAAACATAAAATCCAAAGATTAAGTCAAATATAAGTTGAATCATACAATCAAATATAAGTTGAACATGAGAAATTCGAATTTAGTAACAAAGTCGAATTTAACATAGAGGCAGATCCGAATGTGATCTATGGGGCAGATTCGAGAGTGTCAAGGGGACAAACTCGAATGGGCCTTGGGCCTGACTCAAGTTTGGCCCATGACAAACTCGAATGAGCCTCTATAATTAGGGATTAACTCGAATCATTAGTAGACTTTTGCAGAATTCGTGTGAGATTAAGCAAAAGGGTGATCTCGAGTTTATCACTATTGTGAGTGTTGTTTCGGAGAGAATCATCTCGTAGGTGCGTTCGTGTTCGTCCGTACAGCATGTTGATAGTCTCCGTGTTCCGTGTGAGAGTTGTTTCCGTCAAGCCGTTAACGAGGATTCCGCACTCGTTGACGGTGTCGCATCTAGATAGATCTGTGTAGAGTCGAGACCTTACAAGTGGTATCAGAGCCAGGTTTGGTACTTGGACAGTGGCTGCTCTGGCCACATGACAGGTTGCAAAGATTTGCTGAATGATCTAAAGCCTGAAAAATGCCCAAAGGTCACCTTTTGTGACAATGTCCAGGGATCCACAGAAGGATATGGAACCCTTCACGTTGGTGCTGCAATCTTCAACAGAGTAGCCTATGTGTCTGGGTTAAAACATAATCTTGTAAGCATCAGTCAACTGTGTGACGCTGGCTACAAGGTTAACTTTGATGAGCACCTGGGGTACATACTAGATTCCTAGATCAAATTTGTTTTGTGTGCACAAAGAAAGAAAAGGCGTATATGTTGTAGATATGAAATCTGCTGATCCAACAACTGAAACCTGTTTCATCTCAAGGAGCAATGCAGACCTTAACTGGTATTGCTTCTGAATTCAAAGGCCAACGTAGAAACAGATCATACAAAGGTAAGTCTGAATTTCTCTCTTTTCCATGATTTGTGTGTTTTATATGCTACTTCTAACGATAGGTTAAACTTAGTACTAGAATCACACAAAAATATATCTGCTCAAAATGAATCATTAAAATCAGATAATGCTAGCCTGATTGACATTAAGCAAGATCTTAGGGATAAGCTTAAGGCTGATGCACAAGATGTCATAGTTCTAAAAGACAAGCTGAGTGAGCAGTGTGTTAGATTAGAACTGATGTATGAGCATGTAGAGGGTTTGACCAAATATCTTAAGATCAAAGAAGTAGAGCTAGCTGAATCTAAGGTGAAGGTAGCAGAGGCTAATAGTAAGCTAGAAAAGTTTAGGAACTCAAGTCTGAACCTAGGGAAAGTTTTAGACGCTCAACGCCAATCTAAAAAGCCTGTAGGTCTAGGATTTCATGAGATTCCTCCACCTTTTAATGACAACTACGTGCCTCAACCTCAGGAGAAAACTGAGAAATCAGTAGACTTAGAGGAAATACCTGAACCAGTGTTTGAGCCTGTAAAGGATAATACACCTAAGGCGACTGATACAAATGTCAAGATTAAGAAAGTCAAATTTGTGTCCTCCTCTAGTGAAACACCTGTAGGAAAACATAAAATTGATTTTAATGATCAGGATGATGAACCAGTCACTATAGATGCACAAAAAGAACCAGACACTATTGAGACACCTAAGTCTTAGGGCACACACAAGAAGTCAATTGACAAGATGTCTTGCTTTAGATGTCATGAAAAGGGGCATGTTGCTTCTAACTGTCCGCTTAGGAAAATTGACGTTACACCTAAGACAGGGAAGCCAACACAAACAAAGCCTTCAACAAGTGTGGCGAGCACTAGTAGTTCTCAGAGTACCGAGAAAACTGTGCAGGCTGCACCAAAACAAGTTATGAAACAAATAGCGGTGAAAGGTGGACCAAAAGAAGTGATTAGGACTAATTCACCGAATCGAGTCGTTAATCAATCTAGGTCTGGACCTCAACAACAATATAGGAGCACAACACCTAGCAGAGCATACACTCCGGTTAGGTCACATACTCCTGTTAGACATCACACACCGGTTAGAGCTCAGGGATCTCAATCTGAAATGCAATATAATCGTAATTATTCAAGAGCTCCACAACAAATGCCTACTCAAAGGCAAAGAGTGAATTTACATCACTCGGCACCACAACAAACTCCAGTTCAACGACCCAAGTCACCTGAAAGGCGAGATGGGTATTTGAAAGAGTTTAGGTATGTGGACGAGAATGGTATAACCAAGGCAGTTATGGCTTGGGTTCCCCGTGATAACTAACCTATTTTCTTTCATGTGCAAGAGATAACCAAGGTCCAAACAACAAATGGTTTGTCGACAGTGGATGCTCCAGGCACATGACAGGGGTAAGAAGTCTCCTTACAGACTTCAAGGGTGGGAATCGGGGATTTGTATCATTCGCGGGAAACAAGGGAGGAAACATCACGGGTACTGGAGTGGTCACTAATGGGACGATCAAGTTTATCACATTGATAAACTGGTTCACAATCTCATTAATGTATCTCAAATCTGTGACAAGAAGAATTCAGTGTTGTTCACTGACACTGAAGCGTTGGTGCTAAAACCGGGGTTCAAGATTCCTGAAGAGTGGATATTGATGCGGGCACCAAGGAAGAATGACTTGTACATGCTCGATATGAACAAGCCGAAAACTTCGATGGGGCCAATCTGTCTGTTATCCAAAGCTTCGGAGACTGAATCGGTTTTGTGGCACAGGCGCATGGCACACTTGCACCTAAGAAAAATGAACTATATAACGAAAAATGGGTTGGTGCAAGTTGTGCCTATGAAGAGTTTTCAGTTCGAGGACAAGTGTCTACCATGCAAGAAGGGCAAACAACATAAGAAGGCACACAAGTCCAAGACTCAGAACTCCATCACTACCACATTCGATTTGCTGCATATGGACCTCTTCGGACCAATCAACAAAAGGATTATAGGTGGTAGTTGGTATTGTTTAGTTATCACTGACGATTACTCACGATTTTCTTGGGTTTTATTTCTAGGTACAAAGGACGAGACGACTTCCAAGCTCATCGGGTTCTTAGACCAAGTGGAGAATTCCTATGGAACACGGGTTAAAAGGCTTCGTAGTGATAATGGAACTGAATTTAAAAACACTGTAATTGGTGTATATTGCCTATCAAAGGGCATAGTGCATCAATTTAGTGCACCCTATGAGCCACAACAAAATGGGGTGGCCGAACGAAAGAACAGGACATTGATTGAGGCAGCTAGGACCATGCTTTCGGATTCAAAGCTTCCAACCATGTTTTGGGGGGAGGCAGTGAATACCGCATGTCACATTTTAAACCGGGTCCTAACTGTCAAATCTTTGAACAAAACCTGTTATGAAATTTTGAATAAACGGCCACCTAATTTAACAGGCTTCGAACCGTTTGGGGTACCATGTACTTTACTGCGAACAAAACATCAACCAAAGTTTGGTGAAAAGGCTGACGAAGGATACTTCCTAGGTTATGTGCCAAACTCACCAAAGAAACGGGTTTCTAACAAAACTAATGGTACAGTAGAGATTGTGTATAACATTGAAGTCACAAGTTATACACATGAACCCCAAACAGGTCCGGAATGGATATTTGACTATGATAAATTGTTTGAGTCATTTAACATTCCTTTGGATGAGAATGCAGGGATGATCGAAAAGGACATGGCGACGTTGAATCTGAATGACGAAGGTCATACCTTTCCGAGGACTACATTTCAATCCACATCCGAGCCTACTTCAACTGAAGATGGATCTCCAGAAGTCACTGATTTAGAAGCACCTTCAACTGAGAATCAAACTCAGACAACAAATTCCAACTCTGAGGAAACTGTCCACGCGGAGGAAAATGTGGAATTTGAGGATGTTCCCCCATTAGGTGAAATAGGATCTAATTTAGGAGATAATCTGAGAGTTGACGAGATAGAGACATCTAGGATCAACAAGAACCATCCTATAGAAAGAATCATTGGAAATCCTAATGAGGGTGTGAGGACTAGGAGTAGTTTAAATAACAACACTGTGTTGTTGTCGATGATAAATGACTCCGAGGTCTATCATACCTGCCTCTATTCTTGTTTTATCTCGCAAGTAGAGCCGAAAAATGTGCAAATGGCACTAAAGGATAACTCCTGGGTTGAAGCGATGCAGGAAGAACTCTCTCAGTTTAGGAAACTAGAAGTGTGGGAGTTAGTTCCATTACATCGAAGGAAAATAGCAATAGGAACCAAATGGGTTTTTAAGTGCAAAAGAGACGATCGAGGTATAGTCACTCGCAACAAAGCTAGGTTAGTTGTAAAAGGTTTCAACCAAGAGGAGGGAATCGATTACAATGAGGTGTTTGCGCCAGTAGCAAGGCTGGAAGCAATTCGTTTGTTTCTGGCTTTTGCTTCCTTCAAGGGCTTTAAGGTATATCAACTAGATGTTAAGAGTGCTTTCCTCTATGGGAAAGTGAAGGAACTGGTATATGTAGAACATCCGCCCGGATTTACAGATCCAAAATATCCAGACAGAGTATATCGATTAGATAAGGCTCTGTATGGATTGCATCAAGCACCAAGGGCATGGTACGAGACTTTATCCAACCATCTGTTAGAGAATGGGTTTGAAAGGGGTAGGATAGATAGTACGCTGTTCGTTAAGCAGAAGGGAGAACACTTCATCTTGGTACAAGTGTACGTCGATGATATCATCTTTGGATCATCAGACGAACAAATGTGCAAGGATTTTGAAAAGGTGATGAAGTCAAATTCGAGATGAGTGCAATGGGTGAGTTGAATTTCTTTTTGGGGTTGCAAGTTGACCAGAAGAAGGAAGGAATGTTTATCCATCAGACGAAGTATGTCTACGACATATTAGAGCGCTTCGGGATGGAAGGGACGAAACTTACAGCCCATTTCAGCACGCCGATTCAAGTGAATCACAATCTCGGACCGGGTACTGAAAGTGATACCGATGTGGATCCGACGTTATATCGGGCCATGATTGGATCACTTATGTATTTAACTGCTTCAAGAGCTGACATTATGTTTGCTGTGTGTATTTGTGCTAGGTTTCAAGCTAATCCGAAAGAGATGCACATGAAAGCTGTGAAGCGGATTCTACGATACCTCAAGTCAAAACCGAAGCTGGGGCTTTGGTATCACGCGGAGGGAGATCTGGAATTGGAAGCGTTCACGGATTCAGACTACGGAGGATGCAGCTTGACGCGCAAGTCAACAACTGGAGGTTGTCAATTCCTAGGAGGGTGACTGGTTTCCTGGCAATGCAAGAAACAGACGTCGGTAGTCGTGTCAACGTGCGAGGCTGAGTATGTTGCTGCTGGTAGTTGCTGCTCACAGGTTCTGTGGATACAACAACAATTCCTGGATTACGGTTTGGCTTACACTCAAACTCCTATTAGGATAGATAACCAATCTACAATTGCTATAACAAATAATCCAGTTAAACATGGTAAAACAAAGCACATAGACATAAGGCATCATTTTATACGTGATTGTGCTGAAAAGAACTTAATCAAGTTGGTAAAAGTGGCAACGGACGATAATAATGCTGATTTATTTACCAAAGCTTTTGATAAGTCACGGTTTGAATATTTGATTCAACTAAATGGAATGCGCAACCCAGAGTAAATTGACCTTAGTAGAATTATTATTTTTGTTTATAGCTGTAGTCTTTCTTTTTTTTTTTTTATAGTAAGTTTGCTAAATTAGAATAGTTTCTATTTTTAGTAAGTTGGTAGGTTATCTTATTTTCTTGCTATTTCTTATGAAAAACAAAAGAAAAAAGAGAGAAAACCATAAAAAATTCAAAAAAAAAAAGAGAATATCTGAAAAAGAGTTAAGTCTTAGATGCATAGGTTCAAAGTGACGAAAATTAGCACAGTCGTTACAAACTCTAAGTGTTTAGGCTTTCACACATAATGCACCTAAAATTCTAAGTGTTATACTTTATTTTAGTTTGATGTGTTGGTAGGCATAATACATATAGGGAGTCTCAAGGCTAATAAAATATTCAAGAAAAAGTCAAACGTGTCACTAACTTAGATGTATGACCAATCGGTCTTAATTTTTATGTACGAGACATACAAACTTTGATTATAAATGAGGTATGCAAACTTTCTGGGGATGTATAGCAACATCAAATACATCTTAAAATGGAAAGCATAGAAAAATCATACAAGATTGAGAGTCAAAAACACGTAACTCTGTTGTACGTAAGTACAGACCTGTTGCCTCTGTTTTGATTCGGGTTAGCAAGATAAGTCGCTTTGTTGTACGTCGGTACAGACCTGTCACCGCTGTCTTGCTAGCTTTAAAAATAAACCTTAAGTCAAACTAAGACACTTTGTTGTATGTAAATACAGACCTGTGTTCGATGTTTGTCTTTTAAAGAAAGTTTGCAAATACCAAAAAGTTAGAATCATTGTCTATATGCCTTGATCATAAAAGTATGTCTATGTCTGAGTCACGTAAGATAATTTCATGATAAATAAGAATGCCAAGGGATATACCGAAATGTAGCATGTTTAAAGGGGTAAATACCAACAATCGGCTAGAAATGTATGGCACGACAAACAATCAAAGGAATCAAAAATTCCTAAGTGTGAAAGCTTAACTACTGAAAGTGCGTATTTGACACCGCTATCTGATTGAACCTTTCTTTGACTATGCTCATCAAATATATTTCGTTAAGTGTTTAGCATAGGTTGTAAATTTTAAATAAATGTAGTTTAAGTCTAAGTTAAATTTTTGTTCAAAATTTAAATTTTATTTTAGTTTTACTTATTTTTATTTTTATTTTTATTTTCATTTTATTTTATTGTATTTTTACTTAGGAAAAAGGTCAAAAATTACTGAGGGTGCATTCATAGTTGAATAAACTAAACATTGTGTGAAAATCTTGTGCTTAGGGTAAAAGATTTGGCATAGTTTAGTCCGTTACACGATAAGGTTGAAAAGGTTGAATTTATTTCAAAAATTTTCGAAATTTTCAAAGTTTCAGAGTGAATTCGAGTCTAAGCCAAACTCGAATATGGCAGGGCCTCGAATCTGTCAGTAGATTCGAGAATGGAATTAAACTCGAATGTTGGTGGTATAAATAGGTCAACAGTGATGGTCATAACTCACCTGTTTTCGAATCTATACCTTCGAGTTTGTCTAGGCGATTTCGAATCTATTCTCGAGTTTGCCGTTTTCGATATACCCACTATTTGTCGAGTTTCTGTTCGTTTGGGTTCGATACTACCAGTAGATCTAGGTATACCCAAGTGTATTGTACAAGATTTAGGTAGTTTTATACTCCATTTAGGCCAAAATCATTGGATTTTGAAGTTTTATTGGTAGAAAGTTTGTTTTTCAAAATTACAAACTTTGAACCGGTGAAAAGTCAAATTAACTACAAATATCATTGATTAGAACCTAGTAGGACTAATAGATGTGATTTTCTGAGTCTAACATGGTTAAAATCATGGATTTTTGTGATGATGGTGGCCGACTCCTTCGAGTCTGTTCTTAGCAAGTTTCGAGTTTGTCATTAAACTCGAATAGGTCATTAAACTCGAATGGGTCACTAGACTCGAATATATGTACATTCGAATCTGTTGTTCGAGTTAGTCATTATATTTGAATTATTTAATTAAAATTTTAATTAAACTTGTAGATTTTCATAAGTGTTGGATTTTGTACTTATACAAGTTCAAAATAAAACAAATTTGAATTTAAACAAGTTTATTCATTTTTAATAATTCTAATATTTTATTTGATATATTGTGCAGACATGGCGGATAGAATTTTTGTTCCAAAGCATAACATGGTCATTTCTCCTGACCATGCTATTCCTGAAGCGCAAGCCTTCCGCCAGATGGTGGATTTCTTGGTGGGGTCCAGAATCTCTTATGCGCTATCTCACAATATACAGATCGTCATTCCATATGTGCGTCAGTTCTATGACCATCTGCAAGTGGATTATACTGTCACTCCGACAGTTCTGAGGACAAGGATTGCTTGTAATCCTTTGGTATTTTCAGCGGATATTCTACGTCAAGTGCTTCAATTAGGCACTCAAGAGCAAGAAGATGGGCCTATTGATTTCCAACTATCAATCAGGCAGGCTGCCTTTGTAAGAATGGGCTAAAGTCTAGATATTACTAAGTCATCATATATGAAAAGTGGGCTAATTGGCCAATGGCGATATCTAGCGCATGTGTTCATGGTTTGTTTTGCTGCGAAGAAAGCTAGGTTTGACTATATAGTTTCGAAGATCCAATCGGGGATGATCGCGTTAGTCTATAATCGAAAGTTCAGTTTTTCAGAGATGTTCTTCTCAGAGTTCGATCATCAGATTACAGCTCCGGAGCGGGAAAGATTTCTGCTTTACCCTCGCTTTGTGATGATGCTAATCAGGCACTTTTTGCCAAATCTGCCGCAGCTTAACGACATTCAGAGCGTTGCGGTCATTGATAAGAGAATATTTGCCGATTGCTCCTCTCATCGAGGAAGGTTAGCTATCCCAGTAGAGGGACCTTTGTTTAGTGCTGTAATCGACCCGAACTTTGTAGCCCCTAAAGATGCCAACTGGGCAGGAGAGGTGCAAGTTCCACAACAACAGCCACAGCAACAACGACAGCAACAACCACACCCTCAACAACAGAGGAGACGACAAAGGCCTTCCGCGAGTCAAATTCAGGCAGATAGGCCTTCTACTAGTCAAATTCAAGAGTCACAAGAGGCTGGCCCTTCGAGTGCACCAACCGAATCTAATCCGATATTTCAAACATTGAAAGAGATTTGGACAGCGGGTCCGAATGCAAATGAGGAAATCACGGCTGAGTTAGTTGGAGAATTATTGGAGCCTCCGGAAGGAGAAGTTGACGTGTTTAGGCAAATTGATGAGTATCAACCTGAGCAAGCAGGTAATGACAAGTCATCTTCAGATACTGAATCCGAGGAAATGGAAGAAATAGAAGCTGAAAAAGAAACAGAAGATCCGTCCATCCAAATGGGGACGTATGGATCACGTTTAGTGGTGACTGAAGAAGAAGATAGAAGGAAAAGAGCTTCAGCAGAGTCCGACGAATCAGATTATGAAGAAGAGGAGGTTGCACCTCTGGTCCATCGACAAAGGGCAAAACGTCATAGATTCATGCAGGGAGCTTCCTCGGCCTCTGCTTCACAGCCAGAAATACCTCAACCTCCACCCGCTCAATCTACCATTCCACCACCACCACCACCTGTTGAACCATACATTCCATCACCAATCATTCCAACCCCCATACAATCCATACCATCCACTTCATCCACTTTAATGGAGAATCAACGGTAATCTGAGTCGAAAAGCAAATTCGACTTCCAACAAGTCCAAATCTTTGGTTTAACAAAGGCTCTCGGCGAAATACAGAAAATGCGCAAATCGACATCGAGAATGCTGAGTTAAAGAAAGTTGTGGGCAAGATCGAAGAAGAAAATTTAGAGCTGAAAACCTTTGTTGCTGATCAGGTGGGAGAGATACGATCAATGCGCTCCCTTATTAAGCAATTATTGAAAAACCTAGAGGCTCTGGGGGAGACAAGCTGCCGGGATCAGGAAGAGCTGCCCAGGGATGGAGATAATGACGGCAATGATCCCAGCGCGCAAAGAGATAATGAGCCAAGAGATTTTTCTGCTGCTCAGCATGCTGAGATTCAGGGGGAGCCGAGTCAGTCGGGAGCTGAAGGAGGAGAGGCTGGTTCCTCAAGGACTTTGGAGAGCGATATGATAGATGCGCTAAAAGATATTAAGGAAGAACTAATGGAATATGATTTTGAAGATGAAATTTGATTTTGAAGATGAAATGGAGGAGTTAGAGGAAGGGGAATTCGTACCTGAGGAGATTGTTGATTGGAGATCCGACGACGAAGTGATAGAGGACGAGGACGATAATGTCAACGAGGTGATCATAAATTCACAACCTGTCACGGAATTGTATGTGCGCAATAATCACAATGTGATTGACATAGATGACATCAAGATAGCCTCAGTCGAAGACTCAGAACTTGAAGAAGCAGAAAAGGAGCCATCTAGGGCTGAGTTGATGAAGCTTTGGTTCCGTAAGGAAGAGAAGAAGACAAAGCCAAAGATGAAGAAAAGAATGAGAATTCCGGGTGCTGGAAATCTCTCAGGAGGAATTATAAGCTGGTTCTTTGACCGAGAACCGCAACTATTTATTTTGAAATGGAGAGATGGTCTTCAATACTTGAGGCGAACACTGAAAGTATTCAATACACTGCCCAAGATTGAAGTGAAAGAGTTAGCCTGGAAGGAGCTGATTAATATTGGAGGTGATCAGTACGCAGAAGTGATTGCAAAAATTATAAGGAAAGAAGGTCGCTCTGGCAAATTTGAAAGACTCAAGCCAAGGACTGGAAAGAGGGTCGAGGATGAGTCGAGAATAGATCCTCATACAGGTAGGCCATGGGCCAGGATGGTATACAAACCTGTGAGATGTCTGAAGAAAGTACCAATGAAATCGATGCCACAAGATCTTCTAGGCAACATGAAATGGTGGTACGTCGATAATGACACAGCTGAAGCAGTCATGGAAGATACACAGGACAAAGTGATTTTGAGAGTGTATGATCCACTGCACTTAATAAATCTATCGAAGGACGACCTGAAGAAGCTGAATGATCAACCTATCTTCTTTCACGAAGGATGGAGGTCTGATGCCAGGAAGTACCAGAAGGTAGTAAAAGTATGTATAGATGCATGTATATATGCAGGAAGTAGTATATATAGCTCTAGTACTTAATCAAAATGTAAATAGTTAGTTAGAAGCTATCGTCAAGGGGGAGTCTGTTGGTACACTCTGTGTGACGATAGCAGTCTAAGTGTACTCGCATTTTGGTTCAAGTAATATTGCAACGTATTGGATATTTGATGCATGTGTTTATATATGTTTGATAGTTATTGATTGTATGTTTGAACTTGATGTAATGTATTATAAGAAGTTCAAACAGAAAATCCAAAGATTAAGTCAAATATAAGTTGAATCATACAATCAAATATAAGTTGAACATGAGAAATTCGAATTTAGTAACAAATTCGAATTAAACATAGAGGCAGATTAGAATGTGATCTATGGGGCAGATTCGAGAGTGTCAAGGGGACAAACTTGAATGGGCCTTGGGCTTGATTCGAGTTTTGCCCATGACAAACTCGAATGAGCCTCTATAATTAGGGATTAACTCGAATCATTTACAGACTTTTGCAGAATTCGTGTGAGATTAAGCAAAAGGGCGATCTCGAATTTATCACTATTGTGAGTGTTGTTTCGGAGAGAATCATCTCGTAGGTGCGTTCGTGTTCGTCCGTACCGCGTGTTGTTAGTCTCCGTGTTCCGCGTGAGAGTTGTTTCCGTCAAGCCGTTAACGAGGATTTCGCACTCGTTGACGGTGTCGCGTCTAGATAGATCTGTGTAGAGTCGAGATCTTACATTTTTGCGAGGATGGATGATAGGTTGGATCGGGTGGTTAATCAGTTTACCGATCGATTCACAGATCTGTTGAACAAAGGGCATGAGGATGAAGATTTTGAAAACCCGTTCATCTATGACCGTTCGTCTTCCGGGTCGGAAATTGAAGAACGGCCAAGGTAGAATTGCAGGGATGATAATAGGCGCTGGGACACCGGATTTAAGACTGAGATCCCAGAGTTTGATGGGACTAGTCTGAATCCAGAGGGGTTCATTGATTGGTTGGCTATGGTTGAGGAAGTGTTCGAGTTCAAAGAGGTACCCGAAAACAAGAAGGTATCACTGATCGCTACCAGGCTTCGCGGTAGGGCATCAGCGTGGTGGCAACAGTTGAAACAGACACGAAGTCGTCTGGGTAAACCAAAGGTGGAAACATGGAGGAAGATGAAGAAGTGTATGAGGTCCAACTTTCTACCTCATAACTTCCAACGGTTGATGTACCAGCGGTTACAGAATCTCAGGCAGGGGGCCAGAACGGTTGATGAATATACAATCGATTTCTATCATTTGATTGCACGGAATGATATTCAGGAGTCGGAAGACAACTTGTTGCACGGTATGTTGGTGGCTTGAGGGTTTCAATCATGGATGCCGTGAATCTGTTTGATCCGGTTTCCGTTTCAGTGGCACCCCAAAGGGCACTGGCTCTTGAGAAGCATAACCTTCGGGTGAGTGGTGGTTCTGGTGTCTTTTCGAATTCCCCTGGTGGTGGTGTCCTTTCGAATTCCCCGGGTAGTGGTGCCTTTCCGAATGCTCCTGGTGGTAGAGGTTCTGGTTCGGGTGGTGCAATGACACGTTTCACCCCAAATCAATCGAAGACATGGGGTGCTTCTGCTGGGACAACTCCAACAGGAGGCGCAAGTAGTAGCGGTGGTCTGAAATGTTTCAGTTGTGGCGAGACGGGCCATCTAGCATCTGACTGCAAGAAGGCTGGGAAACGACACATGTATGCCGAGACTGGGGATTGGGGATATGAGTATGCTGATGAGGGTTACGAGGACAATCCACTGTATGATGAAGAACCACAGTACGATGAAGAAGTGGTCATCGGAGATGTGGGGGTGAACCTGGTTGTAAGGCACTCGTGCTTTACCCCAAAGGCAGTTGGTGAAGATTTGCTCAAACACAACATCTTTCAATCCATGTGTACGATATTGAGTTAGGTTTGCACCTTTGTTATCGATTCTGGAAGTTGTGATAATCTCATTTCTGAGGAGGCAGTTCAGAAATTGGCTTTGAAAATGGAAAATCGCAACAAATCTTACAAACTGCAGTGGCTGAAGAAAGGTGGTGAGGTAACAGTTTCTAAACGCGCTCTTGTTGCTTTTTCTGTTGGTCAAACATATAAGGATAATGTGTGGTGTGATGTTGTCACAATGGATGCTTGTCATTTGTTATTGGGTAGGATGTGGGAATACGATCGAAATGTTGACCATAATGGGAGCACCAATACTTATAGTTTTTTATTTGGTGGGGTGAAAATACCTTGGTACCTACTAAGCCTAAGGAAATAGTTACCAAGCAATCTGGTTCTCTTTTAACCCTTGCCCAGTTTGAGGAAGACATTGAAGATGTAGAGGAAGTGTTTGTATTGATTGGGAAGGAAGTGCCCGAAGAAGTTGAGATTCCAGAGGCTATGACTCCTTTACTCGAGGAGTTTTCTGATGTATTCCCTACTGAGTTGCCTCCACTGCGAGATATTCAACACCACAATGAATTGGAACCCGGAGATTAATTACCCCACAAACCGCACTACAGAAAGAGTCCTATTGAACATGAGGAGTTGCGTAGACAGGTTGAGGAATTAGTTGCCAAAGGACAGGTTTGGGAGAGTATGAGTCCTTGTGTTGTTCCTGCTTTGCTGGTTCCCAAGAAGGATGGTACGTGGCGAATGTGTGTTGACAGCCGTGCCATCAACAAAATCACAGTAAGGTATCGATTTCCAATTCCTCATCTTGATGACTTATTAGATCAGCTTAGTGGTGCCACCATTTTCACAAAGCTAGATATGAAAAGTGGGTACTATCAGAGTCGGCTTAGACCAGGTGATGAGTGGAAGACCGCCTTCAAAACACGTGAGGGGCTGTATGAGTTGTTAGTGATGCCCTTCGGGTTATCGAATGCCCCTAGCACATTTATGCGAGTAATGAACCAACTATTTCGGCCTTTTATTGGAAAATTTGTGGTAGTGTACTTTGATAATATACTTATTTACAGTGCTAACTTTGATGAGCATGTAGAGCATGTGTGGCAGGTTCTCAGTTTGCTTCGCAGGGATAATTTATATGCAGCTTTGAAGAAATGTGTGTTCATGACCCCGAAGGTTCTGTTTTAGGGATACGTGGTTTCTGGTGAAGGCATACAAATGGATGAGTCCAAGGTTACTGCTCTGAAAGAATGGCCATCTCCAAAAACCCTCACCGACGTTCGAAGTTTCCATGGGTTGGCCTCATTTTGCAGGCGGTTCATACCAAATTTCAGTTCCATCTTGGCACCAGTGACAGACTGTATAAAAGGGAAATGAAAGACTTTTACTTGGACCGACGAGGCAGAGTCAGCTTTTCAGTTGATTAAGGAAAAACTAACGACAACACCAATTCTAATATTGCCAGATTTTAACCATGTTTTTGAGTTGCACTCGGATGCTTCAAAGGTTGGGATTGGGGGTGTTCTGAGTCAGGGAGGACGACCTATTGCTTATTTCAGTGAAAAGTTGACAGAGGCAAAACTGCGATACAGTACCTACGATCTTGAATTCTATGCAGTGGTCCAAGCAGTGAAGCATTGGCGGCATTATTTGTTGCATAAGGAGTTTGTGTTGTTCACGGATCATGACTCCTTAAGGCACATTCGCAGTCAGGAGAAAGTATCTCATAAGCATGGACAATGGCTTGCTTTTCTGGAGAAATTTACCTTTGTTGTGAAACATAAATCTGTAACTTCTAATCGGGTGGCAGATGGTTTGAGCAGGAGGAGTAGTTTGCTTGTATCCATGCGAATCGAAGTACCAGGCTTTGACAGTCTCATTGAGCAGTTTCAAGACGATCCTTAATTTTCTCTTGTTTTGCAGGAAGTTGAGTCTGGAAAGTGGGTGGATTTTTTATTGCATGATGGGTTCCTTTTCAAGGGGAATCAATTATGCATTCCTGATTCAAGTCTCCGTCTGCACATCATAAAGTAGTTACATGGTGAAGGGCATGTAGGCAGAGATCACACTTTAAACTTGGTGCAATCATCTTACTTTTGGCCTACAATGCGGAAGGAAGTAGAGTGGTTTGTTAAGCGGTGCAGGATCTGTCAAGCTTCCAAGGGTTCAGCCACTAATGCTGGACTTTACATGCCTCTGCCTATTCCTTCACAACCTTGGGTTGATATCAGTATGGACTTTGTGTTGGGGTTGCCCCGAACGCAACGGGGTAATGATTCGATATTTGTTGTGGTTGACAGTTTTTCAAAGATGGTACACTTTATTCCATGCAAGAAAACAGCCGATGCGGTTCATGTGGCTCAGTTGTTCTTTCGGGAGATCTACCGTTTGCATGGGTTACCTTCTACTATTGTTTCTGATCGGGACACTCGATTTTTGAGCCATTTCTGGCGCAGCCTATGGAAGATGGTGAACACAGAGCTTAACTTCAGCAGTGCCTATCACCCTCAGACGGATGGGCAGACTGAAGTTGTTAACAGATCGCTTGGTTATCTTCTGAGGTGTTTGGTGGGTGAACACGTGCGGGCCTGGGATCAGAAGTTGTGTCAAGCAGAGCTTGCCCATAATCGTGCGGTGAACAGAAGTACTGGTTTCAGTCCATTTGAAGTGGTCTATTATGCTCAGCCCATGGGCCCACTGGATCTGATGGGCCTTCCTATCTCAAGCTCCGTTCCAAAGAAAGTGCAGGATTTTGTTGTTGGGCTTCATGAGGTCCATAAGGCGGTACAAGAGAACTTGGTTCGTGCTAATGCAAAATACAAGAAGGATGCTGATCAGAAACAGAGACACGTTGTTTTTGAGGTTGGTGATTTCGTTTGGGCTATTCTGACTAAGGATTGTTTCTCGGTGGGTGAGTACAATAAGTTATCTACAAAGAAGATTGAACTAGTGGAGATTGTGGAGAAGATAAATCCTAATGCGTATCGTCTGAAATTGCCAAATCATATCCGATGTGCCGATGTTTTCAATGTTAAGCATTTGGTGCCTTTCCATGGAGATTCTTTTGATGTGATCCTACTGCAGATTCGAGGACGAATTTTGTCTACCCAGGGGGGAATGATGCAGGCCCAAGTGTTGATAATCGGGCCATCCTGTTTCTGGAGGGCCAAGATAGGGTCCGTAATAAAAGAGACTAAACGGAAACGACCCTAACTTTTGACTCGGGTCTCCGTTTGGGACGAATCAGTTGTCCAGACGACCGTTGGCTCGAGCTCCACGCAGTGACAAATGGCCGAAGGTGGTTTACCCAACCGTTCGGCCCGAATTCGACCCGGAATGAGAGTTATGGGCTTTTTTATGAATTTTATCGGTTATTTGGGTTTTTATTTTTGTTTCCTGGGTCGACCCGCTGGGTTATTTGACCCGTTTTAAGTTTCCTGTTTCTTTTTAAGCTGTGTTGAACTTATGTATGATGAAAGTTTATGAATTAAGAAATTTTCTCTTTTTTCCAGATTTCCGAGTTCAAAATCGGTTGTTTGAAGCCTAATCGTTTGGCATTCCACGGAATCAACAAACTTTTGGTAGAGATTATTCTGGAATTCTTTGAATCAATAGAATAGTCTATATTTCCATTTGCTACGCTGCATCAAGTTGCAAGTAGTGATGAGAGTGGATAGCTGTTGGGATATAGCTGTCATAGAGGACATAGAGTCCAGTTGGTGTGAAAGAATGGAGGAGAGGGAAGTGGAGACATTTTGCAGCTGTGCAGTGCGTGCAAGAAGCTGTGAGGAGGTTTCAGTTTGAGGAGTGGAGGGGAAGGAATTCTTGAACACATCAAATAATCCTTTAAGCTGTTCAGACACAGAGTCTGAAATGAGAGATGGTAGGGAAGACATGGAAGTTTCAAAAGAGCCAACTTTGTTCGTCAGCAAGAATAGCTGATCCATCAAAGGCAGATCTTTAGGGGAAGGAGGTGTATGGGTAGACTGTTTGGATTGAGTAGATGGTGATGATGAGGATGAGGCTGGTGTATGGGGATGTGATGGAGAGGGAGAGGGTATTTTTTAAGGAAGCTCCATAGCCTAGGCAAAAGTAATGTGGCCTAGCTTGGAGGGGTCGATAGACGATAGGTCCTTCAACAGTGGCACTAGTTGCATCATCAGGAGAGGGGGTAGAGGTTGGTAGCCTTTCAGATGCTGTTTGTGTTGCAACACCTTCATGAAGGCCAGTGGTGGTTCCCTCTGCAGCACCTTGGTTTAAAGGTACCTCATCATGGGGAGATGTGATGTGCATTTCAACATCAGCAGTGGTGAAGCCTGTAGATGGAGTTTGCATAGAAGGAGCAGCCTCACCAGAGGGATGTTCTGTTCCCTGAGGTTCATCGGCTTGGGTGGTTGGTCCTTCAGCAGGTGTTTGGTGTAGAACAGCTGCATCAAGAGGAACAGAAATTTGAGGCTGAGCTACTGGTTGGTCTAAACCAGCAGTGTGGGCACCTCGTGCAGACTAAGGGTGTAAAGAAGTATGAAGTAGGGACTGTGTGGACTCAGTATGGAGTGGAGAGAACTCCTGTCTTTCAATATTCTCAGCCTGTTGGGAGGCTGGAATAGTTGATGTGGCTGTCTCCTTATGTACAACTGGCTCCTGTTGGGAGGAACCAGAGGGTCTAGGCTGACTTGGGGTAGACACAGGTTGGAGTGAAGCATGCTCCAATTGCGCTGAACCTTCTCCCAAAATAGGAGAGGCAGCAGGGGTTGCTTCTTTTTCAACTGAACCCTGTTGAGAGGGAACAGAGGGGGCTGGTTTGGGATGTTTTGGCTGTTGGTTTCTTTTTGGCAAGGGATTTTCTTTGGTATGATCTGAGAGATGAGGTGGGTGATTGTGGAGAGGTGAGAGGTTTAGATTGGGCAGGTTTGGAGACTAGGTCAGAAACAGGTGGGTTGGCCTGTTCCATAGTCTCAGGTGCCACAGAGGCTTCAGGTTCAACAAATGAACCAGGGTGAGAAGCCTACTCCCCCTAAGTCACAGAGGCTGAGGGTGCAGACTTAGACTTAGTTGTTTTGGCCTTCTTGTGGACAGGCCCAGCTTCAGTCGTTTCCAGGGTCCTTTTAATAAACTTGACCATGGATTTGGATTTTCCAGCAGGAGCAGCTTCTGGATCTACCCGCACAGCAGAGGGTCCTTCCACCAATCCTAGTAGCCTCCTCATTGGAGTAGAGAGAGGAGGCTCATTTGGGAGAACCGGAGTGTAGAAAACTCTATTTCCTATAAAAGGAAAAACAGCAGTACGGGGTAAAGGCTGAGAGTTATACAGATGCTCACCACAAACATGCTTGAAAATGAGGCTCAGAAATCTGGGATAACGAACAGCAGCTAGACGTGTATCCTGCTGCACCAGATTCCTCAAATTCATGAAAATCCATCTGGCCATGTTGATTGTAGTCCCAGTGACAAGATGTAGGACTATGGGAATTTCATCACGGCTTAGTTGGTCAAAGGAACCAACCTTACTGCTGAAGCACATGACCACTGAGGCAAACAGAAAACTGTAGGTAGGAGACAAATCTTTCCTGAACAGCGTAGCTCCAACCTTTGGTTCTGCTACACCACAGAAGTGCAGCAGATTCTTCATCTGTTCATCTTCGGCCTGAGGCTGATCATAAGTTTCAGCCATAGGAAGACGAAGAGCTTCCCTGATCAGACGAGTGGTGATTGCAATGGACCGAGTCCCATTGAGTATGGTGCCCTTGATGACTTTGGTATCTAGGTAGTAGGCACAGGTGTACCAGAACTCATGCACCATCTCCTGGTACAGGACACCAGGAGAGGCAGTTATGGCATAGTTCAACGGATGAACTTTTAGAAACTCCACCATTTCATCATAGCCTTTCCCCACATAGTTTTTGGGGATGGTTAGGTTTGCAAGGTAGTTGGTTTTAGCATTGTGGTGACTGATGCATGTTTTTGAACATCAGCACCAACAAACACTGGTAGAAAGGGGTTGTTACGGTGAGCCATTTGGGCAGTAGTGAGAGTAGTATAAGCACAGGACACTTAGTCGAAGTTTTAGGGTTCTTAGGAAGTTATAGAAGTAGTGAGGAAGACGAAGATGAAAAAGTAGGGGGTATTTATAGGATTTGAATGTGAGTGGGTATGAGAGAGAAACATTTGGGTGGTTGATTTGAAATGGTCGTTAACGGAAAACGGAACGGTTGTCCATGTCAGACCGTTTGTCAGACCACTTGAGCCCTTTTTATTCACTAACACACGTAAACACACATTATCCGCAGTAATTAAGTTAAATAAAAACAAAAATTAATTAACTTAATTGTGAAGAAAGGTAATTAAAACTAACGGTCTAAGCTGATGGTCAAACCTGTGATGAACAGGGTCATCACAGGCTGTTCACTCTTCAAGATTGTGTTCAATAGCTGATCAGGTTACAAGACATTGTCCTGTATGACAGATTGAAAGAGTGAGCAGGGTGGAGGTTTGATCATCAGATCAGGCTTGACATACAAATTGTTATTGTCAAACCTGTTATACGCTCAAGCTGTTCAAGTTTTGCAGAAAATGGCTAAGTATAGAACATGCATAGCCTGTTCTGTCTAAGCTGTACTGCGAAATTTGAGCAGTGTGAGACATATAATGACTTAGAACATTTTGGACACTTAGTCACTTTTGTTTAACATGCCCAGCTTGCTTACCAGATAGTTAAATCTGTTTTCATCAAGAGGTTTGGTGAAAATGTCTGCAAGCTGTTCATCTGTGGAAATAAAACTTACGTCCACATTACCTTTCTGAATGTGATCCCTGATGAAGTGATGTTTGACCTCTATATGCTTTGTTCTGGAGTGAAACACTAGATTGTTGGAGATAGCTATGGCACTTGTATTGTCACACAGAATAGGAGTTTTCCTATATACAAGTCCATAGTCTTCAAGCTGATGCTGCATCCACAGAATCTGCCCATAGCAGCTTCCAGCAGCAATGTACTCAGCTTTGCCACTGGCATCTGCATCCAATTTTACATTGGTTGCTATTGGGGTTTTAATTGGAGAACTTTTATCAAATATAAAGTTTTTCAATAGATCTAAAGTATACTTTCTTTGATTTATAAAAATTCCATTTGAGGTTTGTTTAACCTGTAATCCTAAAAAGAAAGTAAGTTCTCCCATCATACTAATTTCATATTTGCATTTCATGAGTAATGAAAAATTCTTGAATAATTTCTCATTAGTAGAACCAAATTTTATGTCATCCACATAAATTTGAACAAGCATAATATCAGACTTCACCTTCTTTATGAACGGTGTGGTATCCACTTTACCTCTGGAATACCCATTGCTCATAAGGAAATCAGTAAGATTGTCATACCAGGCTCTAGGGGCTTGTTTTAGACCATAGAGAGCTTTGTCCAACTTATAGACAAAACCTGGATGATGTTCATTTTCAAAACCTGCAGCCTGCTTGACATAAACTTCCTCTTGCAGCTTCCCATTTAAAAATGCACTGTTCACATCCATTTGAAATACCTTCATGCTCTTATGAGCAGCGTAGGCTAGAAACAAACGAATAGCCTCTAGCCTGGCCACAGGAGCAAATGTTTCATCGTAGTCATTGCCTTCCTCCTGCCTGTAGCCCTGAGCAACTAGTCTTGCCTTATTTATAGTGACATGACCTTGCTTATCCATCTTGTTCCTGTAAACCCATTTGGTGCCAATTATAGTTTTACCTTTAGGAGCAGGGACCGGCTTCCATACCTTGTTTCTCTCAAACTGATTGAGTTCCTCTTGCATGGCAGCGATCCAATTGGCATCTTTAAGTGCTTCATCCACTTTCTTTGGCTCCATTAGGGACACAAAGCTAGAGAACATACAAAAGTTCCCTAAGCTGTCCCATCTTGTTTGTACCCCTTTGTTGATGTCACCAATTATTTGATCATTTGGGTGACACCTGATCCACTTAGGATCATTTTTCAATGAGGATTCTCCTGAGTTGTTTGCATCTTCAACAGGTTCTGTTGAACAGCACTCAAGATTTTCAGACACACTGATATCTTGTGCATGTTCACTTGTTGAGCATGACTCCCCATTGTTGAACACATCAGCAGAGGATCCAGGAAAATCAACATTGATTGGTTCAGGACATGAAGTTGTAACTAAGTCGCTACACTTATTCACACAGGGTTTATCAACATAATCATCATCATGCCCATCATGGTTAGCAGGTTCCACTCTGGATGTAGTGGAAGTTTTTGAGTCCTTCTCTTCACTGTTAGAATGCATGAGATCATCAAAGCTGAATTCTCCTGAAACTTATTCCGGAACAGCTTTGGTAGAGGCACTCCTGGACTCTTCAAAGGTCACATTGATAGATTCATCTATCACCTTTCTCTTGTTGTTGTACACTCTGTAGGCTTTGGAGATAGCAGAGTATCCAACAAAGACACCTTCATCAGCTTTGGGTTCAAACTTTGCCAGTTGGTCCCTTTGATTCAGAATGAAGCAGGGACATCCAAACACATGGAAGTAGCTAATATTTGGCCTCCTCCCTTCGAGCAACTCATAGGGAGTCTTGTTGAACATTTTCACCACTAAGGATCTGTTTTGGGTGAAGCAGGTAGTGTTAACAGCTTCAGCCCAGAATGATGAAGGTTAACCAGATGCACACAGCATGGTTCTAGCAGCTTCAATGAGGGTTCTGTTTCTTCTTTCAGCAACTCCATTTTGTTGTGGAGTTCTTACTGCTGAAAAGTTCTGTGTGATTCCTCTTTCTTCACAGAAGTCCTCAAGAGTACTGGTTCTGAACTCAGTACCATGATCACTTCTAAGCTGCTTGAGCAGAGTTTAGCATTTCCATCTTCTTGATAAATCAAATAATTTCTCTAGCAGCCTCTCCTTTGTTCTTCAGAAAGATCACCCATCTAAACCTGGAGAACTCATCAACCATTACTAGAGTGTATCTTCTTCCTCCTAGACTTGGGACACTTACTGGTCCAAACGAGTCCATGTGGATTAAGAAGAGAGGAGTATCAATAGAAAAATTATGCTTGAATTTAAAAGATGATTTACTCTGCATGCCTTTCTCACAAGCTGTGCAGAGTCTATCCTTAACAAAGGTCATAGAAGGCAAACCTGTTACCAACTCTTTCTTACAGAGTTTGTTGATATTCTTGAAGTTTAGGTGTGATAGCCTTTTGTGCCATAACCAGTTTAGGTCTGCATTGGTTCTTGTGAGAAAGCTGGTTTCAGTTGTGGGATCAGCAGATTTCATGTCCACAACATATACACCTTTATTCCGTTGAGCACACAACACAACTTTGCCTTGGGGATCCAATATGTAACCCAGGTGCTCATCAAAGTTAACCTTGTAGCCAGCATCACACAGTTGACTTATGCTAACAAGATTATATTTTAGCCCAACCACATAAGCTACTCTTTTGAACACTGCAACACCAGCTTTAAGAGTTCCATATCCTTCAGTGGATCCCTGCACGTTGTCACCAAAGGTGACTTTTGGCCCTTTTTCAGGCATGAGATCACTCAGCAGGTCCTTGCAACCTGTCATGTGTCCTGAGCAGCCACTGTCCAAGTACCAAACCTGGGATGGTTGTTTGTCCTGCAGAGTGTCATAGGAAAACATTAGTTACTTTTATGGGAACTCATCATAGTGATGAGTTCTCCTACTTCATCAACATTTGTTGATGGGCTAGTGAGGTCCACACTAATATTTCCTATTTGAATGGTATCAGTTTGGATACCACCCTCATTGACTAAGTTACTTCCAACACTGCTTGTTTTAGCAATGATGGAACTAGCTGAGTCAACAGGCCTCATGTCCTCAGTTTTAGGACAGTCTTTGGCCATGTTTGTCTTCTTCCCACATTTATAGCATTTTCTCTTTTTAGCCTTTTTGGAAGAAGAGCTTTCAGAAACACATTCTGAATTATTTCTGTTGATTTTATCAGCAGGTTTAGCAAACTTATTACTATTTTTCGATGAATCAACAGCTTGGGTGGAAGGCACAATAGCAACAGCTTTGCCTGTTTCTTCATTCCTCTTTTTGGGAGGACAGATGTCAAAAACAGGAAGCTTGATTGGTTTTTGACCTTCCACTGGTTTGGGAAACTTATTTCCAGATTTCTCAGGCTGAGCAATGACTTTGCCTTTGCCCTTACTGAGATGTGATTGATGCTGCCTTTCAACATAATCACTGTTTCTGGTTTTGAAAGACTTATTTTCATTTATAACCAGTTTTCCACTATGATTTTAAATCTTATTTGAAACCACAACAGAATTGCTTTGAACATGAGACTTACCCTTGTTGAAGGCAGTCTGCTTACCCTTTGAAAACTTATTTTCAAAATGGTTAGCATCAAAAGGATTAACATGTCTCTTACCATCAGCTTTGGCCCCAGAGCCTGTTTTGTCAACAGGTTTAGTGTCCATTGCTGCAGTTTGAGCATGTTTCCTTTCTTTTGGTTTTGTGAATCAGCAGAGCAGTTAGCAGGCTGATTAGATGGAGAACACACTCCATCATCAACTTTTGGGCCTTTTTCACACAAGCTGTCAGTATTTTGAGGTCTGACAAACCTGTTTGTTGAGACCAACTTTCCATTAACTTTCTAGATGAAAGTACTGGGAAGCTCACCAAGAGTGGATAAGTCATCTTTCAGATTATTAATCTCAACAATAGAAGCTGCTTTGTCAAGATCCCCTCCAAGATAGGCTTGGATTTGTGTAGGGATCTGCTGACTGATGCAATGGCTGACTTTTTGTGCAGATTGGCACCAAGAGTCAACTATATTTTGAAGCTTTGCATGTTTTACATCTGTTTCTCTCTTTTCTACCAGTAAAATAGAGTTGATGTGTATTAATTCATCAAGCTCGGTTTCCAGCTTATGGAAACTGTCCAGTTTACTGGATTTTATTTCAAGATCAGTTTTAAGCTTAGACATTTCAGATAGTAAAACATTATGCTTCTCAACAGCAGCTTTTAAATCAACCAGCATATATTCAAACATTTTTACTTTTTCCTCAGAACTGTAATCCATAAGATTTTGTACCTTGTACATCATTGTAGGTTTCCAGTTCTCTAAGCTGGTGAAGGCTTCAGCTTCAGCCAAGTCCTGATTGAAGTTGCTAGTTGACGGGACGTTATTGTTGGCCATCAGACAGTTCTGTTCTTCTTCATCTGAAGATGAATCAGACTCCTCACAGTCACATGTCTCTGCCGTCAGTCCCTTTTGCTTGTTGGACCCCACTGAGTTTTCCAACTTTTCCAGCTTAGCCATGGCCATAAGGTACTTAAACCTATAGCCATCGTCCCTGTTAGTCTTGTATGGTTTTGAAGACTGTCCAACAGCTTTTGACACACAGTCAGCAGCTATATGGCCAGTTTTGCAACATTTGAAGCACTCAGCCTTAGATTTATCAAATGCCTTCTTCTTGACAGCATTTGAGTTCCCCTGCAGCATATTTCTTCCAAACCTCTTCTTGTTGAACCTTATGACAAGCATTACCATCATTTGCTCATCATCAAGTTCAGCAAGATCTGCACTGTATTCCTCATCAGACATTTCCTCTCTTTCATCATTAGCCTGTTGATCAGGTTGTGTGAACACATCACATACCTGCCCAACAGGTTGTCTTACGCTGGCTACTAAGGCAGCACCTCTCTTGGACATTTCCAAGGCATTTCTCTTCTGCTGCCTTGACTGCTCATCAATTAGTAAGGATCCATATAAGTTTACATGATCCATACCTTTGATGGTACCTGAATTTCTCAAGATGGTAGAGAAGTAGTTCCACTCTTCAGGTAAGATGTCCAAGAACTTGTTCACCAGAGTCAGGCTGTCCTTTGAGATCCCAACAGCTTTGAGAGCATTAACAAGAGCAGTAAACCTGGTGTAGGTTTCCGTGAGTGTCTCCTTTGATTTTGCAAAGAAGAGTTCATACTGTCTAACAAGATTGTTAATCCTGTCGTCCAGTGTGATTGTGGGTCCATCATAGACGGTACACAAAGTATCCCACATCTCCTTTGCAGTCTTCATCTTCTCAACCAGTTTGAACACATCATCAGGCAAAGGGATAACCATATTATTTCTGGCTTTTGCATCCAGAGCAACCAGTCTTTTGTCTTCATCAGACCATTGAGCTTTGGCCTTCTCAAAGGTTCTGATTTCAGGGGCAGCTCCTTCAACAGCAGGAGTTATGGTAGAAACAGAGGTTCGCACATAGGGACCTTCCATTACTATCTCTGGTAGTTGTACATCCAGATTCTCTAAGTAGAGCATCATTCTGCACTTCCAACCAGAGAAGTTTGATGATTGAACTTTGGGGGTTTGTCCATTGACCCATTGTCATAGTAGGATGAGGAATTTGCAGCATTGTTGTCCATGGGAAAGTAGGGGGAATAATAGACCTAGAGTTGACACACACTCTATCTGCTCTGATACCAGTTGTAGGTCCCAAAAGGTTTCCCAAGTGTATAGTTCTAAGCTGTAGAGGGGGGGGGGGGTGAATACAGCTATTTAAAAAGTGAACAATCTTTTTCTTAATGTTTTAGTATATTATTAACAAGTGTTAATTACAAACAAGCTTGAATGCGGAAATGTTCAAGCTGAGATGACAGATACAACAGTTGGTTAACTAATCTAAGACTCACTCAGACTCGATACAATGAATACACTCACTTAGAAGCACTCACTGTTTTTACAAGACTCAGATGGACAGCTTAAGCAAAAACAGCTTAGACACACTCTACTGTTTTATATAAGCAGACTTGCATGCATGGAATAACACACTTCAATGCACATTCTGATTTCACACTCTAGATATCTCACAATCCTTAGAAGCTTCCTTTTATACTTAAAAGCAAAATCTCAGTGCAGCTTCTTCATTGGACAGATGAGATAGTGGAAAGTCTTTCCAAAAAGACAAAACACCTTTCTGCATGTTCTGATAAAGTATATTTGTCTTCACATGGCAGAATCTTTGTCTTTTCCTTTTTGTCACTGTTGCATAAGGCTTTAACCAAAAGAGGAACGTCAACTTTGCATCTTTCTTCTTTTGCTAATGCCATTTTGATATAAGAAAAGGTCTGTCACCCTTTTCAGATATCCGTTTGTCTTCAAGTAAAATAACAGCGTGGGCAGGCTGTGCAGTTCTGTTTTCCACTTTGTCTTCGACTTGTAAACTGATCTTGTAGCCAAAAACAATACATAAGGACTTGGAAACATATTCCATAAAGTGTTTAACCTGTTCACAAAGAACAGGTTCTGTTCACAAAGAACAGAACACTTGTAAACTGTCCAAGCTGCTCGACAGAATAGAGCAGCGTAGACAGTTTATGTCCAGCCTGTTCAGTAGGCAGAACAGCTTGGACAAACTGCCTTTGTTGCAACGAATGCAACATGGTAAACAACTTTGGGCTCATTATGCAAATCACTTTTCAGGTTTCAATAACGCATAAACAGGCCTTAAATTATACCTTCAAGTGCATCACAGGTTTGATTAAGAAATCTACCCCTCAGATGTAGAGCAGGTTTGACTGAGGCCTTTTTGTGCCTAACAACCGCATAAGTCCATTTGCAGCAACTCCAGTAGCCTCTGTGTAGATGGTTTGGGTTTTGGTTTATGAAAAGATCTTTTCATTTTTCACTTCTCACATGCTCCACACAAGTTGTCTTTTTCATATCATAATTCCGGGAAACCCTTGATCAGACGCTTGGATGCCAGCTTGTTCAAATTGTCGAAGTTCAGGTGAGATTGTCGTCGTTGCCATAGCCATGAGTCCTTTGAAGATGCTTTTGACCACAAACAGATTGTATCCTTGAATATTAGCTTGGCTACTTCAACTATGTACAAGTTTGAGTTACGGGAACCGGATAGATTTTCTTTTCCGTCATCGCTCTTCACACTACAGCTCTTAGCCCTAGATGAACATTTCCAGACCCTTGTTACACAGTTGCCTTATGGTAAATAAGTTATGTGATAACCCTTTAACATAGTCAACGTCCTTAATGACTAAGTTGTTTAAGACCAGGTCGCTATATCCTTTGATTTGTGCATGATGGTCATTCTGAAACTTAACCGTTCCATGGTATCGGTCTACTACGTTGGCTAATAACTCCTTTCTACCCGTCATGTGTTTTGAGAAACCTGAATCCTTGTACCAAATGAACTTTCCCTAAAATTGATATTATGTCAGAGAATAAACATAAGACATTATGACTAGTTTAAATAATTGGGGAAGTAGTTGAAATAAGTGTATAATGGTAATAAACAAAGAAAATGAAAACTGTGTTCTAAACTGATGTATTTGGAAAACATATCGGGATATGAACTGCTCTTGAATTGAATGCACAGGAGCCAAACATATGATGTCCGGTTTCTGTACAGAGATGCATAAAAACCTTTCGAATTAACTAGAAGCCATGACATTAAGGTACAGGTTCCAGTCTGAATTGATCTGGGAACCATCTACATCAAATTTAAACCACTTTGGTTACCCATTGAAGAATGGGTCCTTTCTTGTTAGGTATTTCAGCTTCTGATATTATCATGACAGTTTTAGGAAACCATATTACAGTTAAGTCTGGTCCTGATGCAGAACCTTTTGGGCCCCCTTTGTATGTGGGGACAACTGGTTTTTAAACGTTAGGCGATGAAGCTACCTTTGGTTTGGGTGGTTTTGAATTTTCCTTTTGTTTGACCTAGGGCGGAATATTTGCTGTATTTTCGGAAGGGTCAATGATGCATTTTCTTTTGTTGTCTTTTTATGTTGTCACTTTTCAAAATAAGGTATTGTTCATTTCTGGGACTTGACGTCCAAAACGAGTGGGACATAAAGTAAACAACTCAGAGAATGAATATTTAACGCACAAATGATCATTCATTACATCATGTTCATTGTTTTCACTCTGAAATACATATAAACTCTTAAACTAAACAAAAGACTTTAGTATAAGAGCGTTCTTCACAAAGAAACTTAAGAAATCTTGGATAGTGGTTTTCGGTATCCTTCTTACTCGATCTGTAGGAACAAAATGAGAAGAGTCAGTATGTTGAGAAATTTTAGAATGAGAGCAAGCACCTGGGTGAGTGGGTTTCTTTTGGACTTTGATTTACTCTTGGTCTATTCAGAAACCTTTGAAATCGAAGAATTTTAGCACTCACCTTTGAAACTTTTCACAGGAACTTCAATTTTAGTTTTACCTTTGTGAGATGATTTATTTTGGACATTTACAAGAGGATTTTTTTCTAAAACAGTTAAGTAGGAGCTTAACATTTCTGAAATAGTGTCGAACCATTCTTTGTAGTGTGTTAACTCTATATTTTGTTAAAATAGTTCTTTAACAAAACTTTCCTCACTCGTAACAAGAGCTTCTTGACTAGCAGAGGCGTTTTCACGAGTAACCTTTAACTCCTCTTCTAAAACACGAATTCAGTGTTGAAGAACATTAGTAGAAATGTATGAAAGAGGAATTGGATTAACAGGTATAGCATTCATTTCTACCGTTGAATAGCTCTTGAAGAAGTCATCCTCAAGAGTAGGTACACTATAAGGATAACCATCGTTCTGCCGTTGAATAGCGTTTGAATAAAAAATCATCCTTTTAACCTCCCCTTGGGACAAGACATATCGTTATGATCGATGAAAGATGGCCTGATACCCACGTCCCATATATCTCCTACCATATAACATAGGTAAACCAAAAATGACCCTTTTTCAAAAACTCCCTTATTTAAAATGATAAAAAGTAGTTTCCTTGCGTTGATTAAGACGATTAGTTTGATCTGTTTTACCCTGTTTAAGAAATTTATCATCAAGGTCCTATATATGGGAGTACAAACCTATTCTCTATCTTTCTCCCTCTCAATCATTTTAAACTTTCTCTCATTTTCTAAATTTTCAACATTTAAAGACTCAAGACGTTTTGTTGAAACATATTATTCAGACTATAAAGTACTCTTTTCCTTAGTGATTGTATTGATACAATTCTTAAGGTAAGTGTTCTTACCCTCATCCATGACCTTTTCAATGAAGAAAGTTTACACAAGATTATGTTCATTTATCTAGTTTTTCTTAAACATTTCTGCTTGCTGTTTGATGGTTTGTGCAAGTTGTTATGCTTTCACACAATTATCTTTTTCAACATTATACTTAGCTTCTAACTCAAGTGTAGGGAAATAAACTAAGTATGTCAAGCTGTTAGTTAGGATTTCTCAAACTGTTAGTAGTATTTTTGTGTAATTACAAAGTTCAAGCTGCTAGTTCAAAATGGTCAAGCTGCTAGAGATAAAGTTCAAGCTGCTTCAGGAGATGATAATAGAAAGTGCTATAGATCAAGAAGTGATAAAGATATCAAGATTTGAAGATCTTCTAAAGATATCTACTCAAGGGAAATCGCAGTTTGTTAAAGAAACAAATGAGAAGGTTATATATAGAGTTAGACTAGGTCTTTCTAATGTAATCAATAATCAGCATTTGAAAATTCTAATTCGTATTCTGATTAAGTTTTCTCAAGCCTCTAAGGTTGTAAAACCCTAAGAACAATTTGGGTTCTTCATCTAATCAAACAGATTAGAGGTTCTTTTAATCAGTGATTATAAATACAAGAGGTTTTGATATTAATAGTGTTTCTGTCTTACTTATTCTGTTCTTACTGTTCTGAAAGTTTTCTTGAAACAATTAAGTGTTATTTCGCGAATTTCTTTGGACTTTGATTCAAAATGAGATTATTGGTTTAACTCTGATTTATTCAAACTAGTTAATCTTTGGTGATTTGATACTGTCAAGTGGTATCAGAGCTTTTTTTTTTTTTTTTTTTTTTTTTTCAAAGTCAGAAACTTTCGTTTTTAAATATCTAAATCTTTTAAAACTTTTTCTGCAATCGAGTTTGATGGCAGCAGTAGTGGATCTGGGCAAGGACTTAAAGCGCCTATGCTCAAACCCAATGAGTTCGAGATGTGGAAACTCAGGGTTCAACAACACATTCAATTTATTGATTATGCCCTATGAGAAGCTGTTGAAAATCCTCCTGCAGTTGACCCTGAACTAGATGTTGAAGGCAAACCTAAAAGAAGACCTCCTAAAACTGAGATTGAAAGGAAGGCTAGAATGAATGAAGTCAAAGCTCTCACTATTTTACAAATAGCTATACCTAATGCTTATCATCATCAGTTTAAAAAGTTTTATACTACTCATTCTCTAAGGCTTGCTTTAGAGAAAAGATTGGCTGGCAATGCTAGCACAAAAAGAAATCAAAAAGATCTTCTAGAGCAGCAGTATGAGAATTTTACTAGTGGAAAGAATGAAAATGAGTTAATAGGTGAGTGGAGAGTGCTAAGGTTAGCTTGGACCAAGATGAGGTAAATATAAAATTCCTCAGGTCTCTTGGTGAAGAGTGGACTGTGTATGCTACACAGTCCAGAACAAAAGACACTCTAGATGAAATAGAGCTGGATGATCTCTACAACAGCTTGAGAGTGTTTGAGACTGAAATAGAGAATTAAAAGAAAACCTTTTCTTATAATCAAAACACTGCTCCATTATCGTCTGCATCTAATGATAAATCAAACTACTGTGATTCTTTTACAGGTTCTGATGGCAACTATTCTGAGGTAAACTATGAGGCCTTTATTGCAAGTGATGGATTGTTTGCCCTCAATCCTAAGGATCTGGAAAAAAATCCATCCAGATGATCTGGAGGAGATGGATTTAAAGTGGCAACATGCCATGCTGACAATGACGGATAAGAGGTTTCTCAAAAGGACTGACAGAACAAACTTTCAAGCCAGATCAAAAGGCAAGCCAGACTTTGACAAATCAATGGTTGAGTGCTTCAAATGTCACAAACTTGGACACTTCGCTAGAGAGTGTAGATCACAAAGTCAGCAGTAGCCAAGAACCCAAAAAGACCAGTCAGACACAACCTTCACAGGCTCTTGTTTCACAAGAGGACAATGTTTTTGACTAGAGTGACCAGACAGAAGAAGAGTATCATATCAGAATCAAGCTCTTATGGCAGAAACTACAAGTGCCACTTCCAATGATTTACCATCTGAGGTAAATGCTAAACTCTGCTCCCAAGCATGCAAAAATATGGTTAAAAGGTACAAAGACTATAATGAAAGCATGTGTAAAACTCTATGTAAGATGGAAGAAAGGAGGTATGAGTATATGCAGGCAATAGAGGATCTTAAAAAACAGATCAATGACTATAAAGATAATGAGATTCAGATGGGACATGATAGGACATATCATAAGTGGGAGAAAAAGGAAGTTGAAGAGAAACTAGAAGAGGCTGAACAAAGGGTGCTGGAAACTAACAAGAAAGTAGAAAGTATAAACATTGTTATAGGTAACTTCAAGTTAGCTAAACAAAAGTTAGAATACCTAATGGAAGTTCAGTTCAAAGATAGGGTAAAGCCTCAACTAAATCCCAATGAAGGAGTAGGATACAGTGCCACCCACCTCCTTATAATAAAAATACATTCATCCTATGACTTAAGTTTCTGATAGGCTTGTGAATGAACCCCTAGATGAGAAGGTGAAGACTGTAGATCCTGTCCTTGAGGATAAGTCTGAGTTGGTAGATGGACTGTTTACTGATGTAAACAGTGATGATAAGGAAGAAGAGGGTAATCATAAAACCATGAGTGTAACCATAATAACCCCAGTTTCTGACCCTATTAAGGTTAATAGATCCAACAGAGAGAGTAAGGGTGTTATTAGAATCAGTAGCATGAGGGTGGAAACCAACAACATGAAGAATAAGCCTAACAGTTTGGAAGGTAAAGAGAAGATGAGTGATCAAAAGCATGCTTCAAATGTCTCTGTACCTTTTAACTGTAATTTTGCATCTTCATCTAAAGCAGGTAAAAAGAGTAAAAATGTTCCAGTGTGCACATGCCAAAAGCATGGTGTACAAAAGTTCCCTAAACAGCAGTAGGTGAGGGGAAATCGAAGGAACAAGAAAAAGTTCTGGTCACACAGATCAGAACTTGTTTTTCAATCAAAACAGCCAAAAGATGTTTTCACTGTGGCAGGAACAACCATTTGGCAAACACTGTTTTTACAAGCCAACTCTTGAAAAGCCAAGTGTTCTTCAAAAATCATCTGTTTTTCAAAAGCCAAAAGATTTAAAGGCTTCAAAACCTACCACACCAGTTCCAAAGCACACAGTTGACCACAGGTTTGTAAAGGTCAACAAAGAGCAGTCTATACTAAGAAAAGAAGATTTAAATACACCTAAACAGAGTGTGAAACAGGCATGGTCTGTTAAAGGCAAAAACACAGTTCCAACTACTGATGTAAAATCTGGAACTGTTAAGCCAAAATTTGGAACAGGTAGTGTAAAATCTAAAACAGTTAACAGCCAAAATACAGTTCCGACTGCTAAGCCAAAATCTGGAACTGTTAGTGCATCATCTGAGACTGTTAAAGCAACAGTTGGAAAGAACAACTGGAAACCTCATGTTATAACTAAATACTCCTCACAGATGCCACCAGTAGATACTACTAAGTTTAAAAAGACACAAAACGTATTTAGTTATGTTAATGCACATGGTCAACCTAAAACCAACTCGGTTTGGGTTTACTCCACAACTAACTGAGCTTTTATTTGTGCAGGGCAACCACGAGAACCAACATAAGACAAGATGGCATGAGGACAGTGGCTGCTCTAGGCACATGACAGGCAATTCTGAGTGCTTGTCAAATTTCAAAAACTTTGAAAGAGGATATGTTGCTTTTGGAGGAAACTCCAAAGCAGGTAAGGTGACATGTAAAGGTACTGTCAAAGCAGGCAACATGACTTTTAATGATGTATTGTATGTTGAATAGCTGAAGTATAATTTACTAAGTGTGTCTCAAGCATGTGACAAAAAGAATGTTGTTCTGTTCACAGACTCTGAGTGCATTGTCCTATCCAAAGATTTTAAAATATCTGAAAATCTTATTTTGCATAGAACACCAAGAAAGGACAATGTATACTACTTGGACACTGAAAAAATTATCTTTTGCAAATACTTTAAGCTGTTTAATATCCAAAGCATCAACTAATGAGTCTGCACTTTGGCACAGAAGAAGGTGTCACATGAACTTCAGATCTATGAATGCTTTAGTCAAACATAATTTGGTAAGAGGATTACCACAAAAGGAGTTCATATGTATTGATCATTGTGTAGCCTGCCTCAAAGGCAAAGAACACAAAACTTCTCATAAGGCCAAAGAAGTAAATTCCATCTCAACTGCATTACAACTCCTGCGTTTGGATCTTTTTGGTCGAACATCTGTTTTGAGTTTGGATAAAAGAGCTTACTATTTAGTCATTGTGAATGATTTCACCAGGTTTACATGAGTGTATTTTCTTAGGAATAAGGATGAGACTGCTGAGTTAGTTAAATCCTTTATTCTAAAAATTGAAAACCAATCTAACTTAAAAGTAAAGGTGATCAGGTCAGACAATGGAACTGAGTTTAAAAATTATGAACTAAACAGTTTCTGTGAGTCAAAAGGAATTGTAAAATAGTATAGTGCACCTAGAACACCACAACAAAATGGGGAAGCTGAAAGGAAGAATAGAACATTAATAGAAGCTGCTAAGGACCATGTTAGCTGACTCTAAATTGCCAATGACTTTTTGGGAAGAGGCAGTTAATACAGCCTGTTATGTTCTAAACAAGGTCCAAGTTGTCCAGTCACAAGGGAAAACTCCATATGAGTTGTTTCACCACAGGATTCCCTTAGTTAACTTCCTAAAACCCTTTGGTTGTCCATGCACTATACTGTATATTAAAACTCACATAGGTAAGTTTGTGAGTAAGTTTGAAGAAGTATTCTTTGTAGGATACTCCACACAGAGCAAATCTTATAGAGTTTATAACAGTGTATCTAAAATTGTTGAAGAAAGTGCCAATGTTGATTTTAATGAAAACATTGCAAATGTTAAAGGCACTGGTCCTGATTGGTTGTCTGATTTAGATTCATTAAAAAATTCTCTGAATTTTGATGAGTATTCTGCAGGAACAGTTGGAAACAATGCTCAAACGGGTAGCACAGATTCTCATGCTGACAGTACAAATCCTCTTGTTGCCAGCACAAAAGTTCAGTCTGTTGGCACAAAGACTCAAACTGTTGAAGATTCTGATAGTTGGAATGAATACGCCATTCTACCACTTCTTACCTGTGACCCACCTGGAGTACTGGATGATTAACGAGATAAAAGTCCAGAGTTTGAGGTACCAGTCCCACATCCTGAAGTAAGAGATCCACAAAACAGGGAAGCAGTCCCAACCCCAGATCAAACTATTACTCTTGAAGCAGAATCATCAAGTTGTGCAGAAGGTGATGAAACCAACCTAGGAAGCACAATTCAGGTAGAAAGTGTACCTACACTCAGAATTCGCAAATATCATCCACTAAACCAGATCATTGGATATCCAAGCACATCTGCGCAGACAAGGAACATGATCAACAAAGAAACAACTTTTTCTGAAGAAGAAGAAGTTCCTGAATTCACTTTAGCTGCATTTGAACATGCAAGTTTCATGTCACAACTAGAACCAAAGAAGGCATCTGAGGCACTGAAGGATCCATCTTAGATTGAAGCCATGCAAGAAGAGTTACTACACTTCAAGATTCAGAATGTGTGGCAACTGGTTGAATTGCCTAAAGGGAAGAGGGCACTTGGTACAAGATGGGTATTTAGGAACTAAAAGGATGAAAGAGGCATAGTGATCAAGAACAATGCAAGGCTAGTTGCTCATGACTATACTCAAGAAGAAGGAGTAGACTATGATGATGTCTTCGCTCCAGTAGCAAGGATTGAAGCTATCAGACTGTTCTTAGCCTATGCAAGCTACAAAGGGTTCAAAGTGTATCAAATGGATGTAAAGTCTGCATTCCTGTATGGTACAATTGATGAGGAGGTCGATGTGTGTCAACCTCCTGGGTTTGGAGACTAAAGATATCATGAAAGAGTCTACAAATTAGATAAAGCACTCTATGGGTCGCATCAAGCCCCTAGAGCATGGTATGAAACTCTTTCTTCCTACTTGTTCTAGAATGGGTTCAAGAGAGGTACTTTAGACAATACATTGTTCACAAAGACTATCAAAACAGAGATCTTACTTATTCAGATCTATGTTGATGATATCATCTTTGGATCAACCAATGCCATGTTTTGCAAGGGCTTTGAGACTTTGATGCACAAGAAGTTTCAAATGAGTTCAATGGTAGAATTAACTTTCTTTTTTTGGGATTGCAAGTCAAGCAGAAGCCAACTAGTTTCTTCATCAGTCAGTCAAAGTATGTGAATTACATTCTGGAAAAGTTAGGGTACAAGGATACAAAGATTGCAAGCACTCCAATGGACACTCACAAGCAGCTTGAAGCAGATACAGAAGAAGTAGATGTGAACATACATTTGTATAGATCTATGATAGGTTCACTTATGTATCTAACATCTTCTAGACCTGATATAATGTTTTCAATTTGTGTTTGTGCCAGGTTCCAATGTGCTCCAAAGGAATCACACTTGTTTGCTGTTAAGAGGATCTTTAGATATCTAAAAGGCCAACCCAAATTGGGCCTATGGTATCCTAAGGATTCTCCTCTTGAATTAACCACATATTCTGATAGTGACTATGGAGGCTGCAATATGGACAGGAATTCAACAACTAAAGGATGTCAATATCTTGGAGCAAGATTAGTCTCTTGGCAGTGCTAGAAGCAAACCACAGTATCCACATCATCCACTGAGGTAGAATATGTTGCAGCTGCTAGCTGTTGCTCTCAGGTTACGTAGATTCAGAACCAACTAAGAGACTATGGTATGAACATTCTATCTACTCTTATCTATATTGACAATTCAAGTGCAATAAGTATTATACAAAATCCAATAAGGTTCCCAAAATTAAGCATATAGATATTAGATTTCATTTTATAAGGGATTGTAATGAAAAGAAGTTAATTCAAGTTACGAAATTTCATACTGATGATCAGTTAGCAGATCTTTTTACTAAACCTTTTGATGTAGGAAGATTCACTTTTCTGGTTTCAAATATTGGTATGGTAAACATGGATTAATCTATCTTAGTTAAAATCTCTTGTAAATTGTGTAAATTCTTTATTTTATGTGTTTAGTTAAGGAGGAGATACTGTTCAAATAAAAATTGCTCTATTTATAACTAACAACTTAAGAATATTCTCAAGCTGCTAGTGTCTTTTCTGGAACTCTTAGTTGTTTTCACTTGGTCTCTTAGGTGTGCAGGGCATTTCAGTCTTTTCCAAGAAATTTGAATGCGGGACTAGATATTTTAAACCCAAAACCCTTGAACGTCCCAGTTTCGTTCAATTCCAACTAACAGTTTCACAATATCAAACCAGAGCTCTCAAATTTTCTCTCTTCGCGAATTCCTAATCTTCAAGCAAAACCCCAAATCTTTTCGTTCTTGAGCAACAATGGACTTCGTTAAAGAACACAACTTCCTTCATTACACCCTAAAGCATGCAGAACTACAACCATTTCACGAGATGATGGAGTCACATAGAGCAGTTCTGGTCCAATGCATGTCTGAACATAAACAATGGAGTCACTTCTCTTGTGTCTACCATCGATGGTCAATCAGTCACCATCTCTGAGGACTCCATTCGACAGCACTTGCAACTGCAAGATGCTGAAGGTATAAATGACCTTCCTTCAATTCCTATGCGTGAAGGTTTATTTAAGATAGGGTATAGGGGACCAATGGATACATTTACATTATTCAAAGCAACATTTGGCCCCAAATGGAAATACCTTATCCATATTACTCAACAATGTCTAAGTCCAAAGAGAACTGGTAGGTCTGAATTTTCGTCAAATATTGCAACTGCTTTAGTTTGCTTATCAACATGACAACAGTTCAATTTTTCAAATATGATCTTTCAAGGAATGTTAAGGCATCATGCCTTAAAGAATGAGAAATTTTTGATGTATCCTCGATTCTTAGCTGAAATAATTGCAAAATCTTGTAATTCTTTAAAAATACATAAGAGGATCCATGTATCTTATAAGCACTCTTTTCAAACTTTAAAAACACTTTTAAAACATAGTGCAAATTTTCAAGCTCTTGATGTCTCATTGCCTCAAGAAATGCTGAACGTCATTCCAGGAAACAGGGAAGAGGATCCTGAGCAGGCTCAGCCCCATTACTGCTTCACCTCCAGGATCCCAACCCACTCCCCATGATACAAATATACCTTCTGAACCTTCGTTTGGACATACCTCCCCAGCCCCACCACTCAAAACATACACCAAAAAGAAACAAAGGGTTGCAGGTGCTCCTCCCACCTCAGTCTAACATCTAGAAGGACATAGCCCAGTGCAAGAGGATATTCCTGCACAGAATATCCAAAGGGAACCTACTGAGGACTCTCCCAACCTCAATGTGGAGGTGAACATCCCTTCTGAGGATGTTCATATGGGATCTGTGGCTGGAACTACTGATGCTTCTGCACAAGGGGCACAAGACAGTTCTAACATCTCTAAGAGCACACCCATGGCAACAGAGGGTGTGCAAGCACCTTCTAGAAGTCCCCAGTACCAAGAAAAGAGGGGCCCATGTGCTACTAGTACATCTGGTATTGGTGCCAGTGATAGTTCTCAAATACCTTTATCATTTGAGGACCTTGAGACCAGTCTGCAACTAATGATTTTAATGGCTCCACAATTGAAACCTGTTGTAGCCATTTTGGAACACTACAAGTCCATTATTGCTGCACAGGGGTCACAAATTGTTGCTCTCCAAAGGCTCTCATCAGTCCCATAACAAAAGCTTGCCTAATCTCAGCAAGGGTTGAAGCTCTATGGTACCAAGATTGTGCAACAAGATAAGCAGATTCAAACCCTGTTAGCAAAGGTCTTTGGTCCTTCTAATCAAACCAATGCATCCAAAAAGGGGGAGAATCAGGAGTTCCCACACTCAGTCCAAGCAGTCCCAAGTTCACCTCTGGCAGTTCCAACTTCCGGTCTAACAGTTCCACCAGTTTCTCAGACTGTTAGTTGAGAAGTTCAAGCTGTTTAAGTTAAAAGGCCAGGTGGTGTTCTAATAAAAGAAGAAAAGCAAGGAGCATCCTCAACAGTCCTAGCAGCAGTCTCAGGCAAAGGCAAAGGAATTTTAATTGAAGAGCCAAAGCTAAAGTTTATCTCTAAAGAGGCTCAAGTTGCTGCTGATGTTGAACTTGCTAGAAGGCTTGCAGAAGAACAAGACCAAGCTTTTGATCAACAAGCTCAAGTTTCTATGGGTGATGATGAAACCATTAGTGACAATCTTAATGGGTTTGTTGTCAAAGAGGGGAAAAAGAAGAGGAAAAGGCCAACAGGGCATTCAAAGGTAGAGCACAGAAGATTTCTAATTAATTGGCAAGTACATTCTGCAAACTCTGGAGTTCCAAGGGCTATTTCAGAGTCATGGACTACAGAGAAACTTGAGGCTTTGTATGATGAAGCCACTGCCAAAGCCAAAGCCCCTGAACAGGTCAAAAAACCTTCTCAAACTGTTGTTGTGCCTCAACTAGAAGAAGTTTCTCAAGCAAAGTTTGATAAAGTAAAGAAAGTTATTTTTGAACTGCAAATGCTGAAGGCCATGGAGATAAAGAAAGCAATGGATAAGCATGACTTTTCCAAACCACCAATTATTTTATGGTATGCCAAGTCAATGGATAACACTGACTTGGTACATCATTTTGTGGTTAAAAGAGAAGTTGGTCAAGATGAAGTATATACGAACCTGATTCAGATTGTTCAAAGGATGACTAGGGAAGAGCTGACTCAGATGTACAATATTCGGAAGACTAGTCACTTTAGATCTCCAATTATATGGGTTCAGAACTTTTTTAACTGGTCTTCAAAGCGTCATGGAACCAGAAAATTCAAGATCAGAAATAGAGGCTGCCAAGGAGATGAAGATTGAACTTGGCTAATCTATATGAAAATTCCATGACATATAGACTCAAACTGGCAAATGCATCCAGCAGAGTCTATGGTATTGAATTTCTTGACCTTCCAATAGATTGGCTAAATCTGATGATTTCAGTGAAGACAAAGTGAGACAATGAAGATTTGAAAAGAAAATTCATAAAGGCTATAAGGTAGAAACCTGCACATCTGTAAATATGTAAGTTTTTGGATGCCTTAGTTTGTACATAACAGTTTTACTTTGTAAATATTTCCTTAAATTTGAACCTGTAAAGAAACTTAAAGTCTTAGTTAAGAATTTAAGTTGGGGGGAGATTGTTGGGAAATAAACTAAGTATGTCAAGCTGTTAGTTAGGATTTCTCAAACTGTTAGTAGTATTTCTGTGTAATTACAAAGTTCAAGCTGCTAGTTCAAAATGGTCAAGCTGCTACAGATAAAGTTCAAGTTGTTTCAGGAGATGATAACAGAAAGTGCTATAGATCAAGAAGTGATAAAGATATCAAGATTTGAAGGTCTTCTGAAGATGTCTACTCAAGGGAAATCGCAGTTTGTTAAGGAAACAAATCAGAAGGTTATATATAGAGTTAGACTAGGTCTTTCTAATGTAATCGGTAATCAACAATTGAAAATTGTAATTCGTATTCTGGTTAAGTTTTCTCAAGCCTCTAAGGTTGTAAAACCCTAAGAACAATATATGTTCTTCGTCTAATCAAACTGATTAGAGGTTCTTGTAATCAGTGATTATCAATACAAGAGGTTTTGATATTAATAGCATTTCTGTCTTACTTATTATGTTCTTACTGTTCTGAAAGTTTTCTTAAAACAATTAAGTGTTATTCCGTGAACTTCTTAATTGGACTTTGATTCAGAATGAGATCATTGGTTTAACTCTGATTTATTCAAACTACTTAATCTTAGGTGATTTGATCCTGTCATCAAGGCTTTGTGTACGCCATTTACATTCACTCCTAACAAATTTAGCATTTAAGGATTGGTAAAACTAATGAGAATGTACCTCACTGGTCTTGAAATCAGATGTGAAGCATTCAGTGTCCCCCGAGTTGGTCATCAGATAGGCTGGAGTATCGTTTGCAATCTCCCCCTCTACAGACTCGTCTGATTGGTACTCTGAGTCAGCAGTGTCCGTAGTAAGACCAATCTTTTTAGTCATGTTGCAGTGTTAGGCTCTGTCATCCTCATCATCAAATTCCTTGTCAACCCAGTAGTCAACCTGAGCGACGAGTGCCATTGCATCAGCCCTCTTCTTCAGCATCGACACCTTGCTTTCATAGTAACCCAGGTCACGCTCATATTAGTCATTGCAATCCTGCGCAAAGTGACATGGTTTGCCGCATTTGTAGTAACCTCTCTAATCCGCAGGTTTGGCTTCATCGGATCTTTGCCTTTCCTGTCTTCTCTCTTGTCATTTATCAGCCCGTCGGTAATCTTGGTTGTCTTCCATATGGTGATATTCTCTTCCATCGTCTCCTATCCTCTCATATCTTCTGTCAGCTTTTTATCATCTCGGTATTCTCTTCTGTCATCGTACCATTGGTCATCTCATAGTTCTCTCCTATCGTCATTCCTCTCCTCTCTATCATCTCTGCTCCACATAGGTCTTTCATATCTCCTCCTATCATCTTTATCCTTTATTCTCTCATCCCTCCCCTTTTCAGAAGAAGCTTGGGGCCCGTATCATATCTCAGCTGGTTGTTGGTCTTGTTCTGATAGAATCGATTATCATGTAGACGATTCGACAGTAAGACAATTTATTCATGGATATTAGCTTCATTAGCGTCGAGGGGTTCTCCATAAGCAGAAATCAGAAGAAACACATATTGGTGGGATTTGGATGAGGACCCAAAAGAGGTATACCCATAAGTAATTTAAGAAGGTGGTGGTTGTATAAAGGGTTCAGAAACAGTAGTCTTGTTGGATAGGAGTGCCAAGGGTTAATTAGCCTTGGAATTATTGTTCACGTTTAGAAGCAGAGATGCCACAGAGTTGGCCATCTGCTTGTGTGCATCAATATCGCCCTGGTATTTCCGCAGCTCCTTACACAACACACTAATCGAAATTTTTGTTCAGATAAAGACCCCTTTTAATTGCGTGACAACCAATCCCCCACTCATTCAGTAAAGAAGACAGAAACTGAATGTTAATATCATCTCGGTCCTTGAAGATGTGGAGTTTGTTCAGCTCATGCAACACAGTGTAGAATCGAAAGAAGGTGGCCTTAAGGGATTCACCTTCTTTAGTCCTAAACTCTGAAAATTTAGTATTTTCCTCCTCTATTTTGGCTTGATCGTTCCGATAAGCCCCAAGCATTTGCATCTCTAGTTCATCCCACATCTCCTTTGCAGACATTTTGCTATAGACACCGACAAAGATGTCAGTTGGCAGGGGCTATATTAGAGGTGTTCAACTTTGTGATCAACCATATGTCTTTCTGTCTCCTTATCATCCTGTGGACCTCGTAGTTCTTTAGTGGCAGAGATAGGAGAAACATCAGTTGAAATAGCAGGAAGGTCATAGTAGAATACAATATGTTCTTCCTTGATAGATTGAATCATGAGATGCCCCATGGGTTGCATGCTCACAAACTTCAAGAACCCCCTTTTCCATTTGATCGTACTCATCTAGATAGAGAACATGTGGTTTGTTCTCAGATCCCAAGACAAGTTCATATGGAATCAATGTGGTTTGTTATTGGAATAGATATAGAGGGCCGAAAATATATGATCATTGGAAGTGGAAACTGAAGTTTGGATGGTGTGGGAATCCGAAGTTCATATGGAATCGATGTTCAGATGGATACAAAGTTTGGATGGATGAACCAAAGTTCAGATGATGGTGGTGAGAAGTTCGGGTGTGTGAAATGATCAGAGGTTCGGATGTGGGACCCGAAGTTTGGAAGATGGTAATTGGAAATGCTAAGGTTTGAGAAATAAGTGATCCGAAGTTCGGATGACTGGGGTCCATAGTTCGAATGAGAGAAACAAGATGGTTATTCAATTCACAAGCAAAAACAGGCGAGAATGTATATGATTTGAAGTTCGGATGGTGCAATTCAAAGTTCGGTTGATATGAGAGGCGATCCGAAGTTCAAGATTTGATGTTCAGATCGAAACTTTAAGTCCAAAGTTTACACTTAGTGAAAATTTTCAATGAAACAATAACAATTTAAGAACAAAATTCAGATTTAATCCGAATGTGAGTTTTAATCCCTAAAGATGATACCTAAGTGCTCGAAAATAATGAAGGGACAACTTTGATGAAGCAAGTTTGCCTAAAACAACTAAATAAGATCATTTTTAAGCAAAAAATAGGCAGAAAAATAAAAAGAGTACCGTAATCTTTGAACCATATCTATTTTTACTACAAGAAACCCTAAAACATGAATTAATTGAACGAAAGATGCTCGAAATTAAATCAGAAACAGGATTCGATCACAAAAGATGCAAAAACAGAAGCAAAAGTGAAGATTAAAGAGGGTTTGAAATAAAAAACTGTGAATCCATGTAACATCCCAAATTCAATTTTAATGTAAGTAACAATTAAAGACCCAATTGATGTATGAATGGATTACTATTTCGATTAAGTAAGTTCCATTCACAAATTTAAATATGATAAATAATGAGGAGAAATCCTCATTGTTGTTGTTTTTTTTAGCAAGCATAACAATAACGAACCGTCACTAGTATGATAAACATCGATCATCAGTCGATATTAAAAATGATAATGATGATGAGAAATCATCATCGTCCTCTTTTGAGCGACAATAACAATAAGGAACCTTCTTGGTCGATAAAATAAAACCCCAAAGTATAAATATTTAAAAAGGATAAAGTGAAGGGGGTTTATTGCAATTATGGAAATTATATGAAAGTGATCGTTCACTTTCATACATTCATTTCTCCCACTAAAAGCACTCTCACCGTCTCACTCTTTCTCTCTCTAAAAGCATACGGCTTCTCACCCTCACCAAATCAAGAACACCAAAAACATTGGATTAAAGTGCTGAAAATCTTGATTCAAGTTGCTAGAAAGGAACTAAAGTCATTACAACCATCGATTTGAGGTTAAACTTACTCAAATGTTACAAATTTAAAGTTTAGTGTTCGGTTTTTATGAAAACCGATTGAAAGATTTTTGTTAAGAATGTTTATAAATGTTGAAGATTCAAGTAGAAATGTTTAAATCGTGTATTATGGAAGCTATGTACCAAATTTCAGCTTCTGATTCAACCCCTAAAGACGATTTCATATATTACTATGTGTTTTAGTGTATGTGTTCGACGAGCAGTGAAAATTATGGCAAAAAGGGGTCTGATTTGGTACATAATCGGTAAAGAGGATGTTAATAAGTGTTAAAAAGAGCATATTGGACCTTGTACCCATAGATTTCAATCACAGAACTAGTACAAAAATGACCGAATGAAATCTGGAAAATGATAGAAATGGTTAAGTATGAACTCGGGTCTAATGAACAAATTTCGGATACATCCGAAACTCGGACCTGAAGAATTTCTGATGAAACTTAAAGAATTATTAAGGATACGAATTTCTGTTCTTAAGACATCCGAATTTCGGATCATGATGGCATCCAAATTTTAGGTGGATTTTGTCTAGAATAATAATTCTAATGATGGAACCTCGGAATACGAATTTTGGGTCTATCCGAACTTCGGATGGGATCCGAATTTCGGGTCATTTATCTAAATTTTAAAATTAGGTTTTAAGAAATAAACAAATATTGATATTGATGTTCTATTACACTGACTTAATAGGATCTTCGTGTTGTGGACTAACACACATTGATTTATAACTGCGATAAAGCCTACCTGTATTGTGTAAGACCCTGTGGTATCCTTCCAGGGCGTCCTTGCTAAGTAAAACCACCGTGAGTGATAATTTACTATTAAAACATTTATTCTCTTTGTATTCATATTTTTGGCATGTTCCTTTTTCTCATGACATATCAATTGGCACTCTTACATGATTTATTGTTATTGATGCACACTCGTACTTGACATGTTATAAACATGTAGCCTGCGTTCACTTGAAAGTGTATCCTTTAGAACATGCTTCTGCGTGATGATTATCTCATAATCCAGTGTGACCTGGGCTGAGGATTGACAACATGCCACTGTCACGGACTGATCATCCCATATATATCATTCCAGCCAGGTTGTACATCCCTGATCGATATTTAAACTGCAAATCCATGCTTTCTCTGCATGATGAAAACTTGTTATCCGTGCCCTCTGCACGAAGGGGCAAGCACTACCCGTGACCACATTTGGGTTGTATAGAAATATATGTTGAATATGTAATCAGTTATCTCACTAAGCTGTAGCTTACTGTTAAATTCAAATCATTTCAGGCAAAGTAAAACAAGTTGCTGGGCCTTCTACATAGGTTGTTATGCCGTTTTTCGGTGATCCTTAGGAGCTACTTGGTAACTGAAGATATTGTAGCTTTGGGGCTGGGTATTGGTGATGTTGCTAATAAACAATGATGTTGTAATAGCTATATTACGACACCGTGGACATATATACATTTCATGATTTAGTGTTGATGTACTTAAAACTCTTTCTATGCTTGAAGCTTTAATCATATGTTAATATTGGGTTTGCATTTTAATCCTGGAGTTTATTTTATGTCACAAAAATGGAGGATGTTACAGTTCTGAAGGGAGTTATGATGAACAACTTCAATATCTATCTTATAGCTGATTTTCAGATGAAATCCAGTCCAACGACTCTGATACCATGTGTAGTAAAGATGTTTGATATCATAGGGGGAGATTTTCAATCAAACATGTTTGATACACTTTAATGGAGAATATAAGGCTTTTTAATGCCTTATTGGAACCTGATAAGTGATTTGCAAAATAAGCCTAAAGCTGTTTACACTGTTACATTCGTTGTAACTTGGCAGATTGTCAAAGCTGTTCGTAACTGTTGGACAGGTTTGACATAAACTGTCTAAGCTGTTCATATCTGTTGAACAGTTTTCATCCAAGTAAAGTGTTTAGTTTTTTGTGAACAGGTTTAAAACACTTTATGGAATTTTTTTCCATGTCCTCATGCAAAGTCTTGAATGTATATATAAATTTTCAAGTAAAGAAAAAGTGGAAAATCAGAAGCTGCCAGTTCTGCCAAAGCTGCTCTGAAGCATAAAGATACAAAGGATATCTGAAATGGGTGACAAACCATTTCTTATATCAAAATAGCTATACATGAATAGGAAAGGATTAAAGTTTACATTCCTCTTTAAGGTATAGCTGTGGACAATAGAGACAAAAAGGAAAAGACAAAGATTCAACTACATATGGCAAATTCTGTTTTGTCAGATGTGCAGAAAAGTATTCTTGTCTTTTTGTAATGGCATTTCACTATCTCTACAACCAATGAAGAAGTTTCACCTGAGATTCACTGAGTGAGTATAAAAAGAAGCCTCTAAGGAATTAGAGACAATAAAGAGAGACATCCACAAGCTCATAACGTGCAAAAAGGAATTGTGTTTTTCATGCATGCAAGTTCTGCTTTCAACTGAGAATAGAATAGTAAGAGTGTGTCTAAGCTATTCTACTTCAAAGCTGTCTATCTGTGTATTGTAAATCAGTGAGTACATCTTACTGAGTGAACTCATTGTAACTATTCTGAGTGAGTCTTAGATTAGTTGTTAGTCTGTTGTTTCTGTCATCTCTATTTGGATCATTCCGCAGTCCAAACCTGTTTGTAAATAACATTTGTAAATATATACATACAAACTTTGAGAAAAAGTGTGTTGAAAAGAATTAGTTGTATTCCCCCCCCCCCCCCCCCTCTACAGCCTATAGTAACATAGTTGGGAAACCTGTTGGGACCTAGAACTGGTATTAGAGCAGTTTAGAGTGTGTGTTAACTGTAGATCTCTCTCGTCTTCCCATTTCCCACCATGGACAACAGTGCTGCAAACTCTTCTTCGTACTTTAACAATGGATCTATGGAAAAACCCCCAACGTTTAACCATCAAAACTTCTCTGGTTGGAAGTGCAGAATGATAATCTACATAAAGAATCTGGATGTGTAACTACCAGAGATAGTGATGGAAGGTCCATATGTGCCTACGTCTGTCACTACTATAACTCCTGCTGCCGAAGGTTATGTTCCTGAGGTTAGGACCATTGAGAAAGCAAAATCTCAGTGAACTGATGAAGAAAAAAGACTGGTGGCCCTTGATGCAAAAGCCAAGAACAACCTTGTCATCTCTCTATTTGATGATGTGTTCAAATATGTTGAAAAGATGAAAACTGCAAAAGAAATGTGGGATACTTTTTGTACTGTCTATGATGTCCCCACTATTACATTGGATAAAAGGATTAATGATCATGTTAGATAATATAAACTATTCTTTGCAAAACCCAATGAGAGCCTCATTGAAACATACACCAGGTTCACTGCTTTAATTAGGCACTATAAAATGTATGGATCTAGTCAATCTCTATGAATAAGTTTAACCCCGGTGAACAAGTTCTTGGACATTTTTCCTGAGGAATGGAACTACTTCTCTACTATCCTTAGAAACTCAGGCACTATCAAAGGTATGGATCTGGTCAATCTCTATGGATCCTTGTTGAATGATGAACAATCAAGGCAACAAAAGAGAAATTCCTTGGTAATGTCCAAGAGAGGTGCAGCCTTAGTGGCTAGTGTAAGACAACATGTAAATCAGGTGTGTCATGTGTTCACACAAGCTGATCAACAGGCTGATGATGAACTGGAGGTGATCTCAGAAGAAGAAGATGATTGTGAAGATCTTGCTGAACTTGATGATGAGCAAATGATTGCTATGTTTGTCAGAAAGTTCAACAAGAAAAGATTTGGAAATAAGGGGTCACAGAGAAAATCAGGTGCTACAAAAAAGAAAGCATTTGATAAAACAAAGGCTGAGTGCTTTAAATGTGGCAAAACTTATCATATTGCTGCTGACTGTGTGTCTAAAGCTGTTGGCTCATCTTCCAAACCTTACAAGACAAACAAGGACGATGGTTACAGTGTTAAGTACCTTATGGCCATGGCTATGTTGAAAACGTTAGAAGACGTTGTGGCTTCTAACAAATCAGAAGGGACTAATGGTTGAAACCTGTGATTGGGAAGACTCTGATTCATCATCTGATGAAGAGGACAACAACTGTCTGGTAGACAACACTAATGCTCCCTCAACAAGTATTTTAAACAAGACTTGGCAGAAGCTGAAGCTCTTAGCTCTTTGGAGAACTGGAATTCGACAATGATGTACAAGGTACAAAATTTTAAAGATTACAACTCTGAATAAAAAGTTAAAATGTTTGATTACTTACTTGTGGATTTGAAAGCTGCTATTGGGAAGCATAATGCTCTAAAAGTCTGAAATCTCAAAATTAAAAACTGATCTTGATATAAAAACTAATGAACTTGACAGTTTTCATCAGTTGAAAAAAAAACTTGATGAGGTATAACACATCAATACAATTTTTTTAGAGGAAAAGAGAGAGACAGACTTAAAGCATTCAAAAGCTTCAAAAGATTGTTGACTCCTGGTGCCATTCAGCTGAAAGAGTCAGTCAATGTATCATTGAGTAAATCCTTGGTCAAATCCAAGCCTATCTTGGAGGAGACATTGATACAGCAGCTTCAATTGTTGAAATCAAAAATCTAGAAATAGATCTGTCTACTCTTGGTGAGCTTCCAAATACATGGAAAGCTGATTTCAATAAACCGGTTACTCAGTCCTCAAAACAGTAACAGTTTGTGTGAAAAAGTTGTAAAGTCTGGTGATGGTAAGTGTTCTCCATCAAACCAGCCTGCTAAGTGCTCAACATGCTTTACATAAACTACAGAATGGGAAACAAGTTAAAACTATAGAAGTGGCTGCTAATCTTGTTAATAAAATAGGTTCTGAGGTGAAAGCTAATGGTAAGAGACACAGTCCTCCATTCAATGCTGAATTGTTTGAGAAGAATCTCTCATAACAAAACCTTCCTACAACTAACACGTGTAAATCTCATGTTGGAAGTAAATCTGCTATGATTTCAAATAAGTTTTTAAATCATGGTAGTAAGTTGGTTATAAATGTGTAAGGCTTACACAACACGGATCTATCTAGACGCAAGAACGTCAACGAGTGCGGAATCCTCGTTAACGGTTTGACGGTAACAACTCTCACTAGGAACACGGAGACTATCAATAAGATGTACGAACTACTACGGACGCACCTACGAATTGATTCTCTCCGAAACAACACTAAGACCGATGATAAACTCGAAATTGCCTTTTGCTTAATCTCTCTCGAATTCTGCAAAAAGTCCCTTAATGTTTCGAGTCTATCCCTAATTATAGAGGCTAATTCGAGTCTGCCATGGGCCAAACTCGAATCAGGCCCAAGGCCCATTCGAGTTTGTCCCAACTGACACTCTCGAATCTGCCTACTAGAATACATTCGAATCTGTTATAGATTCGAATCTGATTAACTTGAGAATTCGAATTTAACCTAAATTCGACTTTCACATATTAAACCTGTATTTGAAACTTATGTTTTTAACTTATGTTTGATTTTATCTTTGATCTTTATGTTTGAACTTCTTGTAATACGTTACATTAAGTTCAAACATACAATCAATAATAATTATCAAACATACATAAACATATATATCAAAAACTTGCTAATACCACAATGTTGGATCACTTAGACTGCTATCGTCACACAGGGTGTACCAACAGACTCCCCCTTGACGATAGCTTCTAACAATTCACACATTTGATTAAGTACTTTGTTTATTATTTATTCAAACTACTGCCAGCATACAAACCCTTCTCAATACACACTTTAACTACATTTTCATACTTTCTAGCCTCACTATCCATATGAGTGTCGCTTGAGATCTTATGAGCATGTAGCACTTGAAGGTCATCTCTAGAAAGGTTTACAAGGTGAAGGGGATCGTAGACTCTAAGGATCACTTTTTCTTCAAAATCTTCCATCACAGCTTCTCCCGTTTCACATTCCACGTACCACCACTTTAGGTTTTTCATGACGTCCTGTGGCATTGGCTTGAGTGGAACCTTTCTCAGACATCTTACTGGTCTGTATTGTATTTTCATCCATGGACGCCCAGTCAGAGGATCAATTCGAGAATGATCCATTACTCGTTTACCTATCCTCGGATTGAGGCGTTCGAACTTCCTCGACCTTCCTTCTTTTCTTATGATCTTAGCAATTATTTCAGCGTAAGGATCATTGCCGATATTGATTAGCTCCTTCCAAGCTAACGCCTTTATCTCAATCTTCGGCAAGGAGTTGAATACTTTCAGAGTTTTTCTGAGATACTTGAGACCATCTGTGACGTCCTTGTAAAATTAATGATATAATTGTAATCTCCAGGATCGACTAACAACGCAATAAGTATTATAATAATTGAAATTGAGTACTTAAATCAGAGTTAAGCAAATCCACACTAAAGCAAAGTAAAGTACATGACTACAGTGATTAAATCTAGCTATTACATCATCAATAATGTTTTAATAGTAACAAATCCCAGCCCCAAAGCTACATTGTCCATATACCAATTAGCTTCTAAGGTCACTGAGATAAGAATTTGATTGCTTAAGTAGATGGTCCCGCTACACTCTTGCCTTTGCCTGAAAACATTGTGAGTCAACTGTAAGCTAAAGCTTAGTGATATAACAGATTATGCATACAACAAATATTTCTTTACATGCAATGCTTAACCATGGGCAGTGTAAGCCCCATGTATGTGAAAACGGCAGTGAAAGCCTCAATGTGTGAGTAAACCATGCAGTGCTAGCATGGGGTGGCAGTTCAATATGCTGATCGGGGATGTGCCGAACCTGATGGGATACGAGTGGGATGATCAGTCCCCGACAGTGGCCTGCTGTCAGCCCCAGTCCAGGTCGCATCAGATTATGAAGTAATGATCATGCAGTGCAAGCATGATGTAAATAGATGCACTTTGAAATGAACGCTGGCTACATGTGTGTTACATGTCAAGTACGAGTGTGCATCATAACAACAAAGTAATTCTTGAGTGCCAAATGATGTATATGAAGAATGTGAACATGCCATTGAATGTATAAACACGTATGTAAAAACAATAAATGTTCGAATGATAATTTGCAACTCACAGTGATTGGTTTTGTGACTTGATCCTGAATCAATGTGTGTTTTGATAACACCACAATGATCTGTAATGTAAGTGTAATAGTGAATTTGTGTCAGTAATTACTTAAAAATTGAAATCTGAAAATTAAGTGTAATTGGGTTCTGATTTCGGACCACATCCGAATTCGGATGGTCCGAAATGCAGGTGGTCCGAATTTGGGTAAAGGTCCGAAATTGGTGGATCCGAAATGGGGTGGTCCGAAGTAGGTGATGGTCCGAATTAGGCTTGGTCCGAATTTGGAACTTTGGTCCGAATTGAACAGGTCCGAATTGCTATTGGTCCGAACTGGGTACGGATCCGAATTCGGATGGATCCGGACCGAGTTCATACTTGGTGAAATTTCCAATATTTTTCCAGAAATAATATTTGGGTCATTTTTGCATGTTTCTGAGTCTAATATTGCAAATGTGAACTTATATACACTATATCAACATATAACATGTCATATTGTACCAAAAATAACCCATATATGTCCATTTTTCTTATTAGTCCCGATGAACACACACTAAAACACACACACAATTACAGATTTCATACTTAGGAGTGGATTTAGAACCTGAAATTTTGTACACAACATTTCTAACACTCGATTTGAACATTGCAACCATAAATTCCAACATGCATTAACATTTGCTACTTAAATTTTAGAAATCGGTTCCTATAAAAAAAACCGGACCAAACATATCAAAATTTCGTAAATTTGATTGAATGTTACCTTAAATCGTTTGTTGCAACTGTTTTAGCTCCTAATTTGCAACTTGTTTCCAACTTTTGCACTTGGATTTGTTGAGTTCTTGAGTTTTCTTGGATTAGAGCCGAGAGGAAGAGAGTGTAGAGAGAGAAACCGGTTTTAGAGAGAGAGTGTAGTGAGAGAGTGAAGTGAAAAATGAAAGGGTTCTCCCTTTTTATCTCTATTTTGGCTCAATTGCATATTGTACCCTTCAACTTCGTATTTTCTTCTTTAACTGATATAATGATCAAAATAACTTAAATTGATTTAATTTTCCATAAGTATAATAATTGAGTGTTAAAATTGTAAATTACATATAATTGAAAAATAGGGATGTTACAGCATGGGCTCCAGCACGCCTATACTTCGTCCGCGAAGTCATGCTGTGCTAAACAAACTTGGGTACTTAGTTTTCATATCTTCTTCCGATTCCCAAGTATGATTAGCTCCCCGATGATGCTTCCACTTGACCAGCACCATCCTGATTTCCTTGTTCCGTAGCTTTTTGACTTTTGTCTCCAAAATGCACTCCGGCTCATCAACGAACCTTAGCCGTTCGTCAATCTTAATGTCCGAGTGATCAGTCCATGGTTCCCTCTCGGGCACCAGACTTTTCCTTAAGTACCCAACATGAAAGACTGGGTGAACACTTGACAATTCTTCCGGCAAGTCCAAATGATAGGACTGATTACCAACTCTTTCTAGTATCTTGAATGGTCCTATGAATCGAGGTGATAGCTTTCCTCGCTTCACGAATCTTGTAACACCTTTCATTGGGGATACCTTCAAGTATACCCAATCGCCCTTTTGAAACTCTATTGCTTTATGACGGCGATCGTGGTAATTCTTTTGCCGATCTTGTGCCGTTTTCATGTACTGCCGAATGAGTTGTATATTTTCATTGGTTTCTTGTAGCAAAGCAGGACCGGCTATTGGAGTTTCTCCTGTTTCCCTCCAACAGGTTGGAGTCCTACATTTTCTTCCGTATAGAAACTCGAACGGTGCCATCTTGATAGTGGAATGGTAACTGTTGTTGTAGGAGAATTCAACCAATGGAAGGTGATCGTCCCAGTTACCACCCAAATCCATGACACAGGCTCGGAGCATGTCTTCGAGAGTTAAAATTGTTCTTTCACTTTGACCATCAGATTGGGGTCTATAGGCAGTACTCATTGCGATACGAGTACCAAGACCGTTTTGTAAGAGCAGCCCAGAAGTTGGAAGTGAATCTACTATCTCGGTCGGAGACAATAGACTTAGGCACACCATGCCTAATAACGATTTCGTTTACGTAGATCTGGGCAAGACGGTCGAGTGAATAAGTTTCTCGGATTGGAATGAAGTGAGCAGATTTTGTCAATCGGTCAACAATGACCCAAATGGCATCATGTTGACGATGAGTCTTGGGCAGCTTCGTTACGAAGTCCATAGTAATATGGTCCCACTTCCATTCAGGGATAGGAAGAGGTTGCATACTACCATAGGGCTGTTGGTGCTCGGCTTTGACTAGACGACAAGTTCTGCACCTTTCAACATACTGACCGACATCTCTTTTCAATCCTGGCCACCAGAAGTCGGCTTTTAAGTCGTTGTACATTTTTGTGCTACCAGGATGAATCGAGAACTTAGATTGATGAGCTTCTGCAAGTATCACTTCCCGCATGTTCCCGAACTTAGGAACCCACACTCTGCCATAAATACCCTTTAATCCAGTTCCATCATCTTGCATTAATGGCAACTGTATTCTGATATCTTCATCTTTAACATTCTCTTCTTTTAGGGCCTGCAACTGAGCAGCCCTAACATCGTCTATAATAGTAGATGTCAGTATTGTGGAAGTCAAGGCATAGCAGCATGCCTTGCAATACGCTTTTCGGCTTAGGGCATCGGCCACTACGTTGGCCTTCCCTGGATGGTATAAGATCTCGCAGTCATAGTCTTTGATCAGCTCCATTGACCTTCTTTGCCTCATATTCAAGTCCTTCTGACTGAATATGTACTTTAAACTCTTGTGATCGGTGTAGAGCTGACACTTGGTTCCGTACAAATAGTGTCTCCATAACTTGAGAGCGAAAGTCACAGCAGTTAGCTCTAGATCATGAGTAGAGTAGTCTTTCTCATGTGGTTTGAGTTGTCTAGAAGCATAAGCTATGACGTTTCCTCTTTGCATTAGTACCGCACCCAAACCCATGCCTGATGCATCTGTGTAGACTACGAAGTCTTCGTTCCTTTCAGGCAGGGCTAACACTGGTGCTTCACTTAGCAGATTCTTCAACTTGTCAAATGTCATTTGCTGTTCTTCTCCCCAAAAGAAGGTCGCGTTCTTGCGAGTAAGCTTTGTTAGCGGAACGGCGATCTTTGAGAAGTCTTTGATGAATCGGTGGTAGTAACCAGCCAATCCCAGAAAACTCCGAATCTCTGAGGCGTTGCGGGGTGATTCCCAGTTCTGGATAGCTTCGATCTTTGCAGGATCAACAGCAATCCCAGCACCAGATATCACGTGCCCCAAGAATTGGATCTGAATTGAATATTGAGTAAGTACAAGTTAACAAAGGGTTTATGATTGAGTATAAGGATCATGAAATTGTTTCGAATGTTGAGACGTACCTGCCTCAACCAGAATTCACATTTAGAGAATTTGGCGTAAAGTCGCTCTTTGCGCAGCAACTCTAGTAATTCTCTCAGATGTGCTGCATGATCCTCTTCGGTTTTTGAATAAATGAGAATGTCATCGATGAACACGATGACCGATTTGTCGAGCATTGGCCGGCAGACTCGATTCATGAGATCCATGAAAGCGGTCGGCGCATTAGTAAGACCAAACGGCATTACCAGAAACTCGTAGTGTCCGTAACGAGTTCTGAAAGCCGTCTTTGGAATGTCATCTGGGTGTACTTTGAGTTGGTGATAACCCGAACGAAGATCAATCTTCGAGAAGTAGCTTGCGCCTTGTAACTGGTCGAAGAGATCATCAATCCGGGGCAACGGGTATTTGTTTTTGATTGTGACTTTGTTGAGTTCTCGATAGTCGATGCACATTCGCAATGTGCCATCTTTCTTTTTGACAAACAGAATAGGAGCACCCCAAGGAGATGAACTTGGGCGGATAAAACCTTTGTCAAGTAGCTCCTGTAACTGCTTCATCATTTCCTGCATTTCAGCAGGGGCTAGACGGTAAGGAGCCTTTGCTATTGGAGCAGCTCCGGGAATGAGGTCAATGCGGAATTCCACTTGGCGATCAGGTGGCAATCCCAAGATATCTTCTGGAAAGACATCAGGAAACTCGGAAACGACTGGAATGATAGAAAGAGATTGAACTTCAGCCTTTGCATCAACAGCGTAGGCTAAGTAAGCAGAACAACCCTTGGCGACGTGCTTTCGGGCTTTTGCAATTGATATAAGGCACAAGTCGCCTTTGTGTCTGTCACCATAAATACAAATGTCTCGGCCCTCGGGAGTGGTAATCTTAATCAATCTTTTCTTGCAAACTATCTGTGCCTCATTGTGAACCAACCAATCCATACCTACTATGATATCGAATTCCCCGAACTCCATAGGAATTAGATCTATGTTGAACACTACATCTTCTACAAGTAAAGTGCAATTCCTATATACCTTGTCTGCTTTAACTAACATGTTGCTAGCAGTCTCTATATCAAGTACAAATTGTAATTTCGAAGTAGGCATATTGAATTGACGAGCAAATGTAGTGGAGACAAACGAACGATTTGCTCCAGAGTCAAATAGTACACGTGCAGGAATTGAATTTACATAAAACGTACCAGTGACCACCTCCGGGTCATCCTTTGCTTCTTCAGCTGTGATTTGGAACGCCCTTGTTGGAGCCCTATGAGATTGATCCCTGCGAGCAGCGGATACTGCAGAAGATCTTGCTGTCGATTGTGGAACATTCTGATCTTGTGGGGGTCTCGGGCAATCCCTTGAAAAATGGCCAAGTCTGTGGCAGTTGTAGCACGCATCGTCCTTTCGAGGACAATGTTCCCAATGATGGCCCTTCTGCCCACAGCAGAAGCAATACATGTCTTGAGCTTTGCACTCCCCAGAGTGCGATTTCCTGCACCTCCTGCAGTCTCTCATTTCAGAACTGGCCGAAAAGGCCCTTCCTTTCTTTGGTGATGAAGACTGTTGATGGGATTGAGGAGAGAATCGGGAGGATCCAGACTCCCGCTGCCTTTTTGGCGGCGACGGTTGAGTCGGTGATGCGGCAGCTGAGCCGATGACATAACCAGACATCAAGACAATCTGCTCCACATTTCGAGCGGCCTCTAGCAAACCAGCAAAGGTTGTATACCAAACCCCACTCATGGTTCGGCGTATCTCATAATCCAAACCGGCCTCAAACCGGGCTATCTTTCTTTCTTCCGTGTCAACTTGATGCGGTGCAAACAAACTTAACCGAGTGAACTCAACGGCATATTGTGTAACCGTTTTCGTTCCCTGAGTTAAGTTCAAGAACTTTGCCTCGAGACGTCGCTTCTCGTCGGCTGGACAGTATTGTTGAGAGAATACTTCCTTGAATTCATTCCAGGACATGTGCGACACTACCTCCATCGTCAACACATGCGTCATGGCATCCCACCACATAACAGCGTCCCTTGCAAACATAGCGGTTGCAAAGCGGACCATGTCTTTATCAGCGCAGTCGCTGATTCTGAAAGTTCTCTCTGTGGTGGTGATCCATTCCAATGCAGTCACAGCATCTCCGGTTCCATCAAAAGTAACAGCCCCGTTACTTTTGAAGTCCCTAAACCTACAGCCCCTTGATCGGTTGGAAGACCCAGTATCTTGTCTTTCCTCTTGGTCATCTTGTTGCTGTTCCTTGTTCTTTCGTTTGTCAGCTTTACGTTTTGCCTCGGCCTCGTCTCTGGCCCTTAACTGATCAGCAAATGACTGAGCCTGCTCAGCCATTCGTTTGGATTGTAGCTCATTGTTTTGTTCCATGAGAGCTTGCATCATCTGGAACATTTGTTGAGGAGTCATATCGTCTCCTGACATGTTCTGAAATATAACAACTTATATTTAGAACATTTATTTGTAAGTCCTAAGTGTACAGTTACCCTTTGTGTTTCCCCGTGTGCATGTCAATCCTATCTTAGTTCAGATCATTACTTAGAAGTTCATTCTAATATCATAACCTAAGTTTGAGTCCAAGTCCTCGCGGACACTTGAAACCTCAAACTAATGCTCTGATACCAAACTGTGACGTCCTTGTTAAATTAATGATATAATTGTAATCTCCAGGATCGACTAACAACCCAATGAGTATTATAATAATTGAAATTGAGTACTTAAATCAGAGTTAAGCAAATCCACACTAAAGCAAAGTAAAGTACATGACTACAGTGATTAAATCTAGCTATTACATCATCAATAATGTTTTAATAGTAACAAATCCCAGCCCCAAAGCTACATTGTCCATATACCAATTAGCTTCTAAGGTCACCGAGATAAGAATTTGATTGCTTAAGTAGATGGTCCCGCTACACTCTTGCCTTTGCCTGAAAACATTGTGAGTCAACTGTAAGCTAAAGCTTAGTGAGATAACAGATTATGCATACAACAAATATTTCTTTCCATGCAATGCTTAACCATGGGCAGTGTAAGCCCCATGTATGTGAAAACGGCAGTGAAAGCCTCAATGTGTGAGTAAACCATGCAGTGCTAGCATGGGGTGGCAGTTCAATATGCTGATCGGGGATGTGCCGAACCTGATGGGATACGAGTGGGATGATCAGTCCCCGACAGTGGCCTGCTGTCAGCCCCAGTCCAGGTCGCATCAGATTATGAAGTAATGATCATGCAGTGCAAGCATGATGTAAATAGATGCACTTTCAAATGAACGCTGGCTACATGTGTGTTACATGTCAAGTACGAGTGTGCATCATAACAACAAAGTAATTCTTGAGTGCCAAATGATGTATATGAAGAATGTGAACATGCCATTGAATGTATAAACACGTATGTAAAAACAATAAATGTTCGAATGATAATCTGCAACTCACAGTGATTGGTTTTGTGACTTGATCCTGAATCAATGTGTGTTTTGATAACACCACAATGATCTGTAATGTAAGTGTAATAGTGAATTTGTGTCAGTAATTGCTTAAAAATTGAAATCTGAAAATTAAGTGTAATTGGGTTCTGATTTCGGACCACATCCGAATTCGGATGGTCCGAAATGCAGGTGGTCCGAATTTGGGTAAAGGTCCGAAATTGGTGGATCCGAAATGGGGTGGTCCGAAGTAGGTGATGGTCCGAATTAGGCTTGGTCCGAATTTGGAACTTTGGTCCGAATTGAACAGGTCCGAATTGCTATTGGTCCGAACTGGGTACGGATCCGAATTCGGATGGATCCGGACCGAGTTCATACTTGGTGAAATTTCCAATATTTTTCCAGGAATAATATTTGGGTCATTTTTGCATGTTTCTGAGTCTAATATTGCAAATGTGAACTTATATACACTATATCAACTTATAACATGTCATATTGTACCAAAAATAACCCATATATGTCCATTTTTCTTATGAGTCCCGATGAACACACACTAAAACACACACACAATTACAGATTTCATACTTAGGAGTGGATTTAGAACCTGAAATTTTGTACACAACATTTCTAACACTCGATTTGAACATTGCAACCATAAATTCCAACATGCATTAACATTTGCTACTTAAATTTTAGAAATCGGTTCCTATAAAAAAAACCGGACCAAACATATCAAAATTTCGTAAATTTGATTGAATGTTACCTTAAATCGTTTGTTGCAACTGTTTTAGCTCCTAATTTGCAACTTGTTTCCAACTTTTGCACTTGGATTTGTTGATTTCTTGAGTTTTCTTGGATTAGAGCCGAGAGGAAGAGAGAGTAGAGAGAGAAACCGGTTTTAGAGAGAGAGTGTAGTGAGAGAGTGAAGTGAAAAATGAAAGGGTTCTCCCTTTTTATCTCTATTTTGGATCAATTGCATATTGTACCCTTCAACTTCGTATTTTCTACTTTAACTGATATAATGATCAAAATAACTTAAATTGATTTAATTTTCCATAAGTACAATAATTGAGTCTTAAAATTGTAAATTACATATAATTGAAAAATAGGGATGTTACACCATCTTTTCTTTTGATAATGAATAGCTGCAATTCCCAGTCAAAGAACCAGCTCAATATACTTCCGGATAGCTCTCCAGTACCTGGTACACGCATCTTTTTCTTCAACTCTAACTCCTTTTGCTCTGCCCTGAACCATAGTTTTCTTTTCTCTTCATTGGTAAGCTCTCTGGCAGGCTCTTCTCTTGATGAATCAATATTTAAAGCAGCATTGACTACTTCTATGTTAATCACATTATTTCCGTCTATCACATAAGTATCTGTTATTGGGTTTTGCTGAACGATGATCTCATTGGCTTCATCATCTTCATCAGCACAAACTTCATCATCTGATTTCCAGTATGTTATATCTTCGGGAACAAATTCTCCTTCTTCTAACTCCTCCATATCATCCTCAAAATCAAAGCCAAGCTCCATAGGGTCATCGTCGAGATCCATTGGTGCTTCAATCATCTCATTTATCTCCGACTCTGTGGCTTTGGATGAACTGGCCCCTCCTTCTACAGCTCCTGATTGACTCGGCTCCCCCTGAGTCTCAGCATCCTGAGCAGCAGAAAAATCTACTGGCTCATTCTGTCTTTGCGTGCTGGGATCATTGCCATTGTCATCTTCATTATTATCATCATCATCCCTGGGCTGCTCCACATGATCACGGCAGCTTGTCTCCCCCTGAGCCTTTATATTTTTCATTAATTGCTCAATCAGGGAGCGCATCGATCTTATTTCGGCCGCTTGATCAGCTACAAAGGTTTTGAGCTCTAAGTTATCTTCCTGAACCTTATCAACAGTCTTCCTCAACTCGGCATTCTCGATATCTAGTTTTGCATTATGCTTTTTTACTTCACCGAGAGCCGTGGTCAGGCCAACGATTTGAATCTTCTGGAAGTCAACTCTATCTTTTAGTTCCAAAAACCTTTGATTTTCTGCGTAGGTGGATGAGGTGGATGGAATGGATTGTATTGGGGTCGGAATGATGGGTGATGGGATGTATGGTTCAACAGGTGGTGGTGATGGTGGAATGGTAGATTGAGTAGGCGGAGGTTGAGATATTTCAGGCTGTGCAGCTGAGGCTGAGGTAACTCCCTACATAAATCGATGAAGTTTAGCCATTTGCCTTGTCAATAATGGAGTAACTTCTTCTTCCTCAAAATCAGAGTCATCAGACTCCCGTGATGCTCGTTGCTGTGAGGCTTCTTCAGTCACCACTAACCTCGATCCATAGGTTCCTATCTGGATAAATGGTTCTGCATTGACAGACTCTGGAACTTCAACCTCTAGCTCTTCCATATCTTCAGATTCAGTAGCTGAAGATGACAGGTCATTACCTATTTGCTCAGGTTGATATTCATCGACTTCCCTAAGAACATCATCTTCTCCTTCCGGAGGCTCTAGCAATTGATCAACAAGCTCAGCATTTATCTCTTCATTAGCATGAGGCCCAGAAGCCCAGATTTCCTCCAATGTTTGTGCTATCTGATCAGATTCGGGTTGTGCACTTGAAGGCCCTGCCTCTTGTGCCTCTTGAGGTTGACTAGTTGAAGGCCTACTTGCCTGAGTTTGACTCGCAGAAGATCTTTGGCGTCTCCTATGTTGCTGAGCGCGCGGTTGTTGCTGTTGTTGTTGTGGCTGTCGAAGCTGAACTTCTACGTCACCTGCCCAATTGGCATCATCTGGTGCTACAAATTTCCTTTCTATTACAGCTCCAAACAGAGGTCCCTCTACCGGAACTGCTAACCTTCCTCTATGAGCAGAGCAATCAGCAAAAATCCTTTTGTCGATAACCGCTACACTTTGAATCTCATTAAGTTGCGGAAAATTTGGCAAGAAGTGCCTGATGAGCAGCATCACGAAGCGGGGATAAAGTAACAATCTTTCTCGTTCCGGAGCAGTGATTTGATGAACAAACTCCGAGAAAAACATTTATGAAAAACTGAAACGCCGATTATACACCAATGCGATAATCCCTGATTGGATCTTCGATACAATATAATCAAATCCCGCTTTCTTGGCTGCAAAGCATACCATGAACACATGCGCCAGAAATCTCCATTGCCCTATGAGTCCACTCTTCATATAGGATGCCTTAGTAACATCCAAGCTATAACCCATCCTCACGAAGGCTGCCTGCCTAATATTTAAAGGAAAATCTATAGGTCCATTTTCTTCCTCCTGAGTTCCCAGCTGCAGAACTTGACGTAGCATATCAATAGAAAATAGCAACGGCTGTCCTGCTATCTTTGTCCTTAGAACTGTTGGGATGACGGTACAATCAACTTGCAAATGTTCATAAAACTGCCGCACATAGGGAATAACGATCCGGATGTTATGGGATAATGCGAACGAAATCCTAGACTCCACTAGGAAATCCATCATCTGTCGGAAGTCCTGCGCTTCAGGGATATGATGGTCAGGGGGAATGACCATATTATGCTTAGGAACAAACACTCTATCTGCCATGGCTGCACAATAGATAAAATATTAGAATTATTAAAAATGAATAAACTTGTCTAAATTCAAATTTGTTTTATTTTGAACTTGTTCAAGTACAAAATCCAACACATATGCATTTCTACACGTTTAATTAAATTTAAATTGAATACTTCTAATAAAATGACAAATTCGAACAAACAGATTCGAAGCAACCCTTTTTCGAGTTTGATGACACATTCGATTTTAATGACCTTCTCGAGTTTACTGACAAACTCGAGACTGGTCATGAACAGATTCGAAAACGTCGGCCCACATCATCACCAAAATCCATGATTTTAACCATTTTGGACTTAGAAAATCACATTCATTAGCCCTACTAGGTTCTAATCACAGATATTTGCATTTAATTTGACTCTTTACCGGTTCAAAATTTGTAATTTTGAAAAACAAGTTTTCTACCAATAAACCTTCAAAAGTCGGTGATTTTGGCTTAAATGGTGTATAAGACTACTTAAATCTTGTACAAACCAGTTGTTTATACCTAGATCTATGAGTAGAATCGAACCCACACAGAAGAAACTCGACAAATAGTTGATTTTGTGAAATCGGCAAACTCGAGGGAAATAGATTTGAAATCGCCAGATAGACTCGAGGGAACGGATTCGAAAACAGATGGATTAATGACCATTACTGTTAACCTATTTATACCACCTACCTTCGAGTCTAATGACAGATTCGAATCTACTGACAGATTCGAGCCCTTATATTTTCGAGTTTAACTTAAACTCGAATTCACCCCTGAAATTTTGAAAATTTCGAAAATAAATTCAACTTTTTCAACTTTTTCAATCTTATTGTGTAACGGAATAAACTATGCCAAATCTTTTACCCTAAGCACAAGATTTTCACGCAATGTTTATTTTATTCAACTATGAATGCACCCTCAGTAATTTTTGAACTTTTTCCTAAGTAAAATAAAAATAAAAATAAAAATAAAATAATAATACCTAAAAGTAAAAATAAAATTTTAAAATGTTGAACAAAAATTTTACTTAGACTTAAACTACACTTATTAAAATTTACAACCTATCCTAAACACTTAACAAATTATTTTTGACGAGTATAGTCAAAGAAAGGTTCAATCAGATAGCGGTGTAAGATACTCACTTTCAGTACTTAAACTTTCACACTTAGGAATTTTTTATTCCTTTGATTGTTTGTCGTGACATACCCATTTAGCCAATTTTCGGTATTTTACCCCTTTAAACATGCTACATTTCGGAATTTCCCTTGGCATTTTTATTTATCATGAAGTTATCTTACGTGACTCAGACATACACATACTTTTATGATCAAGGCATACAGACAATGATTCTAACTTGTTGGTATTTGCAAACTTTCTTTAAAAGACAAACATCGGACACAGGTCTGTATTTTCATACAACAAAGTGTCTTAGTTTGACTTAAGGTTTATTTTTAAAGCTAGCAAGACAGCGGTGACAGGTCTGTACCGACGTACAACAAAGTGACTTATCTTGCTAACCCGAATCAAAACAGAGGCAACAGGTCTGTACTTACGTACAACAGAGTTACATGTTTTTGACTCTCAATTTTGTATGATTTTTCTATTCTTTCCATTTTAAGATGTATTTGATGTTGCTATACATCCCCAGAAAGTTTGCATATCTCATTTAGAATCAAGGTTTGTATGTCTTGTACATAAAAATTAAGACCGATTGGTCATACATCTAAGTTAGGGACACGTGTGACTTTTTCTTGAATATTTTATTTGCCTTGGGACTCCCTATATGTATTATGCCTACCAACATATCAAACTAAAATAAAGTATAACACTTAGAATTTTTTGTTTTTCATAAGAAATAGCAATAAAAGAAGATAACCTACTAACTTACTAAAAATAGAAACTATCCTAATTTAGCAGACTTACTATAAAAGAAAGAAATACTACAGCTATAAATGGAAATAAACTTCTACTAAGGTCAAATTACTCTGGGTTGCGCATTCCATTTAGTTGAATTAAATATTCAAACCGTGACTTATCAAAGGCTTTGGTAAATAAGTCAGCATTATTATCGTCTGTTGCCACTTTTACCAATTTGATTAAGTTCTTTTCAGCCCAATCATGAATAAAATGATGCCTTATGTCTATGTGCTTTGTTTTACTGTGTTTAACTGGATTATTAGTTATTGCGATAGTAGACTGGTTATCTATCCTAATAGGAGTTTGAGTGTAAGCCAAACCGTAATCCCGCAATTGTTGTTGTATCCACAGAACCTGTGAGCAGCAACTACCAGCAGCAACATACTCGGCCTCGCATGTTGACACGGCTACCGACGTCTGTTTCTTGCATTGCCAGGATACCAGTCTCCCTCCTAGGAATTGACAACCTCCAGTTGTTGATTTGCGTGTCAAGTTGCATCCTCAGTAGTCAGAATCTGTGAACGCTTCCAACTCTAGATCTCCCTCCGCGTGATACCAAAGTCCCAGCTTCGGTTTCGATTTGAGGTATCGTAGAATCCGCTTCACAGCTTTCATGTGCATCTCCTTCAGATTAGCTTGAAACCTAGCACAAATACACATAGCAAACATGATGTCAGGTCTTGAAGCAGTTAAATACATAAGTGATCCAATCATGGCCCGATATAACGTCGGATCCACATCGGTATCACTTTCAGTACCCGGTCCGAGATTGTGATTCACTTGAATCGATGTGCTGAAATGGGCAGTCAGTTTCGTCTCGTCCATCCCGAAGCGATCTAATATGTCGTAGACATACTTCGTCTGATGGATAAACATACCTTCCTTCTTCTGGTCAATTTGTAACCCCAAAAAGAAATTTAACTCTCCCATTGCACTCATCTCAAATTTCGACTTCATCACCTTCTCGAAATCTTTGCACATTTGTTCGTCTGATGATCCAAAAATGATATCATCGACGTACACTTGTACCAAGATGAAGTGTTCGCCCTTTCTCTTAACGAATAGCGTACTATCTATCCTACCCCTTTCAAACCCGTTTTCTAATAAATGGTTGGATAGAGTCTCGTACCACGCCCTTGGTGCTTGATGCAATCCATATAGAGCCTTATCTAAACGATATACTCTATCTGGATATTTTGGATCTGTAAATCCGGGCGGCTGTTCTACATACACCAGCTCCTTCACTTTCCCATAGAGGAAAGCACTCTTAAGATCTAGCTGATATACCTTAAAGCCCTTGAAGGAAGCAAAAGCCAGAAACAACCTAATGGCTTCCAACCTTGCTACTGGCGCAAACACCTCATTGTAATTGATTCCCTCCTCTTGGTTGAAACCCTTTACAACTAACCTAGCTTTGTTGCGAGTGACTATACCCCGATCGTCTCTTTTGCACTTAAAAACCCATTTGGTTCCTATGGCAATTTCCCCTCGAGGTAATGGAACTAACTCCCACACTTCTAGTTTCCTAAACTGAGAGAGTTCTTCCTGCATCGCTTCAACCCAGGAGTTATCCTTTAGTGCCATTTGCACATTTTTAGGCTCTACTTGCGAGATGAAACAAGAATAGAGACAGGTATGATATGCCTCGGAGTCGTTTATCATGGACAACAACACAGTGTTGTTATTTAAACTACTCCTAGTCCTCACACCCTCATTAGGATTTCCTATGATGCTTTTTATAGGATGGTTCTTGTTGATCCTAGAGGTCTCTATCTCGTCAACTCTCAGATTATCTCCTAATTTAGATCCTATTTCACCTAATGGGGGAACATCCTCAGTTTCCACATTTTCCTCCTCGTGGACATTTTCCTCAGAGTTGGAATTTGTTGTCTGAGTCTGATTCTCAGTTGCAGGTGCTTTTGGATCAGTGACTTCTGGAGATCCATCTTCAGTCGAAGTAGGCTCGGATGTGGATTGAAATGTAGTCCTCGGAAAGGTATGGCCTTCGTCATTCAGATGCAACGTCTCCATGTCCTTTTCGATTATACCTGCATTATCATCCAAAGGAATGTTAAATGACTCAAATAATTTATCATAGTCAAATATCCATTCCGGACCTGTTTGGGGTTCATGTGTATAACTTGTGACTTCAATGTTATACACAATCTCTACTGTACAATTCGTTTTGTTAAAAACCCGTTTGTTTGGTGAGTTCGGCACATAACCTACGAAGTATCCTTCGTCAGCCTTTTCACCAAACTTAGGTTGATGTTTTGTTCGCAGTAAAGTACATGGTACCCCAAACAGTTCGAAGCCAGTTAAATTAGGTGGCCGTTTATTCAAAATTTCATAACAGGTTTTGTTCAAAGATTTGACATTTAGGACCCGGTTTAAAATATGACATGCGGTATTCACTGCTTCCCCCCAAAACATGGTAGGAAGCTTTAAATCCGAAAGCATAGTCCTAGCTGCCTCAATCAATGTCCTGTTCTTTCTTTCGGCCAACTACCTCCTATACTCCTTTTGTTGATTGGTCCGAAGAGATCCATATGCAACAAATCGAATGTAGAGGTTATGGAGTTCTGAGTCTTGGACTTGTGTGCCTTCATATGTTGTTTGCCCTTCTTGCATGGTAGACACTTGTCCTCGAACTGAAAACTCTTCATAGGCACACCTTGCACCAATCCATTTTTCGTTATATAATTCATTTTTCTTAGGTGCAAGTGTGCCATGCGTCTGTGCCACAATACTGATTCAGTCTCCGAAGCTTTAGACAGTAAGCAGATCGGACCCATCGAAGTTTCCGGCTTGTTCATATCAAGCATGTACAAGTCATTCTTCCTTGGTGTCCGCATCAATATCCATTATTCAGGAATCTTGAACCCCGGTTTTAGCACTAACGCTTCAGTGTCAGTGAACAGCACTGAATTCTTCTTGTCACAGATTTGAGATACACTAATGAGATTGTGAACCAGTTTATCAACATGATAAACTTGATCCAACTTGATCGTCCCATTAGTGACCACTCCAGTACCCGTGATGTTTCCTCCATTATTTCCCGCGAATGATACAAATCCCCGATTCCCACCCTTGAAGTCTGTAAGGAGACTTCTTTCCCCTGTCATGTGCATGGAGCATCCACTGTCGACGAACCATTTGTTGTTTGGACCTGTGGTAATCTCCTGCACATGAAAGAAAATAGGTTAGTTATCACGGGGAACCCAAGCCATAACTGACTTGGTGATACCATTCTCGTCCACATACTTAAACTCTTTCAAATACCCATCTCGCCTTTCAGGTGACTTGGGTCGTTGAACAGGAGTTTGTTGTGGTGCCGAGTGATGTAAATTCACTCTTTGCCTTTGATTAGGCATTTGTTGTGTAGCTCTTGAATATATCCGATTATATTGCATTTCAGATTGTGATCCCTGAGCTCTAACCGGTATGTGATGTCTAATAGGAGTGTGTGACCTAACCGGAGTGTATGCTCTGCTAGGTGTTGTGCTCCTATATTGTTGTTGAGGTCCAGACCTAGACTGATTTACGACTCTATTCGGTGAATTAGTCCTAACCATTTCCTTTGGTCCAACCTTTACCGGTATTTGTTTCACAACTTGTTTTGGTGTAGCCTGCATAGTTTTCTCGGTACTCTGAGAACTACTAGTTCTTGCCACATTTGTTGAGGGCTTAACTGGTGTTGGCTACCCTGTCTTAGGTGTAACTTCAGTTTTCCTAAGCGGACAGTTAGAAGCAACATGCCCCTTTTCATGACATCTAAAGCACGACATCTTATCAATGAACTTCTTGTGTGTGCCCTTAGTTTTAGGTGTCTCATTTGTGTCCTAGTCCTTTTGAACATCTATTGCGACTGGTTCATCGTCCTGATCATTAAAATCAATTTTATGTTTTCCTGCAGGTGTTTCACTGGAGGAAGACACAAATTTGACTTTCTTAACCTTGACGGTTGTATCAGTCACCTTAGGTGTATTTTCTTTTATAGGCTCAGATATAGGTGCAGGTATGTCCTCTAAGTCTACTGATTTCTCAGTTTTCTCCTGAGGTTGAGTCACGTAGTTTGCATTAAAAGGAGGAGGAATCTCATGAAATCCTAGACCTACAGTCTTTTTAGATTCACGTTGAGCATCTAAAACTTTCCCTAGGTTCAGACTTGAGTTCCTAAACTTTTCTAGCTTACTATTCGCCACGGCTACCTTCACCTTAGTTTCAGCTAACTCTACTTCTTTTGTCTTAAGATCTTTGGTCAAGGCCTCTACATGCTCATACATTAGTTCTAATCTAACACACTGCTCACTCAGCTTGTCTTTTAGAACTATTACATCTTGTGCATCAGCCTTAAGCTTGTCCTTAAGATCTTGCTTAATGTCATTCAGGCTAGCGTTATAAGATGTTAAAGACTCATTTTGAGCAGATATGTTCTTATGTGATTCTAATACTAGATTTAATCTGTCGTTAGAAGTAACACATAACATACATAATTCATGAAAAAGAGAGTAATTCAGACTAACCTTTATGTTATCGGATTCCACGTTGGCCATTTGAGCGGCAAACTCCAGAAGCGTCTGATCATTCGTCTTCTCCACCCACATCGGACTGCTGTCCCTTGTGGTCTGTACTTCCCCTTCACATCCATTCTCAGTGACTTCAGCCATGAAGGCTCTAGATTGGCTTGACCGGAAGATGAACTCGGAAGGTATCTCTGTTGAGACTGATTCTGAACCTGTCCATGATGCTGATTCTGCCCTTGGTAAGTATCTACCTTCGGTCTCTGACATTCTCTGGCGAAGTGTCCCAGACCTTGACAATTGTAGCATTTGACTTTGGACGTATCAAAGCCAATCCCCTTATTATTCATAGTCAGATTCCTCCCAGTCCGTTTGATGAATCTTTTAACCCGTTGGGTTACCATGGCCAATTGCCATTTGAGATCCATTTCCTCAAGATCGTCAGGGTCTACCTGATCATAGTCTTCATCCTAGAGTGCAGGATCGTTTATTTTCCCTTGAACGCAGTTCCCGTATGCGGCCACAAATGACGGAAGCAAGTTCAAATGTTCTTCGGTCGATTTAGCGCTCATGGGCATTTTAGAGTAGCCCTGAGATGTTATTGTAGGTGTTGCCTGAGGTTGTTGTTCTTCCGATCTTCCCAACCCTAAGAACGCTCTATTTAGTGTGTCATCAGTCTCTGCTGGTGACGACGTTTCTCCGGTGAAAAACGATGTAGCAGTCTTCAGATCAGCTGCGGCTGAAGGTTTTGTTGATTTTCCAAAATACATGGCTGGATTTTGGACTTGTTGATAATCCGTTTCGGCCTTCAGTAGCTCGAAATGATACGCCCGCAACGTTCCCACTATATCCTCCAATGATTGAGTATAGTACTTATCTTCATTAAGCTTAATCATGGCCACATACATCGCCCACTTGGCTGGTAAGGCATCAAGAAGCTTATTGTTCTTTTCTGTGTCATTATACTCAATGCCGTGACTTTCAAGCTCTGTCAGCAGATGATAAAAGCGGGTGATGGTATCGTCCAGCTGTTCATCCTTCAAAGCCTTGAAAATAGTAAACTGCTGTTTCAACAATTCCATGCGCTTCCTTCGAACCCTCGGATTACCCTCACACCTCTTTTCCAGCGACTCCCAAAGTTCCTTAGATGTCTTTTGAGTGCGGAATGTGTGTAGTATATCCTGAGGCAAAGCCATTAGAATAATCGAGAAAGCTCTGTTCTCGGCTTCATATAGTTTCTTATCATCCTCCTTCATCATTTGGTATGATAAGACTCTTTGACGGCCTTCAACTTCTGAGATAGGTGGAATGTATCCTTCATCAATACATACCCACATTCGCATGTCGTTGAAACGCACAAAATCGGCAAACCGATCTTTCCACCAATAATAATCTTCGAGTTTCATCAGCTTAGGCGGAGTATTAGCCTTCCCGACCTCATGATCCATTTCTATAAAAAACTTTTGAAGATTTGACATTGTGTCAAAAGTAATTGAATTGTAACTTAATAAATTTAATTCGAAACTAATTTGAGTTAATTCTTTCGACTTTAGGTAGATTCGAATATAATTAAGTTTAAATCTGTTTGGGATTAAATTCGATTAAGTTTAGAAATTCCATTAAATTCGAACTTGATGACAGATTCGAAAGTTTCCAAACTAGAAGGTCAAGACAAACTCGAATACTCAGTAGATTCGAAGCACCCTGTTCGACTATAGTTCAAACTCGAAGCAAACTCGAATCACAGCAAACTCGAGACTCCTAATCGACTTTAGCACAAACTCGAATTAAACTCGAAACACTCTTTATCAAACTCGAAAGGAGCGGATTTTGGTTAGACTCGAGACTAAGTAAAACCCTAATTACTCCTAACAGATTCGAGCGCCGCAAACTCGAAAAACGGCTAATACTTTGATTTCTTAACGTTTTGCAGATTAAATCAATATTTTTAAAACGAAAAATATTGATTTCGATCAAAAACGTGAAAAACACGAAGTATTTCCCGGATTACAATTTGCCAAGCTCGAAAAACACGAACTTGAGAGAATAACCATCCAAAAGCGTCAAGAAACCTAGGATGTATCTAGATGAACACGAAGAACACGAAGAACACCCCGTAGGCTCTGATACCACTTGTAAGGTCTACACAACACGGATCTATCTAGACGCAAGAACGTCAACGAGTGCGGAATCCTCGTTAACGGTTTGACGGTAACAACTCTCACTAGGAACACAGAGACTATCAATAAGTTGTATGAACTACTACGGACGCACCTACGAATTGATTCTCTCCGAAACAACACTAAGGCCGATGATAAACTCGAAATCGCCTTTTGCTTAATCTCTCTCGAATTCTGCAAAAAGTCCCTTAATAATTCGAGTCTATCCTTAATTATAGAGGCTAATTCGAGTCTGCCATGGGCCAAACTCGAATCAGGCCCAAGGCCCATTCGAGTTTGTCCCCACTGACACTCTCGAATCTGCCTACTGGAATACATTCGAATCCGCTATAGATTCGAATCTGATTAACTTGAGAATTCGAATTTAACCTAAATTCAACTTTCACATATTAAACCTGTATTTGAAACTGATGTTTGATTTTATCTTTGATCTTTATGTTTGAACTTCTTGTAATACGTTACATTAAGTTCAAACATACAATCAATAATAATTATCAAACATATATAAACATATATATCAAACACTTGCTAATACCACAATGTTGGATCACTTAGACTGCTATCGTCACACAGGGTGTACCAACAAAATGAAAGAAAATATTTTGATAAACCCACCAAGCATGATGACCATACTACCACAAGTAGGCAAAAGTCATCACAGCTCAGTAAAAGCAAAGGCAAAGCCATTGCTTAACCTGAGAAAACTGGAAATAAGTTTTCCAAACCCAAGGAAGGTCAGCAGACAGTTAAATTACATGTATTTGATCTCTGTCCTCCTAAAAATAGGAAAGAGGATACAGACAAAGTTGTTGCTATTGTACCTTCCATCAAATCTTTTGACTGTACTAAACAAGTTAAACATTTGGAAAACCTGTCGACAAGCCCAACATAGATAAATGAGGATGTGTTTCTGGGAGTTCTTCTTTCAAGAAATCTAAATAGAGAAAATGCTACAATTATGGAAAGAAAACTCACATGGCCAAGGACTGTCCTGAAACTGAGGACATAAGGCCTGCTGACATTGTTATCTCCAACATTGCAAAATCCAGCAGTTTTTGAAGTAACCTTGTCATTGAGGAGAGTATCTCAGCAGACACAATCCAAATTGGAAATATTAGTGTTGAACTAAGTGGTCCATCAACAAATGTTGATGAGGAAGGGGAACTCGTCCATGTGATGAGTTCCCCTAAGAAGTAATGTTACTTCATGTTGCTCTGCAGGTCAAACAACCAAGCCAGATTTGGTACTTGGACAGTGGCTGCTCTAGCCACATGATAGGTTGCTAGGAACTGCTGAGTGATCTTAAGCCTGAAAAGGCCTAAAAGTCACCTTTTCTGAAAATGTTCATGGATCCACAGAAGGATACGGAACCCTTCATGCAGGTGTTGCAATCTTCGACAGAGTAGCCTATGTGTCTGGGATAAAATATAACCTTGTAAGCATCAGTCAACTGTGTGATGTTGGCTATAAGGGTAACTTTGATGAGCACCTAGGGTACATACTGGATTTACAAGGCAAAGTTGTGCTGTGTGCACAAAGAAAGAAAGGGGTATATATTGTAGATATGAAATCTTCTGACCAAACAACTGAAACCTGTTTCATCTCAAGAAGCAATGCAGACCTCAACTGGTTATGGCACAAAAGGCTATCACACCTGAACTTCAAGAACATCAACAAACTCTGTAAGAAAGAGTTGGTAACAAGTTTGCCCTCTATAACTTTTGTTAAGGATAAAGTCTGCACAGCTTGTGTGAAGGGTAAGCAAAGAAAAACCTCCTTTAAATCTAAGCATAATTTCTCTATTGATACACCTCTCTTCTTAATCCACATGGACTTATTTGGATCTGTTAATGTCTTAAGTCTAGGAGGTAGAAGATACACATTAGTAATGGTTGCTGAGTTCTCCAGGGTTACTTGGGTGATTTTCCTAAAGACCAAAGGAGAGGCTGCCAGAGAAATTATTGGGTTTATCAAGAAGATGGAAATTTTGAAGTCTGCCCAAGTCAAACAGCTTAGAAGTGATCATGGTACTGAATTCAAAAATAGTACTCTTGAAGACTTTTGTGAAGAAAAGGGGATTTCTAAAAATTTTTCAGTAATAAGGACTCCACAAAAAAATGGAGTTTCTGAGAGGAGAAATAGGACCCTCATAGAAGCTGCAAGGATAATGTTGTGTGCATCAGGTCGCCCTTCCTCATTTTGAGCTGAGGCGAGCTGAAGCCGTCAACAGTGCTTGCTTCACTCAAAACAGATCCTTAGTTGTAAAAAGGTTCAACAAAACTCCTTATGAATTACTCAAAGGAAGAAAGCCAAATATAAGCTACTTCCATGTGTTTGGATGCCCATGTTTCAATCTGAATCAAAAGGATCAGCTGGCCAAATTTGAACCCAAAGCTGGTGAAGGAGTGTTTATTGGATACTCAGCAGTTTCCGAAGCCTACAGAGTATACAACCCCAGGAGAAAGGTGACAGATAAATCTATCAATGTGACCTTTGAAGAGTCAGCAAATCCATCAACCAAAGTTGTTCCTGAATCAGTTTCAAGAGATTTCAACTTTGATGACCTCATGCATTCCAATGCTGAAGAAAGGGACTCAAAAGCTTCCACATCAATCAGAGTGGAACCTGTTAATCAAAATGGAGATGATGATGACTATATTGGTACAACCTGTGTGAATAAGTGCACTGATATAGTTAATGTAGCATGTCTAGAACCAATCAATGTTGATTTCCCTGAATACTCTATTGATTTCAACAACAACAGTCCATCCTCAACTAGTGAACAGGCTCAAGATGTCAGTGTGTCTGAAAATCTTGAGAGCTATTCTACAAGACCTGCTGAGAATGAAACTGATACAGAGGAATCCTCATTGGAACATGATCCTAAGTGGATCAGATGTCACCCAAATGATCAAATTATTGGTGACATCAATAAAGGTGTGCAAACAAGATGAGACATTCTTGGGAACTTCTGTATGTTCTCAAGCTTGTGTCCCTAATGGATCCAAAGAAAATTGATGATGCACTAAATGATGCCAATTGGATTACTGCCATGTAGGATAATTGTGGTGGTTTGGGTAGATTTACTTTTGATTGTATGAGGATATGTATTAGACTAGACTTGTACCCTTTATTAGTTTAATTTGAACCCTGTAACCCAGTACTTAAATATTGTATTAAACTTAATCCTAATAGTTGTACTATAATTTGAAATTCCGCACTTAATTACTCTATCTTAGTTATGATTGATATCGCATTGCAAATTGTGGGACCTAGACGCTGAGGACTGCTCCGTAAGGGGTGGTCTTCATAGGATGGTATCAGAGCCCATAGTTTGAGTGAATCAAGTATTATGTGTGTAATACTTGATCTCAAACTGAAGCAATACATAGGTATCAATCATTTAGGTGGTTTGAACTGAGATAGGATGTACAGACTGTTAGGATGGGAATAAGGGTACATAGTTCTAAGTCTATAAACTGATAGTTACATGACTTTTATTTTCAGTAAAGACGTCAGGATCTGGTGACATCCCTAAGAACATGACTCCCCAGCAAATGTTTGAGATGGTATAACAAATGTTAGCCCAACAATCTGAACAACAGAATACGAATATGCAAGAACAGTTTTTCACGCCAGAGATGAGACTGAAGCTATAAGAAGAGGTGATAAGAAAAACAAGAGAAAATATAAACAAATCCAAAATCAAGAATCCGATTCTGATAGCTCTATTCCAGATGCTCAAACAGAACAGCCAAAAGGTTGTAAGTTTAAAGATTTCAAATCAAGTGGTGCCCTGAACTTTGAGGCTACAGTAAACCCAATCCAGTCCTTGGACTGGATAAGCCATACTCAAGAAATCTTCAGTATCTCTGACTGCCTTGATTTAAAGAAAGTAAAGCATGCTACTTCTATGTTTGTCAGCGCTGCTCGTGCCTGGTGGAAGACACAGAAAAGCATTTATGGTGAGGAGGTCATCCAGACGTTATAGTGGGACCAATTTCTTGATATGTTTCACGAAAAATATTGTCCTGCTGATCAGCACGACAAAATGGAGGTCCAATGATGCAATTAACTCAAAGAACCAAGTCAGCACACGAGTATGAGCACGAATTCTCGCGGCTCTGTGCCTATTCTTCGTATCAAGTATCCACTGAGGAAAGAAAGATGAACCGGTTTCGTGGAGGTCTGGATCCGAGTTACAGACACCCTATGAGCGCGATGAGGTATAAAGTTATTTAGAGGTGGTTGAAGCAGCAAGGCAGATAGAGAGGGAATACTTTGAGTATGGTGATCAGCTTTATGCTCTACAAACAAATACGAAGTGTCCCTCTCCTCCGAAGAAGCCATGATTTGGCAAGTTCTTTAAGCCCAACAAATCAAAGTCCTAGACACCCCAGCAATCTCGACAGTATAGCTCGCCTCAGAAAGCTCAGGCTTATGCCCTCACGAATAAACCGCGATTCTGCAAATGATGCAAGAAATCACACATGGGGCATTACAATCAAAACGACGTTACTTGTTATGCGTGTGGCAAAATGGGCCATAGTAGATAGGAGTGTCCCCAGCGGGGTCTTGGATGTGTAAAATGTGGAAAGCATGGACACTTTATGTATCAATGTCATAGCGGACGCCGAAGGCAATCATAGTCGTCAGCCGGGGGTTCAACGATGAAGAGTTCGGCTGCAACGCTAACTGCTAGAACTCCTGCATTTCAAATAACAACATAGGAAGCAATGGAAACTCCAGATGTGGTTACTGGTATGTTCCTACTAAATTGTATACATGCTCAAGTACTATTTGATTCCGGTGCGAGTCGTTCATTCATATCAACTACTTTTCCTCAAAGATTGTCTAAATTTCCATCAAAGCTTTCTGTTATACTTGATATAGAGCCGACCAGTAACAATTGTGTTTGGCTAATTCTGTGTACCAAAATTGCAATCTACTTGTCAATAACGTGGTGTTCAACCTTGATCTCATTTCGATTCCATTAAAAGAGTTTGACGTTATTGTCGGCATGGACTGGTTAATGAATAACGAGGCTAAAATCGTCTGCAATCGTAGAATCATCTGAATCAAGACTTCAAATGGCTGAGTATTAGAAATTAATGGCGCCAAATGTAAAGGTGCCCACTGCTTCATTTCTGTTGAGAAAGCATGCAAGTAATTGTCGGGTCACGAATCCTATTTGTGCTATGTCTTATTTGAATTTGTCTCCAAAGCCAGTAAGAAATCTATTTCTGATATTCTGATCATCTGTGAGTTCCTAGACGTATTTCCTGGTGTGGCTCTAATCGCCAGAGCTCCTTACAGACTTGCGTTTGCAGAAATGTAAACAATTGCAATATCTGTTAGAGAAAGGTTTAATAAGACCTAGTTCATCTCCATGGGGTGCACCTGTTCTATTCGTTAAAAAGAAACACGGAACTCTCCGTATGTGCATCGATTATCGTGAGTTGAATAAAGTCACCATCAAGAACAAGTATCCTCTGCCCAGATGCGATGATTTATTTGATCAGCTACAAGGAGCAAGTTTCTTCTCCAAAATTGATCTTCGTTCTGGGTATCATTAGTTAAAAGTCAAAGATGAGGATATCCCAAAGACAGCTTTCCGAACAAGATATGGTCATTACGAATTTCTCGTAATGCCATTTGGTCTAACAAATGCACCAGCGACGTTCATGGATCTCATGAATCATGTGTGCAGGCCAATGCTGGATAACTCAGTTATCGTGTTCATAGACGATATTTTGATTTACTCCCAAACGGAGGCTGTTCATTCTATTCTCTTGCATCAATTTCTAGAGTTATTGAGAGAAGAAAGACTCTATGCAAAAATTTCCAAATGCGAATTCAGGCTCAGACAGGTCTAAACACTTACATTGTCTTGAGCTATTTCCTAAATGTTTTTTGTCTCAATAAAAACTTGAAATTCTACTTTGTTATCTTTATAGATCCAATTCCTTGGCCATGTCATATCTGGCGAAGGTATTTCAGTTGATCCGTCTAAAGTCAAGGTTGTTCAAAAGTGGCAAACGCCTCGAAATGCCTCTGAAATCTGAAGTTTTCCTGGATTGCCTGGTTACTACCAGCGATTCAGTAAAGACTTCTTAAAGATTGTTGTACCACCGACAATGTTAACTCTAAAGATAACACCTTTCGTATGGTCTGATAAATAGAAAAAGGCTTTCAAAACATTGAAGCAGAATCTTATTCAATCGTCAATCCTAGCCTTACCAGAAGGCAATGATGACTTCGTTGTTTATAGCGATGCGTCCGGTACAGGTTTAGGCTGTGTCCTCATGCGAATGGGAAAAGCCATTTGCCTATGCTTCAAGGCAATTAAAAAGAATACAAGAAAAGTGCACCAACTCATGATCTTGAGTTAGCTGCCGTTACCTTTTCACTAAAAATCTGGCTTCACTATCTTTACGGTACTAAGTGTCAGCTTTATACTGACCATAAAAGCCTTAAACACCAATGTACTTAAAAGGATCTGAACATGAAATAGTGACGGTCCTTGGAGCTCATCAAGGACTATGATTGTGAGATCCTATATCATCCCGGCAAAGCCAACGTGGTCGCGGATGCTTTGAGTGGAAAAATCTATCTAGAAAAGTGTTGCTATGCCCTGACTCCTGTTGTGTTCTCTTCTAATCTTATTGTAGAAGTCAAATCTGCTCAAGCCGAAGCTCTGAAAGAAGAAAATATCGGTTCTGAAAATCTAAAAGGGCAATTGCAATTTCTATCTATGAATCATTTAGGACTTCAATGTCTCAAGGGAAACCAAATCTGTTCCTAAGTATGGTTCTATTCGCAACACATTTCTACCTGAAGCCCACAAGTGCAAGTTATTAATTCATCCTGCCAGCTCATAGATGTACTTCGATATTAAAGTTGAATCTTGGTGGCCAGGAATGAAGAAAGACATCTGTCAGTTTGTTGAAAGCTGTAGAGTCTGTCAAATGGTTAAGGTAGAACACCAGAAACCCTTCAGGAATAAGCAACCACTACCAATTCCTTAGTGGAAGTAGGAGCATATAACCATGGACTTTGTTACGAAATTTCCTAAAACCAAGAGACAGCACGACTCCATCTAGGTAGTCGTGGATCATTCAACGAAGTCAGCTCACTTCATACCGATGAAAGAGACGTATACTCTTGAGAGATTGGCACAAATGTACATCATTGAAGTTATTTCTCGTCATAGTGTGCCAAAGTCTATCGTCTCTAATCGTGACAGTCGTTTCACTACAAGATTCTGTAAAGCGCTGCAAGATGGGATGGGTACTCGAATTTCCATGAGTACAACTTATCACCCTAATGCAGATGGCCAAAGTGAACGTACTATCCTTACTCTGGAGGATATGCTCCATTCCTACATTCTTGATTTGTGTGGTAACTGGGATGACCATTTACCTTTGGTCGAATTCATAAACAACAGTTATCATTCCACAATCAAGATGGCTCATTTTGAAGCTCTGTACGGAAGAAAGTGCAGAACTCCCACCTGTTGGTGCGAAATAGGTGAATCGCCATAAGTAGGTTCTGCACTTTTACAGTTGACTCATGAGAAAATTCAACTGGTTAGAAGGAACATTCTTGAAGCTCGGGGCATGCAGAAGTCATATTACGACTATCGTCACCGGTCTACCAGTTTTGCAGTCAACGATTAGGTGATGCTGAAAGTATCTCCAATGAAGAATGTGGTGTGATTCATAAAGAGAAATTAGCTAGCTCCAAGATTCATTGGTCCATTCAAGATAGTCAAAAAGATAGGGAATCAATCGTATCGTCTTGAATAGCCAACGGACTTAGCTGGAATACATCCTGTATTCCATGTTAGTCATTTGCGAAAGAGCTTAGCAGATGAAAGAGAAGTTCAGATACCACATGTTGATCTGCAAATCGATGACAAGCTTCACGTGGTTGAAGAGTCAGAATGTATTCTGGACTCGAAGACCAAAAAGCATCGCAATAATGAGGTGCAGATGGTGCTCGTTCTGTGGAAACACCACAAAGGTTCGCATCAGTCTTGGGAATCAAGAGAATTAATGAAAGCTACATATCCGAGTCTATTCGAACTTAGCTAAATTCCAGGACGAAGTTTGTGCGTGGTGGAGCCCATTATGTAACAACCTAGCTTTTAACCTAACTTTCACATTATTAATATTGTAATTCCATTTAAGTAATGAAATTAATTTAATTAAGTTAATTATGTTATGTATTAATTATAAAGTCAATTATATGTTATTTTATAATATAAACTATAAAGTTCAAATGTAAAAGAAAGAGATTGATACAAAGTTTTGTGGCCAAATTATAAAGTAATTAAATTAGTGTGCTTGGCCAAAATTATAAAAAATGACCATATCTCTAAATATAATCTATGGGAGTGAATTAAATTAGATATACACTTGACACGAATTATGATTATGGCACACGAATAAAAGATTAGAAATTGAACCATTTTTGTAATTAACTTAAAGTTGAGGATCAGGGGTGCAAATCGTCTAATTGCTAAACTTGTATATTTATATAAAGTGTATACGTGCACTTCATCTACTTTAATTTGTTTCTGCAACTCAAACCAAAACGACTCCGTAAATACGTTTCATCTCTTGGCTTCGATTTCTCACTTGTTTCTCAACGGAATTCGGTGACTCAAGTTAGAAATTGTTCGTTAAGTGACAAACTACAAAAATCCAGACTTTATTCAAGGTAATTTACCCTTCATCTCGTCAATTTTGTGTTGTGTGTGTGAGCTATGGCTGTCGAAGAAAAAACCAAGCAAGAACCATCGATTTAAACTTCAAAATTGATCAAAGGATCGATTTCCATGATTATGTGTTTAAGTTTGTTGTTTGTCTGCTGGAAATTAAAGAAAATCTAATGGAAAAGAAGTTGTGCAAGTGTGTCGTGTATGTGTGTTTGCATGGGTACCAAGACCCATGTCTCGGTACCGAAACCAATGTCTACCGAAACACATGAAGAATACATGAACCCACCTGAGATATATACCGAAACCATACTGAAAGTTGAGTAGTATCGAAACACACCTAGAACTACTGAAACCTTTAAGGTAAAGGTTTCGGTAATACAGATAGTTACAGACACAACAAACTTATATATATATATATATATATATATATATATATATATATATATATATATATATATATAAGTTAAAAGCATATGAACATATAAATGTGATCATTTATATAATTCGATGTCAAAACACACTTATGATCAATATATAGATACATATTGAATTATATTTAAAAAAAGAGATTACGATATAAATATAAATAGGTGAAATAAGTGAATTTGCGTACATAAGCCATGGAACATGTTATTACTCTTATTTCATCTGTGAATTCATATTTCATGCAATTCATACAACATAAAACACAATTCATATGAACAATTATTATCAACACATAAAATCGAATGCTTAGATTGAGATGAGAGAATATTACATTGATATTCTTGGTGACTTGCTCAACACTTTTTCTCTCTCAATCAGATCCGTGTATGTGTATTCCTCAATCCCATTTAGCAGCATGCGTAGCATACATTTCTATTTATACACAATACACAAGTATTGTGTATTTACACATATAACCCCTAATCTATTGAGTATTTACAATTATATACAATATAATTGTTTCATCTCTATTAATTATTCCCAACATTCTCCCCCTTAGAGATGAACACAATTATTAAAAGTAATATTCATTTCAGCTCTACAGATATTGTCCCTAACAATTTCCCCCTTAGAGATGAAATCAATTTTTCGATAACAGATCATTTCAGGGACTTTTTCGTGAATATTCTTCTTTTCTCTGATCTCTGAATCTTCTTCTTTTCTTTATTTGACTCTCTCTGATCTTCACATATCTTCTTCTCTGAACTTCTCTTTTCTTGTATTTTCTTGTAAGTACACTCCCCCTCGAATCATGAATAGCTTTTTATTTCTCTCCCTTGATCAATTCATTTGATATGATGTAGCAATTGTCTTCAGTTGACTTCAATCTACTCAACTGTTGTCTCTGAACTTTAGTTTTTCTCCCCCTCATGATGATCATAAGAATTATGAAAATCATGCAAAATCTTCAGAGACATTAATTCATTGAAGTTTACAGTAGCAGAAATACAACAACAATTACAATTTCAAAATATTTCAAATTGACTTTCTCCCTCTCAAACTGATATCCTCTCCCCCTATACAAAACCAACCTAACTCACTCTTCCTCAAAAATTTCACTCCCCCTCGAATTGATACTATATCTTTTTAGAACAAAAACAAAGCTTTACAACTTTGGGGAAAATGAAACACATTCATTTTGTGAGAAAACGAGTCCAGGTCCACATAGGATTCCTGTTTACACAATAGACAAAATCTATGTGACCTACGTTCAGCGCTGGCATGATAGTAACACTGGTAGGATTTCCAAATAGTCATCGTGAAATCCTTTATCATGAAAGAATCACTCATATTTGTTCCGGCTTAGTCACTTTGGACTAGCAGTTTATAGTCACGCAGACTGTCAGACTCGATGTGTCCTAAAAGAGTATATAATCAGCTCTAGACACAATGTGCATCAAATGAAGTGGGAGACCGGAGCAAATGTCTTCCTTGTTTCAATATCAATAATATCCAAATGATATATCGATAGAAATGTGCTATATCTCCGTGATTATTGAAACAGAAATCTTTTGAGAGATAACTGAGTAGTTGGTGGGGTTAAGTGCATGCGTCACTGGGTCCATGACGTCTTTTTCAATATCAAGTCGCCTAGGGCTTGATAGATTATGTGGTTTACCCAGCAGACACAGTGTAGGATAGGATTATCTTTTCTTCAAATCCTTTCTCAACTCTCAGCTCTCAGCATTTTTCAACCTAGCTCCCTCCGGCTCACTTTTCAGAATTAAATTCAGTCAGCTTTATACGAAAAGCATGATCTGATGCACCACCATCGCCTTTTAATATCCCTCTCATTTACATTTTACCTCTGCTCGACCCTGTCAGTATCCCGTGATAACTGACACTTCTCAACTAATAAACCTAAAGAACCCTCACCCACACAAACTACATATGGTTTGCTCCTTGGGTAGGTCTTCCGGTTCTGGATAGACCATAGAAGCGAAATTTATGTCTATCACTCAGATTGGTGCATAATCGGAGTCAGCAGAAAGATTTTCGGTAATCATGTGATATCGGAGATTATATTCATATAATTTGGGAGATATCAGATTGAAATGGAAATTCTGATATATGATATGAGAAGAATCAGATTTTCTTGAAAGATTTAGCACATGGGAGATAACGGGAGAATCCAGTATAAATTGGAAGCATTGTAACAAAGAGAATCTCAGAAGAAATGAGATTATGAAAATCAAAGAGATTAGATCAATCAATTAATCTCAATGATAGATTCAGAGATTCATAAAAAAAAAATTTCTTTTCAGCTCAAAAACTTTTTATGTGTGTATCA